>JAQJVL010000069.1:2792665-3116433 GCA_035578905.1 Stictocephala bisonia
CTATATCACCTATCTTCCACTAAACGGCGCTTAGCATTGTACTGTATTTGTTTTAACGGTGTATAAGTGAAGCACTAAAGGTGGCTTGTATCTTAAATTTATACTTACCACCGATCTAACAACTCTGATATAATGCCAAACATCTAATAAACATATTACCCAATTAATATACAGTGTCCAGCTTCGACTGTCAGGTCAATTCAAGCAGATAATGCCATATAACATATGTCTTATCTTAATTCGTGTTCTGTCTTTCTGTATGTGTGTTTAAAAAAAAATTTAAATATCTCAAAAACTGTTTGACATACAATACTGAATTTTCGTATAAAATTTTATATTCAAAATACACATTTGAAATAAAAAGGCTAAATGTCTAAAATTGTTAGTTTCAAAATGGCGTTTGTCTAAAATGTTCACAATCAAATATCAGAAATACTACACATTTTACCCAAAAGTGTTTAGGTACAATATTTGTAGACTACGTTATGCCAAATTCATCGATGTTCCAATTTTAAATATTGGCTGATAAATAACAGAGAAAACTCATTTTTTGTGACTGAGAGCATTGTTATCTGAGCACTTTTTACCAAGATAACAATGTTCTCAGTCACAAGAAATAGTTTTCTCTGTTATTTATCGGCCGATCTTTAAAATTAGCATATCGTTAAATTTCGCATAATGTGGTCTACAAATATTGTGTTTTAACGTTTTTGTGTAAAATAGGTAGTATTTTTGTTTTTTTTTTTTTTTTTTTTTTTTTTACTTCGGAATTTTTATACAGCAGCAATTTTAATACTGATAAACTTAGACATTTAGCCTGTTTACATCAAATGTGTATTTTTAACATCAACTTCCATACGAAAATTCCATACAAACACACAGACAGAAAACTAATCGAGATAGGACACATGTTATATGGCATTATTTCCTTGTATTGACCTGACAAACAATCCTCTTAAATATTCGATAGTCGAAGCTGGACACCCTGTATATATTTTTCCAATCCATTTCACTAAGTTAGTGAACTTGTGCGCCATCCTGTGTTGTATGTATGGAATTCGTATAATACCATCAATGTATGCAGTATTAGACATATCAAAGTATTGTTTAAGTAGATTAGATGCGAAAACAATCATGCTATTGAAGTTATTATTTGATGAGAGGACCACCCATCCATACACGTGCGATGGTAATGCCCCATACATAAAATTTATTCAGAATATATACCACCTAACCGGGTGGGTAGGGTGGGTGGGTTAATGTTTTATTAATCAAAATTGTACGTGTATGGGTGGGTTGGTGGGAGGCCCATTTTTAAGCAAATTTAATTTCCTTTTTTGTGTTTATAATATAAAATCTCCCTGTATTAAAACGTCAAGAAGTTTTAAGTCACTTAGTTCATGCTGAGTATTTACGATCAGCTGTAAACCCTACTTTTACGTCTCCTTTAAGCCTCTCATAGTCTTGATGTAACCCTCATTATTAGTAAAAGGATCGGCTAAAAGTAGGCTTGAAAATATCTTTGTAAGTAAATAAACAACTATTCACATCCAGTTACCTTTTATGGATTTTAAATGACCATTACAAACCCATTAAAAAGCATTTGTTTTAAGTAGAATCAGTACCACTGTACGTGTGGCACTAGGTGGGTGGGTCAATACCACTGTACGTGTGGGGCTGGGCGGGTGGATCAATATGAAATATAATATGTTTTCAGAAAAACCCCCTGAACGTAAATGGATGAATGGGAGGGCCATCACTACTGAACGTAAATAGATGGGTATGAAGGTTTTCTGAAAAACCCTCTGAACATAAAATGGATTGTTGGGAGGGTAATCACCACTGAACGTAACTGGATGGATGGGAGGGCAATCACCACTGAACGTAACTGGATGGATGGGAGGGTAATCACCACTATTCGTGTAACTGGATGGATTGGAGGGTAATCATCACTGAACGTATATGGATGGATGAGAGGGTAATCACCACTGAACGTATATGGATGGATGAGAGGGTAATCACCACTGAACGTAACTGGAAGGATGGGGGGCACGTAGAAGAGAGACGATGATTATTTCTCCCACCACAGTTCCCCTCCAGCGGCAAAGGGCTGCAAGCTACAGTCACGTACTAAACCATACAAATCCCACAAATTATCTTGTGACCAATTTAAAATTAAAATATTATTTGTACATTTTTCCTTTCTATTGTTTGGTTATAAATTTTAGTCTCTTTCTACATTAGCTTATGCAGTAAGCTAGGCCTACTTGGAAATAAAAGAATGAGTGATTGAGTAGTTATTGGATTTAAAATATACAAATGTTAAAATTTCATTATTATAATCATATATAACATCCCATCTTCATTTATATAACTTAAGCAATGTAAACAAACAAGACAGCCACGTCAGGTTGTTATTCGTAAATATACAACAGACAACCAATCAGAATTGGCCACCTGATCCCGAAATGAACGTGCCCTTTGTAAAATTTTAGGGGGAAATTATATGATACACTTAATAAATTATGGAATATATTAATATGAATGATGGGGAAATGTTTTAACGACGGTTAATACAAACTTAACAAAAGTTGGTGAAACTGACAATTTGCCCACTGATATATCGTTTAAAAGATTAAGAACACTTCAATGCAATTCAATTGATTATACAAGACAATAGAAGATTCAATGTAAACACCACAAGTGGTATCACTTTTATAATAACATTGCGAGGTAGGAGAAAATAGTCATTCTTTTTTCTCTGTTTATGTTTTTATATATTTGCTCCTACCTCACAGTGTTATTTATAAATCTTGTTTTATTTAATATTATTTTTAATTCTTGACATATTATTTATTAATTTCACTTTACAATATTTATCTTCCATGATCATGTATTCAAAAGCGTTTATACTCTTACCATACAGTATCTTAATTAATGTTTAGTTATGATATATTCATTTAGAGAAATTACTTAAAATATATTAGAATAATTGATGGAACTTGGGTGTAATATATGTCGGATCAACAAACTTTTTTATTCTTAGAACTTAGACTTAAACTTTTTTATTGTCTATTTTAATAGAAGGTATACATCCAGCTAACAGTAACTGTACCATCAATATACGACTGTACGTGGTAGCGGACAGAATCTGTCATGCATGCGCTGTCCACAGGCCATTTACCATGGACTTAAGTATACTAATTTTTACACTTGAAATAAGCATCTATTACTGTTAATTTTAGTATTTTCATTAAAAATAATTAATTTGTTTTAACCTAAAAATTCTGTTATTATTTAAAATTGCGTTAGTATAAAGTGTTAGGTCGTGAAGAAAAACTAAAATACAACTTTTATATAGACAAAAAATGGCAATACAGTACGGCTTTTATAACTTCTTGAATATTTCGAAACAAAGCTGGTTAACTGAGATAACTGACACTAATTCTCTGCGTCATGTTTTAAGCTAGGTTATCCAATCTATTCACTCTTAACTATTTTTTTTTTAAACGTGTGTGTGTGTGTATATATGTGTATCAGTATAGTTGTATAAATATATTTATATATTATATATATCAGGATATTATTACTGTGCTGTTCCTAAGTTTATGCTTTCTTATCTTTACTGTTGCATATATTAGACATATAATATAGGAAATATTATTTTATTATAATATCATGTGTGTTACATTTAACTTAAATTTCATGTTCTAGAAAATTAAACTGTATGTAGATTGTCATGCATGTAAGCAAAAAGATATGGATTGTAGGCCTTGTTCATTTAAATGCTGCAGGCAGCAGGTGTCTATTGCTTTTTAATGTTAAGAACTGAACTCAACTTTGTTTTTTTTTTTTTTAGGTTATTTTCCTTTTTATAAACTGGTCATAACTACTGGACATAGTGACCAGTTAATTTCCAAACCATGTATATTTTGTAATATTGTTTATTTTAGTTGGAAATAAAATTCATTATTCATTATTCAAGTATCACTGTAAGTGTACAAAATAGCAACCTCCCTCCTCGTTGCATAGTCTGAAGCGTCGCAAACTCAACCTTCGAATATCTTGTATTTTTCTCCTGAGTTCGGAGTTCTTGCCTCAACAATTCGACCAAAAAGGTCTATTTCGTCTACAACAGCAGTTGAGTATACTGACTGCTTCATTTATTTCCAAATAGGAAAATAAACAGGAGTAAGATCTGAAAATCGTGGAGGCCACGGTATAGGGCCACCATGACCAATCAATTTTTCTCCAAGCACTAAATTTAAATGTTCACGAACTTAAATGACAAAAAGTGCTGGAACCAGAGATATCTGTTGAATAGGAACATTTTGTAGATCCACAGGTGAAACAATCTGTAATAAACACAAAGTACTGAGCATTTAGTGTGTTAGGTAGAATGTAAGGAACAATAAAAGCGTATCATTTAGAATTCCAATCCATTTATCAATTGAAAATCTGACTCAATACCTACAATGTACAACAGCATTGGAATTCACTTGGGCTGGCACATAATTATTCCTTGCATTAAATATCCCCTCACTAGTAAAGCTTGCTTCGTTTGTAAGTAGCAGATGTTTTTAGAAAATTGGGTGAATCTATTTATTTCTGTAAAAACCATTAAATCATTCCTCTACATTGGAATAATTCTCAGCTATTAAAGCTTGCTTTTTATCTAATTTAAAGGGATGTTGAATGTTTTGTTGCAATATATTCCAGACTGTGGATTTTGATCCGTTCATATTATTTGCAATCGCTTAACCATATATTTCGACTGATGCAGTATTTCTTCTTCTCAAAATCTAAACTAACCAACCTGTTTTAGGCCTACCTGGAACACTTATTTTATTTTCAGACTTTCGATTTTTCCAGAGTCGATTATTAATTGATATAAAACAGTTGTAGTTATGGTGTCTTCTACGTGCGAAATGATTGGCATACAACATGGCCAAACCGTACACAAATTGGAGATCAGGGCGATTAGCATTTACAATTCACAACTTCTGTGGTGGTGTATTTCCTATTGGAAATTAATAAACCGAAAAATGATACGATCTATAACAGAACGTTGGTTAAAAACTCTTTTAATTTCATCTTGAAACAGTTTTTCCATTATTAACAAGCTAATAATATTAAATTGTCCACTTATGCTTGAAATGTTTCAGTAAAATAATTTGATGTGTAATGGACACAAACTAAATATGTATAGCTTTTTTAATGTATTTTTGATAAAATATAAATTGTATGTTTATTTAGGCATAATTTACAACAGGACCAACTCTAAGAATCAACACAAACGACATTAGAAACTAATTAAAATTTTAACATTGTGAATTAATCAACTACTAAAATCTAGCTGTTAATGGAACTCCATAACCTAAATCTGCATCGCATAATCTCGTTATAGCAATGTTAGTAAATATTATATAGTAGATAATAACTTGCTCTATAAAATATGTTTTTTATTTTACAAGAACTATTACGTTATTAGGAATTTTAATAATTACTAAAATGTTTCTTTGTCTCTTCCAAACACCGGGTACTTTGTATTTTACTCCCCATATTTATGAACCAAACCCTGACATAATCACTGTAGCCTTATAATGATATGCCAGCCATCAATCACCCCCCCTCTGTACAATCATCCCTCGAAAGGCAGCAGTGTTTTGGTAACAGAAAATGTGTCATGTAGGGTCAGATTAGTCCGTCCTAAACAATCCAAGGGTAGATGTTTTTAGCAGAGATAGTAATTAAATGTAAATGATTCTTCCATAAATTCCAACACACAGAGGAACTTGTTATGAATGCAATTGAACAGTCTTTGAACAGTGTTGAAAAATCTTTATACACAGTAAATATACAGTTATAAAACAAAGAACAATACTTTTACTTTAATTAACAAAACATCCAACAAAGAAAATAAAAATAACAAATATGAAATATCTGGAATATATAAAATAGAATACTCAGAATGCAACTGTTTTTACACAAGATAAACCGGAAGAACATTTAATTTACGTTACAAAGAACACATACAAGCCATAAGAAACAACAACTCAACATCAATTAAATCTAACTTTGCTGAACATTTTCTCCAGTCAAATCACAGTTAACAAAATATCATAGAAATTGTTACTATTTTAGAATATGAGAAGAAAGGAGAAAAAATGAATTCCAAGGAAAATTTACATATATACATAAACGATTATAATGAACCACAGAATATATTAAATACACAAATTAACATGAAAAATCCTATGTATGAAAAAATAAGAGTAATTTTAAAAAAAACAAAAACGTAAGAATCAAAAGTAAAATTCAACTTACCTACACACTAAATGAATCATATGTTTTATTTTTATAACTGTTCATTTCTTATAGGTTATATTATTTACACTCTGAAGATGGCCTAAGAGCCGAAACCAGTCATGTATTGTTATAAAAAATGAATAAAAGATACTTAATTATAGTTATTATTCAATTTAGTAAACAGGGGAAATAAAGATTATAATTAAACACTTTAGGGAATAGAATGTATACAATTAAAATTTTTAAATTACAGTAGTAGAGTGTGTAAAATGAGCAAGAGAAGACGATTCCAGTTGGAATTAATAGATATGAAGCCTGTTTTACGAAATACGGTCTGGAAAAGCCGTTTAACTTAACCCTGCTATAATCTAATTATAAATGAGTAGCAGATGTGGCGATAAAACCATGTTGAAACACCATACCCAACTCAGGGACTCTACTTAAACTAAACACATCTCGCGATAGCTGTGAAATTATTACTCCGTGTATTAATAAATGGCAAAATCTGCAGAAAAAAAATTATTCGTGTGAGAAATTATACTAATACATCGAATTTTTAAGCTGAAATCAATCATGTTCAATGTATATTCGATGCAATATTATTGAAATGTCATCCCCTCAATTATATACCACAGCCTCAACAGGTTTATTCCACAGGGTGAGTAAATCTCACCATGCTAAGTCGACTCACGTAAAATGTTTGGTAACACTTATCAAAGTATAACATCATAAACCCATCCACAAATAGATTGAGTTTATGATAAATTTACCAAACCGTTAATAACGGATTTAATTCTGTTAGATCCAATTGGTTTAGTAACTGTTTTAAGCAGCCTTAAAAATATAATTGATTTTAGTTAGCCAAATATTTATGACATGGTTGTAAAAATAATCTTACTTGCCCAACAAGATTTATCAATCATTTATTTGAGATTTATTATTTTGTAGAACATATACTAACTAGAAAATAAATTTAATTTTAAAGTTATTTTTAAGGCCTTGAGAAAAATGTTTACAAATTTTAATAGGTTCTTGTCACTTTTTATAATGAAAACTTGTGTTTAAAGTGTTTCCAGAAAATTCATTCTAAATTTTATTGGAAAACAATTTATCTATGATAAATATGGACAATTACGTAGTTTGACTCTCTCCATATCATATCACTGTTTGTAACACTGTTGTGCGTAGTTCATTTTTGTGTTTTCTATAATTGCTTACTTCTTCTTTTATAGATGGTTCCTTTTTACTTAAAAATATTTAGTTTTGATTAAAAATATGTAACATATCACCTCAATCTTAATAATATTATAGAATAAAGAACTGTTAGTCAACAAGCAGTGTAGAAGTCAAAAGTGTTCTGGGACCAACGCTGGCTGTTCCATTCTCAAACTTTCTTTAGCCAAGTGTGCTTTCTATGTAATTTTATCTTTGTAAGAGGAGTTTTAGCTGTAAATACTTGTATTTGTTCAATTTAACCAGTCAAAAAAGTCCCTTTCAAAATCACGTGAGGGAAAAAATGTTATTCTAATTGTTTTAGTAAAATTGTAACATTAAACACCATCCAAAATACTTAGAGTTTAGATTGAATGGTGCTGTATATTTTCATGCATTTTTTTAACATTTACTCAAGATTAATAATTGGAATAAATTATAAATTATTTACTTTAAGTATTAGGGCCTTTATAAATAAAAGTAAACAATAATTTGAATTGTTTACTTTTATTTAAATAATATTACTATAATTCTACAAAAATTCATGTTTTAATACAATTTTCTATATTTGAAATAATAACAGAATTAAAATTTTCAGTTCGTAAAATCAAACGTACATATTAATAATACGTGTCTTATATAACATTCAAATTATTTATACATTTTTCTTAAACATATTTTAAGAAAAATAATTGTATATTGTGATTGTAGTTTTTTTCTCGAATGAAATATGTCGTAAATGTGAAGTAGAGAATCAAATCTCATGATAATATAAATTAAAAATAAACCTCGGTCAATTTCGGCCATGTTCGGATATTCTCGGCCGGGCCTTGAATGTTTTTGGCCAGTGAAGACATTCCTGTGCATTCCTCCCCGCCCTCTCGCTCTTCAGCCCTTTGTGAGAATAGCATTGGAAAAGGCCTCACAGCTCACAATGAAGCTTAGTCGGGCGAAAATAAATTGTGGGGCAACCAGTGTAATTCACTGAATTCAGACTACCATTACTTTAATTTTTTTTCAATTTATAGCTGTTTTAATCCAACTTTTTTGCTGTATTAAAAAAAAAATCTAAATATAAGATACGAACAATAGTGCCTGGTCTTTGGAGCTATACTTAATAAAGTTTATATTTTATAAATAAATAAAATTATATATATTTTATAATTTTATATTTTTGAAAAATGTGTTCTCCCACAGTAACTACAAACTTAAGTGTTGAGTTATGTGTGACCATAAAAGAACGTATCATTACATGTTTATCACTTCCGATTCTTACCTACGCATTACTAGAATGTGTAATAATGTGATATAGATAAGCATTGGAAAGCATTGTAAATAATCTTCAACTTAATCTATAACATTTATAAAGTATGTACTCACTCATTACAAATTCTTCGGAATCATTCACATGTTTAATAAGGATTTTTTGAAATTATATTTTCCACAGGCAGAACAGCCCCTCGATGATTAATTTTTTAGTAAGAATAACATTGGAAATAATTTAATGTAAATATTTATTTCAAACTTCTATTTAAAAAAAAAAAAAGAAACATGACACAAAAGCTTGGCTGATTTGATTTTCATTGTGAAATGTTTAAGGTTATTTCTACTAACTCTGACACGATTGGACTACTTCGCGTCCCCTTAAAGTAGATTTATAGGTTTTTCTAGACTACAAAACATTGTTATCTAGAAAAATGTCAGCAGGCTGAGCTTTTATATTGATGTAATGGTTTAGGGTTAATCACGGAAAGAATGATAAGCAAGCGTAGAGAACCACCTCTTAGCGAAGCAAGAGATGACGGCTTGTCTTATACATACTCTCCAGTCTGTGAAATGGAAATAAACATATGAAATTTCCTGCCAAATAATATGTGAAATGTCGTGTAAGTTCTTCTCTCAACTAGCCTAAATGTGACCGTATAACGAAGCAAATATAAAATGGATAGTTAATATTACAACACAGTGATTTCTTTGGTATCGTTGAGTCAATTAATGTTGGCAGATTTCCATAGTTTTAAATAAACCGCTTGAGAAATTAAGAACTGTAAATTCCAATCTCTTCCAAACCACTTCTTTTATAATTGTTTATTTGTAATCTTCCTACTTTTACAATTCTACTACTAACATTTTAGCTAGTTTCTATTTGTGAAAATGTTTACTACTTTTCGATGGAACCAGAGATTAAGTATTTACAAAATAATTTATTTTCATCTGATGGACCTTGAGCAGCCTAAAATAAATTGCTTATCAGCGTATATACTTTGTATCTTTAATCTAAGTATGAAATCAACACATGGTTTTTTTCAATCCGATGTCAGTATTTTATAATATATAAAGACAATGGCTCAAAAAGTAAAATGACAGAATTGTATTTTTAAAGTAATACAAATTAATCACTAAAACAATAACATCAATGCTTTACAAAAAATATACTTTCAAAAGTAACCATCAATTTTTATCACATCAGAAGGACGGCCCACAAGGAGTCAGATGAGAATCTTACATAAGAGCACCGATCAAGTTGCATATCAAATTTGAGATCTTTATTAGGAAAACTACAAAGAAGTCCTGTGTGGAAAAACACAATCCCGCAGAGCTATAATTTTGTAGATGTGCAAAAGTGATTTTACAATATTGAGCGTTATAAAAAATCTTATGTAGTTGCATTTGTTTGTTAATATATAGTACTAATGCCTACAATTATATTTGTTAAAGCAAATTTTAAGATTTTATCACACATTGGGTATGGCCCCAAGGAATCTATTCTCTTTAAGATATTTATATAATAACTTAAAGAGAGAATAGGCAAAGTTAAATATCACATTAAATATCTTTATTTGGAGAGCACATGGACACAAATTCGACTAAAAAAGATCCATCTTACTTAAAACAGCAGAAGCTCAAATTTAAAAAATTTAGCTAATTAAAAAATAGTATCATCTTTCTCGTAGATGGGGGTTTTTAATATTTTAACCCAGATAAAGGAGTAAATCCCAATAATTTCCCATACAGTTTAATAATCTTGTATAATGGGGTGTTCTATTGTGTTCAAGAACTATCTCTGTGAAGCAGTTCTGACGTATCTCTGAGGAGCTGTACACCACAGCACTGGGAGCCAAATAAAGGGAATTGCCGTGAGGCTGCCAATTACTCTCATGTCACTATTCAGTTGAACATCGCTCTTTGATCCATGAGCAATATTTAGCTTCAAAGGAGTGAAATATTCAGAAGTTGAGTAAGGCAAGGGCGTGAATGTAGTCAGAAGAACGTTATACATGAGCAATATTTAGCTTCAAAGGAGTGAAATATTCAGAAGATGAGTAAGTCAAGGGTGTGAATGTAGTCAGAAGAACGTTATACATGAGCAATATTTAGCTACATAGGAGTGAAATATTCAGAAGTTGAGAAAGGCAAGGGCGTGAATGTAGTCAGAAGAACGTTATACATGAGCAATATTTAGCTACATGGGAGTGAAATATTCAGAAGTTGAGTAAGGCAAGGACGTGAATGTAGTCAGAAGAACGTTATACATGAGCAATATTTAGCTACATAGGAGTGAAATATTCAGAAGTTGAGAAAGGCAAGGGCGTGAATGTAGTCAGAAGAACGTTATACATGAGCAATATTTAGCTACATAGGAGTGAAATATTCAGAAGTTGAGAAAGGCAAGGGCGTGAATGTAGTCAGAAGAACGTTATACATGAGCAATATTTAGCTACATGGGAGTGAAATATTCATAAGTTGAGAAAGGCAAGGGCGTGAATGTAGTCAGAAGAACGTTATACATGAGCAATATTTAGTTACATAGGAGTGAAGTATTCAGAAGTTGAGTAAGGCAAGGACGTGAATGTAGTCAGAAGAACGTTATACATGAGCAATATTTAGCTACATAGGAGTGAAATATTCAGAAGTTGAGTAAGGCAAGGGCGTGAATGTAGTCAGAAGAACGTTATACATGAGCAATATTTAGCTTCAAAGGCGTGAAATATTCAGAAGTTGAGTAAGGCAAGGGCGTGAATGTAGTCAGAAGAACGTTATACATGAGCAATATTTAGCTACATAGGAATGAAATATTCAGAAGTTGAGTAGGGCAAGGACGTGAATGTAGTCAGAAGAACGTTATACATGAGCAATATTTAGCTACATAGGAGTGAAATATTCAGAAGTTGAGAAAGGCAAGGGCGTGAATGTAGTCAGAAGAACGTTTACATGAGCAATATTTAGCTACATAGGAGTGAAGTATTCAGAAGTTGAGTAAGTCTGAAGAACGTTATACATGAGCAATATTTAGCTACATAGGAGTGAAATATTCAGAAGTTGAGTAAGTCAAGGACGTGAATTTAGTCCGAAGAACGTTATACATGAGCAATATTTAGTGAATGAGCTACATAGGAGTGAAATATTCAGAAGTTGAGTAAGTCAAGGGCGTGAATGTAGTGCGAAGAACGTTATACATGAGAAATATTTAGCTACATAGGAGTGAAATATTCAGATGTTGAGTAAGTCAAGGGCGTGAATGTAGTACTCAGAACGTTCGCGACTCTATTTCCCCGGTTTCAACATGAACTTTTTTTCTACATTATTTTTTAGTGATAAAAGACCTATATACCTTTACTCCAAGATAACATGGGGGGTTCCATTACGGTTTTAAGACCACTAAAAATGGTGTTCAGGTTTGATTAACTGTTAATTAGATGGCCAATTCTATACAACCAAACCCAGTTAAGTTGTATGAAATCTAGTTTCCAAATTCTAAAGTACTCATGTAAAGAGTATTGTAAAGTCACTGTTTAGTGTTAACTCAGTCTCATGAAAGTTCTTGTGTTGATAGGCTAAATTAATATTGACAGCATTAATATGTTTTCTACACTTCGTGGTTGGGATGCTGGTGGTAGGCCTGTATACGATAGTCAAGATGGGAACTAAAACGGACCCCTGGAAGAGTCCATCCTTGAGTTACCTACAAGTGTTTTTCTCCTCTCCACGATAAACTTTAATTAGCCTCATGCTACGAATTGACTGTCGTAAAGGAGTAGATAACAAAGACAGACCTTTGCTCCATATTGTGTCGTTGGCTTTTGTAACAGGTGTTATTGGTTTCTGAAAACAGTATAATATTTTGTCTGAGAGTGAGAAGAATTTTAGGATCATTATTATATTTTTATTTATGTATTTGATACAGTTTTACATTTGATTAAATACACTTACTTTTAACATATTGATTTTCACAAACGTATCTCTTTTCTTTCATAACAACAATTTCTACTTCTCGTGAATGAATAATCCATAGGCTAGTGACTTTAAAAAAACTGTATTTTGTCAACATGCAATTATGTTAATAGTTATCAAATCATAACACGATTTTAATTTCAAATGTTATATTGAATTACTACGGGAAATTGTTTCCACATCAACTAAATTAAATTTAAAATATATCAAAACAATTTAATTTTGTTGGATGTATCAAGGCCACATATAATGACTGTTGGTATATTTTAACATTTAACTGCATTTTAGATCTGTTGTTAATTAGGATTGGGTGGGCCTAAGGCGTCCAAGACTTTTTGAGCCACAATTTTAGAGCCAAGTTCGAATCTGGCCTGGACTGGAAGTATTATTTATCAGTAATTTTCACCTTCTACTGTACTGATTCAACCCCTTACTCTATATGAATAAGTTACCCACATAGATCAATAGTATATGGAGAATGGGCAGAGTAAGGTTGAGAAGGAGAATCGTCCTTTCCTTAAGTAAAAAAGTAATCTAGTCCTGCTTCTAAAAATCGGATTTTTTTGTAGTATAGTACTAAAATCATTTTTTATGCCTTAAATTATAACAAATGTCAATAAATTAAGTTGTTTAATTTATCAAGTTATTCACATTATAATAAATATTGATAATAAGGCTTTTGCATGAAATATCGAGTGAAGCGCAGCATTCATTTAGGACTTATTAAGTGATATCCTTTAAAAGCGATCTCTTAAGCTCTCCAATATTTTATGCTTTATGATAAGTCAGATATATAAAATAGATCTCGTGTTATTTTCTATTGAACTGAGGTCATAAATAATATTTAATTTGTTTCTTCTAAGAGAACATTACACGTTACAGTTGTTTACTTTGACAGGTTGAATGAACAAAAAGTTGTATAAATCATAGCTTCCAAGGTAGAGGAGGGAGTTAGCTAAACTTCTTCAAAGTAGAATGTTCCTCACGGCTCTTTGGCGAGTAAACACTCTGAGATGGATTTTCTCCTGGTTTATCGGATAAAGTGTTGATAATTATTTGATAAAAAATATTCCAGAAAACTTCGTTAATTTAAGAAAAAATCACAACTTAACTTGTTTCTTTTATTACATTCACCTTGTAACTAATTACACGTACATCATGTTCATTTTAGATTTGTTGTTTCAATCTGGAACTACAATTAAAATGCATTACGTAGAACTTGTAGTTATTTATACCTTCATTAAATTCACAAACTTTTTTCTATTTTATAACCTTTAGTTCTTAATATTATTATTTTACTGTACAATTTTCTTTTAAGTTTCTTTATAAATGACCCAATGAAAATATCAGAATATGATCACAGATAACAGTCCAATTATATGAATATTCAGACTTCTAAACTTATAATATAGCATTTATTATCAATACTAGGGGACCCACCTGCACGCTTCACGTGCCAGCACGGTCACTCGCTGCGCTCTTGTCACCTCGACCTTCGGCCTCGGTCTGTGATTCGTGACTATATTAACAGCAGGACAACTTTTAAAATGAACAGGACAAATATTAAATATTGTTTTGTTTAACAGCTGTTTTGTATTATGTAAAAAAATCAATCGGTTTTAAATTTACACTAAAAATACGTAATGTTTACATCAGCAAACGCATAAATATCTGTTATATGTATAAATAAAAACACTGAAATGATAGAACAGCATTGGACCTTTTAGGGCCACTAGGCCAGAGCCCAGATAATTTTTTTTTTAATTTCAGATGTTTTTTCCACCATTATTGGCCCCAAAACTTTCAAATTAATTTAATACGGCTATCTTCTCAGGTTGGGACATTTTATGATGACCGATTCACCTATGGAATTAAATATACAGATTGTGTTCACGTAACTTTTCAGACTGATGAAAATTCCTAATATGACCTTTATGACGTGCCTAATGATTACACAAACATTGCAACAGAGCCATAAAACCGAGTAAGAGGGATTGGTTGTAAATACGGTATGTTTCAGAATGGGGCCGTATGTACTGATAGTTACAGACTTGAATGAACCCCTTGCCTAACCCTGGTTCACAGGCGTTCTACAGGCTATAGCGGGCACACCGGACTATTTTATGTCGCATGATAATGATGCCATTATTAAATATTTTCTGTATATTTTTTACAGATAGCAACAAATTTTTAAATCGTTCTTTTTTTTATAAATCACTTATTGTTATTTAATTAATTTGTGAAAATCAACCTTGTACCACATTTTTTATTTTTCCCCTGAAATTTTTATATCTATGTTATTTTGTCATGTCGTAAAATAACTCCGAGTCTACTATGCTAAATAACATTACTCATTTACTTAATTATTTCATTTATGTAGATCATACCTGTGCATTATAGAAATAAATAATTATGTATTAATGTTATTGTAGAAATGAGTTGTTATTTATTTATGTATATGTATGTATATTAATTGAGAAAATAAATATTTATTATTATTATTATTATTATTAACATGTCATGTTAGCATACGTTTATAAAATATACAAAACTGTAAAATATTAGTTCGTGTACTGCATAAATTCGTTATGTCACATATGTTAGTTGTCGTAATAAACATTTATTTTTATTTATTCATAAGACGCCGATCGTCAAGATATGGGTGAATATGGAATTCGAATGAGTGTTATGAGTGTAGATGAGAAAATGTAGTCAGTTACAAACTAAGGCCGACTATTCCTTAAAAAGTGTCATTAATTAATAGCCCAATGACAAATACATAAAAACGCCTTCATTATTTTAGATACTATATGTGACACATGGCTGAACGCTGGACGAATCCGCGTTCAGTCCAGTCTGTAACTATCAGTAGTTAGGTTATGTTATTTCAGTTAGGTTAGATTAAATTAGGTAGGGTGTAGTAAGGTTAGGTTAGTTTGGGTTAAGTTAAGTTAAAGTTAACTAACATAAAATTAATTAAGTTATTAACAGATAACATTTATTTTCAAAATACAGGTTAACTGACGTAAATTAAACAACCTAACCTGAAATAACTTGAACAACTTAACCTAAGCTAGCTTAAACTAACCTAAATGTTTTGTTAAATATTTCAGTCGTTATATATTGTAGGAAGAAACAGATGCCATATTAATGTTTAGATGGATACTATTAATGTAATATACGTAATTTTTTTGTGAAAATGGTTTATTTTTTGTTCAATTTTTTGTCAAAAAATTGTATTTCTTGGAATGTATTCCTATGGATTCATATTTTTGGCGTTAATATTGACTATCTGAATACCTTTTTGGCAGCCATGTACTTACTCTACACAGCTGTGTCTATATACGTAACTGGAAGTGTCATTATGCCTCCTGTCTGCTGGGGTGATGTATGATACATTCCAGGGGGTCTGAGTACAGGAGAGTACTCCCTGATAAACGTGTTACATTACTGGGCTGGCAGAGCCCTAATATTAATTAACTGACATTCTTCCCTTAATTAAGTAAATCGCTTACATAAACATACGTCAGCAATGTCGTTATTTTATTTTCGATTGACTGCGTAGCTAGTAAAGTTGATTAAGAGTTGATAGTATATTTCTCCCACGAATCAAATAATAAGTATTTTAACTATGTACATGAAAACATTTAAAACGTTACCTTTTGTTCTTCTTATAATGTTAAACAACAAAAATCTTAATTTGAATATTTCGAACACTATTATTTTAAAAGTGCTCCTTTCAGCCTACTAATTTTTAAATAATTTGTTTTATTTGTTTACGTAATAAATATATTTTTTCTTCCCTATTTGTATTAATTGATACATATACATAATATTTACAGCTAAATCTGATTCCCATCTTTATCAGATTACTCACAGGACGAAGTGTCTCTTATTTTGTTTAAATTATTAAATATGCCAATGGGAATACAGGACAATTCGTTACAGTAGAAATGTGTGCATGTTTAGCTACACTTTTGGAGCCAAGTAGGTCTACCTGTATAGGGCCTGACCCTAACATTACTATTATTATTATATAATTCCGAGCTCATCAATGTTTTCAGGTTTTGAATTGGCAATAATTTGACTAACCTGTTATTTCGTTTATAATAGTTTTTATTTAGGTAAATAAAATCAGCTGTCTCACTAAGCAGTAGTAGTTTTTTTTAGTCCTTCATATTAAGAAAATGGGGAAATGAGTCAGCGATTTTCTTAGTTTCTTCATCTATGCTCCCAAAATCAGAATGTGTACTATTTAGTAATTCGCTGACTAAAACTTTTAAATGTGCAGTCTGTGAAAACGATTTACGTAAACGTATGTTAAACATTGTTTCAGATTTCCAGTACAACAAAATTATCATCGTTGCTCTACATTGGTCTACCACTCCACCGTCGGCAAGGAGATAATAAATAAAGTACTGTACCGTCAAACATATTCAGCATTTTTCCATCTATAACTTATTCGATGCAGTTGGTGAGTTTCCTATCGTTTCCATGTGCAATATAGCTTTATCAACATACAATCTATTCCATGGATTTCCGCATAAAGACACACCTTGATAAACATTTTTTAATGTTTTACGGTAAAAGATAGTCGTACAATTTAAAATTATAAACTGATTAACTTATTAACTAATAAATCATCATAACACAAAATTATAATTAAAATATTAACTATTATAAGTCATCAAAAACACCCTTAAAAAATTTAAATGTTTAAAATTATTTAACTTGTAATTATATCTTACAATTTGAATCTATATATACTGTATTTTTAAATTTTATACTATCAATGTTTCTATTATTCGGACTTGATACCTCTATAGGATAATTTTGGAAATAAATATGATTATTACAGTATATTGATTAGCCCATAATATTGTAGCTAGGCCTAAAGAAAAATTACCATAGTAAGATCATTTTTAGTGAATCATCCTAATACATTGGAATTACTAACTCAGGTAGTGTAAAATAATTTTTATTTTGAAATAAAATCAGCTGTCACCAAGTTATAGTTTTTTTTTTTTTTTTTTTTTTTTTTTTTTTTTTTTTTTTTTTTTGATTCAATGTATGTGTGCTTTTCTTAAGGGGGCCAAAATAAAATGTAGCCACCATTTCAAAAGCCTTATTCAAAGATTGTGGGTTTCTTCATTCGTGTTAAACAATAGGGAAAATGAAATAGGAAGACAACAGGACAATAAAACAATAGTAAAAACAATATGAAAATGAAAACAAGCATAGTTCGTCACGATGTCGTTCGTGAATTATAACAAGTACAGGTTTTACCCCAAAAGTGTAACGAAAGCTCCGTATAATAAACTGTTCAGACTCCGCCAATTTAAGGTAAAATTAAATGTTCAACCGTACACTTATTAGTATTTATTAAATTATTCGACTTTAGCTATTAAATATATTAAAGCCAGGTTAGTTTAAAAAAATCATTGTCACCTTGAATTTCCAAACTTTCTAAACAGATTTCAGCAACCAGACCTTAAAGTGTGTCTTGATTACAACAAAGTTAACTTGAGAATCGTCTCAATAAAGTGTATTAAGAATTTTAAAACTTTTGAAAAAACTAAAACTTGTGCTGCTACATTTTAATTTGATATATATATAAATATAGTGTTTGCTTATGTAATGACATTTTAGATAATAATAAGTAAAGAATGACAAGTCTGGTCTTTAAATAATCATTTTATTTCTACATCCATGGTGTATTTAATGAATACACTCTTTAATGAAATTTCCCTCACTGATTGTCATTAAAGTGCAGATCATTACTCTTCGGAGCTAGATTTTAATTAGTTTTCAGTTAACTGCTATGAATAATTAAGATTTGCTTATTTCATCAACTTTACACATGTAATATTACAACTTTAACTTTGTTTTCATACGATATATACTGTGTGATATATACTATATATACTGAGCGATATATACTGTATATATTGTACGATATATATTGTATATACTGCACGATATATACTGTATATATTGTACGATATATACTGTATATACCGTACGATATATACTGTATATACTGCACGATATATACTGTACGATATATACTCTATATACTGCACGATATATACTGTACATACTGAACTATATATAATGTATATATTGTACGATATATAACGTATATACTGTACGATATATACTGTATATACTGTACGATATATACTGTATGATATATACTGTACATACTGAACGATAGATACTGTATATACTGTACGATATATACTTTATATACTGCACGATATATGCTGTATATACTGTACGATATGTACTGTACATACTGAACTATACATACTGTAAGATATATACTTAACATACTGAACTATATATACTATACATACTGTACGATATATACTGTATATACTGTATGATATATACTGTACATACTGAACGATATATATACTGTATGATATATACTATAAGATATATACCGTACGATATATACTGTAAATTCTGTACAATATATACTGTGTATACTGTAAGATACATACTGTATATACTGTACGATACATACTGTACGATATATACTGTAAATTATGTTCAATATATACTGTGTATACTGTACGATACATACTGTATATACTGTACGATATATATATAGAGTACGATGTACAATGTATATGCTGTACGATATATACTGTACGATACATACTATATACACTGTACGATATATACTGTGTATACTGTACGATATATACAGAGTTTTTTTTTAAATGTGCCACCATTTGGATAATTTTAACCTGCAGTGATACGACACACTTTAAATGGGGTACTTCGAGTATAAAAGCTATGTATTTGGAAGTTTTAAAAAAAGCCGCCAACTACTAAAATGGCGGACAACTATATTGTGTCCTATAGAACACTCTGATGAAAAATTTAATTTTAGTAATGTTTTAGCTTTCGCGTTTTTCCCGTAATTTTAGCCGTTTCTAATCTAACTGCATTCAAAATTTTCATTTCAACAATGTAGAGCCAACTTCTTGTACAAGGACATTAAACTCAAAATTACCAGTGATGCGATTTCGTACTTATCATCATAGTTTACTTCAAATCAAATGTATTTACAAAAGTTTTATAACATGCGGTCTCAACAAGCCAACATGGCTTGTTGTTGGGTGCCGATAATATATACACACAATATATTAGAAAAGAAAAAAGTAAATTGTTTATATTAAAGGAGGAAAAACTAATTTATGTTAATGAAGATTAAAACAAATAACGGTCTGTGGCAGCGGTGTGCAATAACTAATAAAATTAAAACAACCAAGTGATGGAAACAAAACTATACGTGAAACAACATTTAAAAAACCAATATAAACAATAATAATTATTTGTCAATTTAAATAAAAGAAGTATTATAACGAGCAAAATGTAATAAAGTATCAAAAAATATACATAGAATTACATTGAAATATATGTATACACATACATAAAAATATGTATATATGCTTAGAATATGATTGTATTTTTTCTCATAATAAATTATTTAACTGTGAAACTATGTAGAAAAAAAGAAATACAATAGTTTTAAAAATTATAAGTCCCGTTTATTAAAAACTGAGTTACAATTACATTGAAATATATGTATACACATACATAAAAATATGCATATATGCTTAAAATATGATTGTATTTTTTCTCATAATAAATTATTTAATTGTGAAACTATGTAGAAAAAAGAAATACAATAGTTTTAAAAATTATAAGTGCCGTTTATTAAAAACTGAGTTATCGATAAATAGTCTTGGGCTAATTTTATTTATTTTTCTGAGAAATTTAACGTATTTAATATTTTTCTGCAAATGATATTTGCAATAAAACTTACCTCAAAACTATTTATATGTATGAGTACAATTAAAAGTAGTTAAAATGCTCCATTCAATAGTTGTTACTTAATTAGTTTAATGATCAAGACTGGTCATGTTATCGGACCCTAGGGATGTCTTAGGGTCCAGCCACTAACCTAACTATGCACTTGGGAGACAGCGGTACTCCTCCTAATGACGATGGTGTGTTAAAATATCAGATAGCACTGATTTTTTTAATTACAGGGTGTAACTGAAATACTTGGACCAACTTCAGGTTTTCCTGGGGTCAAAACAAACCAAATATACAAATATATTTCCCAATATGCACAGTTTTCTGTCTGTCTGTCCGTCTGTATTTTACATTATATTTTTTATCAGCAACCATTAAAGGTGGAGTGTTGAAATTTGGCACATATTCTATACTAGTAATATTCTATTACATAAAAAAATTGATCAAAAACCTTACAGATTACATGTTATACAAGTTACTACAGAAAATGCATGTCACAATCACCCTATTCTTTAAAATCATGAGTAGCCATCAAAATCCTTTTGACCGAAAACTTACAGATTACATTTTATACAAGTTATTATTATAGTAAAAGCTGAAAGAAACCATTAAAATAGATTTGCAATATATTTCCACCACTTGTAGGCCAGACATTCAATAAGATTGTTGAGTATATAGGATTAGGAAAATTTATCCTATGATTCGTAGGGTAAGTGTAAATAGTATGTTTTTCAGTCCGAAAAACTAATTATATGTTCGTATGTAACACGAAAACAATCTTTGAAAATTTGTGATTTTTAAACAAGTTTGAAGCTATACTAAGATCGATTGTAACATATGCATCATAAACAGTAGTCAATAAGACCTTAAAAAATATAAAATGTTCTAATATATACCACACCACAATTTGTCTGATCAGATTCCATTTATTGAATCTCCCGATTTAACTTCAGAGCGCTCCCACAGCAAGTGCTGTAACTATAAGGAGGTTCGTATGATCCTGGATTATATTATTACTTTCGATTAGATAGCTCATGTAATAGGAATATTTGTGCCTGTCATTTGGTTAGTCAGTGAGATCTGCTACTTCAGATGGTACAAACTGCATTGTATTTTCATGGAACTACCCTAGTGCCCCACAATGGACCACAAAACAGCTGATATTTTGAGACAAAACATTTAACATGGGATGAGAAATCGACCTCTGTGCTTTCTAAATCTATGATATGACCAATGTCGTGACAATAATCATCCATATATAACTCCTTGCATGGCTATCACATTACACTTCTTAGGCTACAACTTTCTGACAACCAACTTGTTTGAGTGTGAGAATTTGTGTGCAATTAAACATTTTATCATCAGGAATTTTCATATGTTTCAAATGTTTATATTGTCTTGTATATATTTGCATTTTATTGATTTATTATCTTATAGATTGCCAGACACAGTATGTCATGGCAGTACTCCGTGTAAGGGCTTCAATCAAGCTCCACTAACCGAGCTCACATTCAGTCGGGATATTCGTTGAATAGAGTACAACTTTTAAAGTGTGACTAATCTATCTGTATTATTTGTATGGAAAATCATATTGATTGGATTTTAATAGGATACAAAAAATGTAAAAATTGTTAAAATGTAAAATATTTTCTTTCTTCAGGTATCTTATTTATGGAGAAGATGTTAATGACAAATCTTCCTGAAATATGTTTTTTAATTTATTTCTTGGGCCCAAAAACTGTTGGAAGGGAAGATATTATGTTATGATAGCTCTTTTCACTATGATGGTAAATGGTAAAATTATTATAGAAACTGTGTATTTGTGATAAATAATTACTAAATTGTACACAAGTTAAAAGGAATCAACTAGAACTCTACTCAGTTTTGATATTCAAATTTGTACTTGAATATCAAAACTCTTTTTTTGACTTGAATAATTAACTCTTCGCCTAGTAATGTGTTGAAATTATTTTCATGTCTTGTATGTTTAATTTACCACTGCGTCACAATTGTTACACTTCGTTCTCCATGTTATTTCAATAACAGAATTGTTCACAAAAGGGGTCAGACAGGCCCCACATAATTGTAACATTTTATAAATACAGCTTCAATGCAGTTGGGAAATATACCACGCGTGGGTTGGCCACACTGTTTACCTCTGTCTGGAGTTTGTTTTGGTTTGCCATTGTTGTTGAGGCTACCTATTGTTGTTATCGGTTTTAAACACAGTTAAAACCTTCATTACATCTATTTAGCTTCTAAGTTTGTTTGTGTTATTGTTGAAGTATATGGAATATAACCTGGTTTGTGAAATTGAAAACATTTTTATATAGTGACTAAATATTATTTTGTTTTTACGACTAACACAATTTGTGTGTGACTCTACGATCTGAATGCGTCTTTAATCTAAAAAAGAGTCAACTGATTACACAGCCATTGCTTTGAAGTACAACTCAATATTTTAAAAATAGGTAATTCTGCACTATTACTTCAACTTCAAATATTGTCATGCTTTAATAATATATTTTTGGGATGCTAAACACCAATATTTATTAAAAATTAGGTATCGGAAACATAGAGTCATCATCATTAGTGGTACATTAGTATACACCGAGGCCACCCTTATACATCAGGCCGCGGCAGTTATGGTTAGGTTAGGTTATCACAGCCTATTGTAGAATATGTTTTTACAAATTCTGCTGTCTGAAAAGTGATTTACGACAGTTAAAATATGTTATTACCGGTTCATTTTACAATACAATAACCTAACCTAACCATAACTGCCACGGCGCGATGTATCCGAAATGTCAATGATAGCGCGTTGACTTTAAACCTTCTTATCGCTTTGCAACGTGAACGACGGCTTTCCGACACTTGATTTTCATTTTCCTAACTAATTGAGGACTATCATCATATAAAAATATGATAAGAATTGAAGTTGACTAAGTAATAGTGCAGATTAACTAAAAATGCATTACCCCAGAGCTTTCTGAAAGCATTTCATTGTATACAAATCAATTTCCAATAACAAAATGGAAGACCAATGACACACAATGTAATTGTGCCGAAGTAAAATTGTTCGGATTCACGGTCTGATAAGTATTTTTAAATATCTTAGAGTTAGAATGTAATGAGGAACAAAACATGTATTTCAAGAAATCACTGAAGCAATGCCCAGAGACAGATTTTGTCATTTAGAGTCAACCTATTACCCGGGTTGCTAAAGGATCTATAACAAAATGCACAAAGTGTAATGTGTCTCCATGTCCAATCAAAAACGCTGATTTCTTTGTAAGATTTCATACAGTTGAAAAGTAATGCTTTAAAATTTTACTGTCATGTTTAATTCATTAGGATTATTTATTGTTTTTAATAACCACAGATCCAACATATTACAGCTTCTATTTACCATACTAATATAATTAATTGTTCCTACTGATAAGTTGTTTATTAAATTATTTTCAAACTGTCACATTTGTTACACTTTTGTGAGGATAACCACTGTAACCCAGGTGTCTAAATTGTAACACTACCCCCTCCCAGGCCACCTCCCACCAAAGGTATTTTTTTAAACTGGTTTTATTACCAATAGGCTATTACCGATCCAAAAAATTAATTCACAAAATATAATAATTCAAAATGTTTTACCACCAGGTCTGTAACGGATAGTAAACAAAACACACCTTTTAAAGTGTGGCTAAAATCTGTCTTCTATGTTTTGTTTAGAAAGGAGCCAGATCCATGTCATATTTATCATAAATAACTAATAAAATGTACAAAATGTACAAAGAATCAACTAGATATTCTTTCAGTTTTATGTGTTTTTGGACTTGAATATCAAAACTCTTTGCCTAGCAGTTTACCGTAATTTTTAAATGATTTTAGTGTCTTGAATGTTTGATTTGCTGTTCCTGTGAATATAAAGGTAATAACAAAAAGGGTCCTGGCTGTTAATTTTCGTATTGTACAGCTAATTTAAAGCAAAAAATGAAGGATAACATTTTTTGAAATTCTATCATTGTTGTATATTTTTTCCTTGTATTTTTTACGAAAAAATTAATAATTCAAGAATGGCTTTACCGATTGACTCACATCTTTACATTAACATTATTAAACAACATTGGAAACGCCATTTAGTTATATTTAGCAATTTCAAATGGTGATTAACAAAAATGTTTAAATGGTTTCTGGTTTAGAATAAGAGTTACAAATTTTAAATTGAGACTATTTTGAAATGGCTTAAAGTAGCTTAGTGGATCTTTGCCGTTTTTTATAATGTTAGTTTTTTAACATTATAAGGAAATCGCTTAAAGCATTCTTGAGTTCTTAATATTGACAGACCGTAAACGGATTGGAATTATAAAAGAATGTAGTCTTCATTATCTACCCAAATTATAGGTAGAATCCAAAAATGTATAGACGCCTTTATGTTTCACCCTGTACATCATTAGTAACTTCTTGGATATGCTCAATAATAATAGCGTAAAATAACCTAAAAGTAATGTCCAATACATTCACTTAAACATATTAATATGACATTCACATTGCACAGTTGTTTATACACTAGATTATCTCTGTTAGAGCCCTTTAAGGGCTAATTAACTAACTGTGTAATGCGATCCGATGTTTGTTAAACGGAAGGAAGCTCTAATTAGTATGTACCAAAACAAAGAGTACAATTATGTTATCATAGTGAAGATGCACTTCAAAGTGATCAGTTCAGTGATCAGTTCAGTTGGCTTAACGATCCGGTTCACCAAACGAACAAGCTTTATTTCTAATTATGACTAGAATGTTAGCCTTAAATATGTGTGTGTTCACAAACTATGTTTGGCGTTCAAATTAAAAAGTTGATACTAGTGGCGCAGTGCTGTAACCCAGCTACTTGGGAACAAAGTTTTTGGAAGATTGTAAGTTATAGGTTGTATCTTCGGTCCTATTAATACCAATATGGAGCCCGCTTGATGGTTGCTATCGTCGTGGACTCTGCTAGATACGTCTGGGGTGTCCTTGTTGGGTGGTGGTCAGGATCCGGATGTTGTCTAAGGAAGAGAACCGAGTATGTGGTTTTTAACTAGACTGAAAATTAGACCAATACTTCGTGGATTGGATTCCAGCTCATCACTTAGATACTCTGATAGTAGCGCTATTAAGGCTATTGTGCTATTGATAAGTGGATCTTTGTAAAGAACAGTTAACTTTGGTTAGTAACAACGACTACACTTCACTTCACACAGTTCATCTATACTCATCATACTCATTAGCACCTTTTGTCATCCATGTATCTACGATGAATAATTAATAATAATAATAATGGCTTTGAATCAAAACACTTAGTAAAGGTTTGGGTATGTCACTAATTTTTGGTTTCTTTTTTAATAATCTGTTCACATTTATTCATCATTGTTGAATCTTAATATGGACCCCTCTTACTATCGACGGCACTTTGAAGTACGGCAAAGCTTTACTTCTGAAATTAATATGCGATTGTATCCTAAAGTTGTCCCCATTTTTCGTGTGAAGTTAATTGAAGGTTTTTAGTGGTTTAAATGTGAATTTTACGTGGAGGGTAAACATAATTATAATATTTAAGGTAGGTTTCATTCCATAATCCATTACACGTCCATAATACTCACAGAGTTGCATTTTATGAAACGCACTCATAATCAGTAAAACCTAATTAGCCAAATGTTCCTCAGAAACTACCTTAATATTACGATCAAGTTTTATGTACCATTAATTTGATTGTAATTCCTCATAAAATTATTGAGATGATTGTTGAATCCAATGAAAAATACTGAACTTGACTATAAAAGTTAATAGAACTCGTCGTGTTTGAACTCGACTGTAAGAATTAATAGAACTCATCGTGTTTGAACTTGACTGTAAGAATTAATAGAACTCATCGTGTTTGAACTTGACTGTAAGAATTAATAGAACTCATCGTGTTTGAACTTGACTGTAAGAATTAATAGAACTCATTGTGTTTGAACTTGACTGTAAGAATTAATAGAACTCATCGTGTTTGAACTTGACTGTAAGAATTAATAGAACTCATCATTTTTGAACTTGACTGTAAGAATTAATAGAACTCATCGTTTTTTAAATTGACTGTAAGAATTATTAGAACTCATCGTGTTTGAACTTGACTGTAAGAATTATTAGAACTAACTCATCGTTTTTGAACTTGACTGTAAGAATTAATAGAACTCATCGTTTTTGAGCTTGACTGTAAGAATTATTATAACTCGTCATGTTTGATCTTTACTGTAAGAATTAGTAGAACTCGTCGTGTTTTATTAATAATACGGCTGTTAAATAAAGCACGAAGAGTATGCTAGAAATCCAGAACTTCGTGTTTTTTTTATTTTTATATTCGTGCATTTTTTTATTTGGAAGCTAATTACAGACATAAGATAAAATATCATTACATACTTTTGACTACAGAGATTCGCAAAAGTTTTTAAAATAATTACTAAATTTAAGGCCAATAAAAGTTGCCATATAACATATTAGAACTACACAAAATATTGTATAGCAATACAAAAGGGATTAGCTTGTAAAGTCGTCAAATATGTATTTATTACATGCGTCTTTATCGAAAACATTCAAAAATGTTTTATAACTGAATATTTAATCTTGTAGTTTCTTTCTCCCTAATTCAAATTAATTTTAAAAGTTGATTATATTTTCAGTACTTTCACAATTTTTGAAATCCTTCCAATTTAAAAGATATAATACATTTCTAAGAACTGACAGTGTAAAGTTGTCATCTATATAACTTAAAAATTGGAATTGATTGGCATCATTTACAGTAACACACAAAATTTCATACTTAAGTACCATTTTATATAATCTAATTGTATTAGTAATTTTAATAATGAATAACATTTTAATGAATTCTTACATGCTATTGAAATAATATAAGGTAGTATATTAATATATGTATATGTTTGATTTGATATATTTACACACTTAATTTAAGTATTGGGGTTATTACTGAACCTAGAATATATTATGATATTTAGATAACTCTGGTTTATTAAAACATGTAATGGGGGATATCTGTATTTTTAACAAAATTCCGGATACTTTTTGTCTCTATACTTCGATATGGTCTTAATTACGTAACGTAAGATTTTTTAGGATAGTATAGACAATACTGGTGGTTTAAAGACAATTTCTCGTATATATAATGGCAGTCTGAACCGTTTTGTCTCGATACATACTCAGACATGGTCAGTGACACGATGTCAGGTGAGAGACATTTCGCCTTGACAGCTGTGACAGCTGACAAACACACGTCATAAACTGGCACTTAATCCACGTGACAATAACAGTTACAAGAAGGTAAAAATATTTAATTTTATCCAAAGTTTGCGCGATATGATTCTGAACTAATCGTACTTAGATTCTGAATTAAGTGAGTTAGACTTCATTGTGAACATTGATTTCCAGTCAATTAAATATAAAATAGATAACAATATGAACTTATGTGATTGTTATAAATCTATATAATTGCTCTGAAATAGAATGTTATGTAATAAAAATGTATAACAATATAAGTACAAAAAGTACCAATAATAGGTTGATCAATTTTATTAAACCTCTTCCTCAGACCAGACAGATTTGCAAAGAATCCCTTGTTCCTTTCCTTCGATCGCTATATTTGTAAATACTTTAATTATATTGTAATAAACTTGTGTTTTGCGACGTTCACTTCTATCTGTACCAAACCGTAATTTGCATATTAAGGCATAATATATTAATTAAAAAGTGTTTATTAAGTGTCTCTAAATAAATACTAAAATTATTTGTGCTGTTCTACTTAATTGAAAGTGTTATTGATTTTTTCAATAAATTATAGATGTTTAAATATATTATTGCAATAACATAGTTGAATTAACTCATAGTATAAAAATTACTATGAATGGTTTAATGTTTAATGAAACAGACATAATGGTAAAGTGTTTGTTATAATATATTTAGTTTTTTAATAGAATTTACTATACTAATTCTGTAGATTTTTTTCAATATTCAATCCCATGGGCCATGAACATTCCAACATTATATGAAGTGTCGAAATTTCTAACTCTTACGACACTAGGGAGAAGGTAAATATATACATCAGTGTGTGATACTAAAAGAGCTTCACAGATAAATAATAGTTTTTTAGCGTGATACTTTCTATTGTTTGACATTTGTAGCTTATAGATTGCTTAATATATTTATATATATATAAATAATAACACTTAGCAATCTTTTTAAAAAGATTGCTAAGTGTTATATTTTTATATATATAAATAGTTTTTTAGTTAGCATATTACGTGTTGGTTCATAAACAGTACAAGTAAACGTCATACAAAACAAATGTATTACAATATATGCACAAATATGTTACAATACAAGTACAAAATACACGAATATTATGGTGATCGATTTCAGTGAACCACGCTCACCTTCCTCAGATCAGAGGGATTCACAAAAGAATGGAAAAATTATCATAGGCCTATAAATTGAGTTGTTGAACACCATTTTTCATTCTTTGTGAATCCCTCTGGTCTGAGGAATGTGAGCGTGGTTCACCGAAATCGATCACCATAATATTTGTGCATTTTGTACTTGTATTTTAATAAATGTATGCATTTTGTGCTTATATTGTAATAAATATGTGTTTTGTTACGTTTACTTGTACTGTAGATAAGTAATGTATATGTGTTTCCGAAATACATTTTATTTTAACTGCTTATCTACATGTTTTGAATCTATGGAGACGTTGTTAGTTGTAATTGTTATCAGTGAGAACATACATTTTTTAAGCTCTTTGTGTTCCTCTTTGTGTTTTAAGATAATGCGTTCCTTTGTGTTCAAGGTTGTCTGCTGTAGCAGCAGGAAGAGCTTAATTCTTCAAGATCCAGCTCATGGCGTTCACGTAATCTGAAGAAACGAGCCTTTCCACTATCACGGAAGAAGACCAAGTTCTCCAGAGACATGATGCAATTGACCTGTCATCGGATGATGAACTATCCGAAGGCAGGAGGGGCTGATCATTCCTCTTATTATCATCATCATTCATCATCAAGTGTCTGAGATTGGTGTGTGAGTGGGTCTTCAATCAAGTGTCTGAGATTGGTGTGTGAGCGGGTCTTCAATCAAGTGTCTGAGATTGGTGTGTGAGCGGGTCTTCAATCAAGTGTCTGAGATTGGTGTGTGAGCGGGTCTTCAATCAAGTGTCTGAGATTGGTGTGTGAGTGGGTCTTCAATCAAGTGTCTGAAGAAGATAAAGACGCTGATGCCCGTCTAATATTTATGTCTCATCTTCACCGATGAGATGTAAATATTAGGGTGAGGTGTAAAAAGCAAGGGATAGCTTTGATTGTTCAAGTCTCATGGAATGACGTGACTTCTATGATATGTCCAGAAGTAATCTTTATATTTTCTTATTCAGAAGGCTCCTCTTTCCTTTAATCTAGTTCTATAACAACTCCTCATATGAACTGTCGATGGATGGTGGATGGTCGATGGTGGATCGAGCATCACGTTATTATTTACATCATATTAATATGGTTGTTACATTACATATTGACAAGTGTTCATTTGAACAAGACAATCTATAGTGAGTTGAAAGAAGATATTAGAAAAAAGGAGACGAACAATTGCTGCTCTGGAGAATGGATTGTCATGTAATGCTTTTGGTGGTTTTTTTACTTCTGAGGGTTTTGTTATTATTTTGTATTAACTGAAATAACTATCCGCCGATCAATAATTTAATGAATTCAATACATAATTTCTTCCAATTTTCGTTGGATATACAAATTTGATTTCTACATTCATTTTATCTCTTTGGTTATTGTTTGTTTTAAATAACATGTACATTAATTAGCTTCTATATTTGGCACCAGACGACACTTATTACAATCAGTTCGTTGGTTTTCAATGTTGAACAGCACTAACGTTAGTTGAAAGTGCAACTGTCAGCCAGTAGTCATGTATATGGGGGCTGATAACAGCTGACATGTGGGTGGTGGCCTAACCAAGGCCGTCTGATAACACCTGCCAGAACCTCAGGGTGTGACAAGTATTGTACAAACCATGGCTATTTAAACATACTTTCACTTTTATAACGACTAAATACTCCAACTCAGAATTATTTTTTAGCAATCATGAATTGTATAATAGCGTCATAAAAACTATTGATACTACTAATAATAGCCAATTAATATGTACTTATAATAAAACTGCATAAAATAATACATTATATAATTTTAATACAAAAATAAATTCAATTTATTTGTGCAAACAATTCAGCTCCAACCGAGCCCAGCAGACACAAACTTAGCTACGCCATAACAGACCTGCTCAAGCAAAAGTGATCTTTTTTCTAAAATTATTTATGACTGTTATAAATCTAGTTTAATGTGACAAGTAATTACAGAACTTGACCTTATTGTACAAGAAATAACTTTAGAAAAAAACTAGTTTTGTGTGAGGGAAGTTTGATCGTGCAGTGGGTTGATAGTTTGTAGTAATCGATTACAAACCAATAAAATCATTCACTGCATCTGTCTGGTACATCACATCCGCAAAATCAACATTTCATACAACAGATTGTTTATATAATTTGAAAATAAAATAATAAAACATCTCTTAAACTGTCTTAATGGTTCTAAGAACGCACTGGGTAACTATTATTTTTCTTACCACACTCAAAATTTACTAATTTTCAGGTAAATTCAGTGAGATTTGGTTTTCGGCATTTAATATTGTTCTGTAAATAAAATAAAACACTTAATAATATATTTACTCACCATAATATAATAATACTTAATAATATAATTTCTGCGATATAAGTAAGGCATTTGATGTAGTTTATCACCAAATCCTACTCAATAAGCTTGAAAAATATGGAATTCGTGGTGTAGCACTCAATTGGTTTCGGTCCTATCTGACTGGCCGTGTACAGTGCGTCCAGATTCACAACAATGAAACATTATATATATCAAATTTTTCAACAGTCAGAACTGGAGTACCTCAGGGATCAGTGTTAGGACCTCTATTATTTTTGTTGTATATTAATGATCTTCCTGATTTCCTAAAAAATGAACAAAACAGACTTTCTCTTACTGTTTCACTTTTTGCTGATGATACCTATTTGATTTTCAATCACAACAACTACCACATCCTATCTCAGCAATTTCTCGCAACTTCAAATCAACTTCTCGAATGGTTCACTGAAAATAAATTATATCTAAATCTCTCAAAAACAGAACTCATAGAATTTCAATCTCAGACAACACAGAATATTCCCAGTAACTTTCTTCTCAGTAACAATCCTTTAAATAACGTCCTAACCACAAGATTTTTAGGGATCCATATTGATTTTAGTCTAAAGTGGAACACTCACATAAATTATCTGGTAAAACAGCTTAATTTTACAATATTTGCCCTGAGGTGCCTCTCGTCATTTGCCTCCCAAGAAACTCTCAGGCTGGGCTACGTTGGATTGTTTGAGTCCAGAGTGTGCTATGGAATAATTTTCTGGGGATTTTGTAGTGCATCCTCTTTTGAAAGAGTTTTCCGTCTCCAAAAGAGGGCTCTAAGAGTTGTCTGGGGATTGCAACAGTCGCAGAGCTGTAGGGAGGTCTTCCGATCAAGTGGTACTCTCACCTTAACTTGCCTTCTAATTTATCATTCAGCAGTTTTTATTTTTAAAAATAAGAATGAATTTCCTGTCTTAGAACACTGTTATAACACAAGACACAAAAATAATCTGGTAATCAATAAATTTAGATTGTCATTGTTCAAAAACTCACTATTTTACTTAGGACCAAAAATATTCAATTCTCTTCCACATCATATAAAAACCCAAAATAGCTTAAAATCATTTAAAACTATTTTAAAAGACTGCTTGATCGGGAGAGCTTTTTATAGCCTTCAAGAAGCTCTCGAGGGGGCCCCATTTTGAGGCATGCAGATCGAAATGTCTAATGGTAATTGATGTACATAAAATTTTGTTTTTATTTTAATCATTATTGTGACTTACACTTTACTTTAATTTATTTTAAATTTGTTGTTTATATTATGTATTTACTGACTTGCACAGAAAACTGTATAATGTTCAATTGTGTAAATAAAGAAATTGAATTGAATTGAATTGAATTGAATTGAATAATGTGTAAACAAAAATAATTTTGGGAAATGGTAAACAGTTCAAATTGTATTTAAGATTTTAGCTGTATAATTTCTTTTTAATTTAACTGTTATCCAGTAATAATTACTATAATTTAGTTTAATGTAATATAAAAGCATAATATTTCTACCCTTAAGCCGTATGTCCTCAGTTTAAGTGTTAGGGAGGGATGTTAAGTATTATTATTCATTATTCATAAAAATATGGACGAATATGAATACAAAATGAGAGTTATGAGTGTAGATGAACGAGTTTAGCCACTATTACTAAGGTTGACTCTTTCTTAGAAAGATACACTTATTAATTGCCCAGTAACCAGGGCATCTAAGGGACCTAACTACAAATTTACGTGGAATACAAACCACGTAGTATTGGGTCTGATTTTCAGCTAACTGATAAGAATAATATTCAGTTCTCTTCCTTACACAACATCCTGGCTACCACCCAATACGAACACCCAAGACCTCTCTAGGAGTGTCCACGTGGATGGAAACAGTTGAGTGGACGTAGTGTCAGCACCACAAATGACGACATTTATAAGTTTATGATGACATTATGATGACAATATGATGACATTATGATGACATTATGATGACATTATGATGACATTATGTTGACATTATGATGACATTATGATGACAATACCTTCGCGTGGTAAAATAAGATCTTTAAGTTGTAATTTTACAAATTGTCGTTAAATCCACAATTAATGTGTGTGAATACAAATTTAATAAAAACCTGAGCTTTTTGGTTACTGACGAAATTCAACTACAATTCCTTATGAAAAGCTGTTCATTAATAACTCATTCGCCAGGGCTGAGAACGTTGAACAAACAGGACTTAGTTTATCGTTGAACAAACAAACCATTAATGTTTTATATAAAAGTATATAATTACATGAAGTACGTATAACAGGTTCTATTTGGGAACATATATATCATACTTGGCACCCCCGCTGTAGTAACTTTTTATAGACACTATTTACTATCAAGATACAGAGGTGTTTATTGCAGCCATTTCACAGAAAGAGACATTTTACCATCTCTTTATTGTAAATATATTTTTTACGATTTTTACACTATTGCTACCAACGTGAATCTTACGATAGGGGAAAGATTTAGAAGAGCTATTTTTATCTGGATTCCAAACCATTTTTTAACACGTATTTTGGTCAAGAATGGCTTGAAAAATGTTTTGAATGATACGTTTCTTTATGTTAGATATGTTAGTTATGCTAACATACGTTAGTTTTTTAATATTTGGTAAAAAATAGAACGGTGTATAACATTTATTGGAGTAAGACAAGGTAGCGTACTATCGCCAACACTATTTCATAAGGTAATTGACAGCATTAAAGAGATTCAAGGATAATATTCAACATGAAGTAATATTGATTATAGGATATACATGTGATGTAATGATTCGGGAGGAAAATTAAAACGATCTCAGAAATCGAATTGAGAAATAGAAAGAAGCAATGGAGAAAGCGGGAATGAAAATGAGCAAGACGAAAAGTGAAGTTATGAAAATAAGTAGAAACAGAGAAGAGATCCCTCAAATATCCATTGACAAAATCAGCATGAATATAACGGACAGTACCACTTTCTAGGAGCAGAATAGATTGTGAATGGAAACATGAAGGAAGGATTATCTAATAGAATAAAGAGTATCACACAAGCCGTGCTAATGACATTGTAGGAAACTGGGAAATACCAAGGAAGGAAAAACGTTGTCCTACAACACTAACTGCCTGTACTAATCTACGGATCTAAATTCTTGACATTAAATAAAAAGAGAACATTAAGCAGGATTGAAGAAGCAAAAACCCGTTTCTTACGAGCAATTTAGGGGAATACCACTGTACGTGTATGGCTGGGCGGGTGGGTCCATGCCAATGTATCTGTATGGGCGGGTGGGTGGGTCAATGCCAGTGTACGTGTATGGGCGGGCGGGTGGGTCAATGCCACTGTACGTGTATGGGCTGGCGGGTGGGTCAATGCCAATGTACATGTATGAATGTACGTGTATATTCAATACCAATGTACGTGTATGAGCGAGCGGGGGGGTCAATGCCAATGTACGTGTATGGGCGAGTGGGTGGGTCAATGCCAATGTACGTGTAATGTCAATGCCAATGTACGTGTATGAGCGAGTGGGTGGGTCAATGCCAATGTACGTATATGGGCGGGCGGGTGGGTCAATGCCAATGTACGTGTATGAGGTAATTGGTAACCAATCATACAGGTTGTCAGGCTCATAACTATATTCGTCCTAACCACTGTAAGTGTCAGGCCCATAACTATATTCGTCCTAACCACTGTAAGTGTCAGGCTCATAACTATATTCGTCCTAACCACTGTAAGTGTCAGGCCCATAACTATATTTGTCCTAACCACTGTAAGTGTCAGGCCCATAACTATATTTGTCCTAACCACTGTAAGTGTCAGGCCCATAACTATATTCGTCCTAACCACTGTAAGTGTCAGGCTCTTACACTTACCACTGTAAGTGTCAATACCACTGTTCGCTTTTGGGAGGGCGGGTGAGTGAATACCACTGTTCACGTATGGGTGGGTGGGTGGGTCAATACCACTGTTCGCGTATTTGTGGGTGGGTGGGTCAATACTAATGTTCGCGTATGTGTGGGCGGGTGGGTCAATACCACTGTTCCCTAATGAATGGGTGGGTGGGACCAATTTTTTTAGGCTTATCAGTAGACAAAAACTTAAACTGGAATGATCATGTTCAAAAAATCTTAAGGAAAATAAATTCTGGGCTCTATGCACTGTCTAGGATGGTGTCGTTAGTAGATATTCGGACATTAAGAATAATATACTTTTCATACATACATACACATATTTCTTTTGGCGTTTGTTTATATGGGGGTACTAAACATGTTTAGTACCCACTGTACATGTCAGAGTGGGTGGGAGGGTCATACCCACTGTACGTGACTGGGTGGGTGAGAGGGTAATATCCACTGTACGTGTATGGATGGGCAGGTGGGTCAATGCCACTGTACGTGTATGGGCGGGCGGGTGGGTCAATGCCACTTGTACGAGTATGGGCAGGCGGGTTTACGTATATGGGTCAAATTTAATAAATATGAATAGAATATGAAATGACATGATAAGAAGTAATGTTAGGGTAGCAAAGTTAAAAGATAAAGAATAAAAAATAGAGGATGGAAGAAACAATATTACCAAAGAGAGCATTGGAATGGAGAGAATGAGGCAGAAGACCGAGAGCTAGACTACGCACAAGATGGGAAGATCAGATCAGAATTAGCATTGAAGAAAGAGGATATCTCTGGAATGTGATACACATAACAAAGAATGGAAAAATATAGATTTGGAAGAGGCTGTACAGTCGATCTGCGTAGATCTGAATCGATAAGAGAAGAAGAAGTTACGTTTTGTTACTTTAGATAAGTTACGATACGTTCCGTATTTTAGTTATGTTACTTCAGTTTACTGGTTATGTTTGCCGTATTTAAAGTATCCATTCCCGGATGAAAAATTATAAAACATTTTAAGCTCAGTGAGACGAGTTCAGTTAATTTTTTACATTTCCGATAATTAAGCCTCCATCTTGGCCCTTAAGCTTCAATAAGAATCTAATTAAGCTATCATATCTTCTTCTTAGCTCGATAAATTTCGAGAGGGCCATTTCACTCACAGAATTGAATAGTATATAGTTGACAGACGTAGCAGGCATTTCGAAATGGTTTCCGAGTATTTTACAGCGTGTATGCAATTATTATAAGTACACTCTTGTATAGCTTGCAGATACATAAACAATTATCATTAATTTAGGACGATACCAACGTTTTTGAACTGTTCAAAATTGAGCCGTGGCATTCTAGGCAGCACGAACTCAGTTAATATTTATGTTTGCTCGCGTCTGGTATATCTGCGTTAGTCCGGGTTTTTATTGCCTAGCTCAGGCAAAGTTTAGATTCATTGCCTCACTCTCCAGCCAGCTTACAGCATCTATAAGTGCAGCAGTAATCTATATGCAAATATACATCGTTTATCTATACTAGTGGTTTACTTCAAACTACACATGAAGATATGAAGATATATATTTGCAGCATCTGTGAAAAATGAGAGAATTAGATCTTAGTATACTATTTTTTTATTTGAAACGTCTTTTAATTTTCATTTTGTTCATGTGGGATATTCTTCTATCATATTGATTCATGATAACTAAAGATAAAACTAGTTAAAATTGGCAGATAACTAAAATATTCATCATACTTGGTCTATCCCCATTCCTCTTAGATACATGATACTTGGGAGACTATCCATTCTTACGCCATTGCCGGCGTGGTATCTCAGGAGCTAAGGCTTATGACTGCGAAGGGTAAGGTTCCAAGGTTCGAATCGCTAATGAGCCAACGGTCGGTAGTCCACTCGTTGAATAAACTGGCAAGTGAAGTTAAAAAAAACTGTTCATTAGATCCTGTAAGAAAGGAGGGTAAATCAATCAACAAGTTTCGTGTACAAAAGGTACACGATACTTGGTCATATATATATATATATATATATATATATATATATATCCCATCTATCTTAGAGTCTTAGAGACATAATACTTGGGAGACCATCCATTTTTATAGTTCTCCAGATCCTGTAGAAAAGGAGGGTAAATCAATCAACAAGTTTCGTGTACAAAAGGTACACGATACTTGGTCATATATCTATCCCCATCTATCTTAGACTCTTAGAGACATAATACATGGGAGACCATCCATTCTTACAGTTGTCCAGATCCTGTAGGAAAGGAGGGTAAATCAACAAGTTTCGTGTACAAAAGGTACACGATACTTGGTCATATATCTATCCCCATCTATCTTAGAGTCTTATAGATATAATACTTGGGAGACCATCCATTCTTACAGTTGTCCAGATCCTGTAGGAAAGGAGGGTAAATCAATCACCAAGTTTCGTATACAAAGGGCACATGAGAGATTGTCATACATATATCCCCATCACTCTTAGAGACATATACTTGGGAGACCATAGTTCACCTGATCCTATAAAAAGGGAGAGTAAATCAATCACCAGGCTTCGTGTACAAAGTGCAAAAAACAACAAACCTATTTTAAATGAAATATTTTACTAAATATTTTTCTCAGGCACATTATAATTCCCGCAAGAAAAAAGCAGGATAGTACATTTTGTAGATGTTTCAGGGCAGGTTGAAGGGATTCTAATAAACACGATTCATTCATGAATATTCAAACTGATTTACATAATAAGACCTTGCATTATACCTTGATTTGATATTCAGCATGCGAATGTCATGGTAATGATACAATATGTTTATTAATGAAAATTGTGTTTAAATTAAAGTATAACGCTCTTTAAGAGAAAAATGTAACTATTTAATTGAGTTACACTGTCGATGTGCTATGCTAAAGAAAGTAAAAACGTCCTAAAAACGAAATTTTTAGAAAATGAGTACCGATTAATATACCTACACTTGTAAGAGAGGTAACCTCAAAAGGTAGCATTATTTTTATTACTTATCGACTAATCTAAAACAGAGGCCTTTAACAACATATTTTTTACTAACAATTTGATTCACTTTTTACTTAAACATCCTCAATATGCTTTAGTTGTGTTGTTTTACTTAAGGTGGCGCGAAGATTCAACTAGGCCGAAAAGATTACGACCTGCATATATTTAGAACTATAGGGGTTTCAGCAGTAGAGGGTAACGTTCCATCACTCCTCGTCTTACATCACAGGCGTGGCTAACTTCCCCCTTCAAGCTCTGATCTGTGTTTAACTTTCACAACAGGTTTTACTTGTAAAAAATCACTTTGATGCACTGTACAAGATTGCTTTAATGTTATTTATTGTGTTATTGTTGTTGTTAATTGATATTTGAATGACAAGCAATGATTTAATTTAATCGTTCTAAGTTTGATTTCTTATCGTTGATCAAACTAACTAATGGTCACTGCTGTTGAAGAGGTAATGTATGGATGGGGCCAGCAATAACAGCTAACAGTCGGCCTATCGTCTACCTAGTTTTCATGACAACTGTTAAATGGAATGACACAGTGAGGGAACAGTACTTCTCTCTTTCGCATCTACTATTCAGTGCATCACTCCCGCACCAGTGCTTTCAATAGGTCTCAATCTAAGAGGCCTATCTACGGTTCCATATTCATGATATATAGCTGATGTTAAGTACGAGCTTTTAATACTAATATTTAAAAAAAGGTTTGATCGGTTAAAAAATAAAGTTTATTAATTAATTATATGTGTTGCATAGCTCCGTTTAGATTTAATCTAAGCAATAAAATATTTGTGTTTATAAAGAGATTCTACAAAACGATATACTTCAAATTGTGCACACAGTTATTTTTCCTGGACACCACTGTTTTTCTATTATGGCAATCAAAGATTGTATCAATGTTCAGTTTAATTTGGGGCAACTACTTAGATTTTTCTCACAAGTCTCTTATCAAAAGTTCCAAATGTAATACAATCATGCTGTAATTCTCATCGACATAATCCGCTTAGAAATCGTCACACTAAAAGCACTGGTGTGAGAGAGATGCACTGTGTGGTGCAAATGAGATAAAGAATTACTCTCCATTTGAAAATGGCATGGCAACTAGGAAGATGGTAGGCCACATACTGACAGCGCAGTGGCAAGCTCCCCCTACTACATCACTAGCATCAGTGAGATAGATGGGTTTGGTTAACACTAACGAACCAAGCTTATAATTATTATATTAAACCATTATTAAGTATTCAAATAACGATTAATAATAATACAACGAGTAATAATGTAAAAAATAAATAGCAACTAAATAAACTTCTCTAGTTAATTTCAGTATTTTTCCAACTGAACTCTGTTGAGGAAGTTGAACACTTGAAGACGGAAGTTTATACACTTGCACGTGATATACAGCAGCTAAGCGGTGGAAAGGTACCCCTCCGCTGCTGAAACCGGGATATGTACTAAATATAACACATAGGTGACTTCCTGTCCATCCCAATTAAAATTATATTTTTCACGTTTTAATTTTCTTTATTATTTCGCACAAAATATAATTTTTTTACCAAAAAACTCACAACTTCAAACTAGTGACTCACTTATTGTCATCCGACCCTTTTTCCTAGTTTCATACATCCATTCTCGTGTGTGGAACATGATTGATGAGTGATATCTCACCCCAATAATACATCCCTCCCTGATTGAATATTTTTGAGACAACAATGAAAAATCAGTATGTGATACTTGATGTTATTTACTTCATAAATAAATACCGTAAATGAGGATATCAGAGTATATAAAAACTTAGGATTGTTATAAATTTTCATAATAGTAAATTTGTATTTTTCTCGTTAGTACTTTACAATCATTTTGTTATGCTTTAGTCTTCATGTTTATGCACAGGCTTAGACCCTTGAAGGCGTTATGTTAATGTTTATAATACTAGTTCGAAGAATGTTCATATTTAGTAACAGATTTCATATACTAATTTAGTTGAATTTGTGTTATTTACTTTGTAAATAAAAGAAATATTATTTTTATTTCGTACATACATGCTAATGGGTTGAAGCATTCAGTTTATAAAGTAGAACCATACACAAAAAATATGCCCCAAAAATGCAATAGCCAACTCATAACCTTATCATTTATGCAGACAAATCTCCGAGCATTTCACTGCGAGGTGAAAATAAACGTTTGCAGGTGCAGCTAATTCTCTTTCTTCTTTCTTAAAAAATAAAAACTTCATTTGCCCGTTTGATTAGGTTAGGTGCCTGTGCTCGAACTTTTTCAACGAGTAAAGTACCAAACGTCAGCTCAGTGGGGATTCGAACCATGGAACTTAGCATCCACAATACGAGGCCTTAACCTCTGAGACACCACACCGGCAAACATGTCAAAAGGTTGGACCATTTATGGATAACCAAATAGCAGGGAAATTAAGGGACCTAAAGTTCAGCATAGAATCCGAACCACGTGGATAATCTGATTTGTTCTAACTGACAAGGCTGATATTCTATTCCCTAGACAACATCCGAACCTGGCCCCCTACCCAATCATTGATATCCCAGACGACTCTAGTAGTGTTTACGTCGATGGCAACCACTGAGTGGCCACATGGTGTAGTACTGAACCCATTTTATTTTAGTAACTCCGTTACAACCGTTTCAACGATAGGTAATATGTGCAATAGCTTTCAGTAAGTTTAAAGGTAAGTTTTATTAGAACTGGTAATCAGAAACTGAGTAGAAAGTTGAGTTACTCCATGTTTAGACGTTAACGTATCTACAGCGCGTTGTTTTACAAAGATAATTAAGGTAATCCACTATCAGATTAAAACAGCTGTTCACAAGAGTCATTTAAATAAACTTCTTATCTTGAACAAAAGGCACAAAGCGTACTTCATTCGATCTGGAAGTCAAACAATAGAACTGTGTTTTGTTTTGTTGAAGCAGTAATGAATCCAATTATTATTTAATACAATGAACAGGTAAGATGTTCTGTCCATAGAATAATAAATAAAAGTAGTTTATGAAGAGAATAATAAATAAAATGAAGTAATGTTATATTCATTATTTATGTTTCCTTAAGTTTAATGTTCAGTTTGAAATATAATTATTGTATAATGAAATGATTAAACAATCATATGCTTATTGGTATTTCTAATAATATTTCAAAATAAATTGAATGAAAATGAATAGTTTATGAAGATCTGAAAAGTTGTAACAAACAGGAAGTAACCAGGATTTACATGTCAAACAATCAGATATACATAAACCCACGGTAAATGGCGTGCGGACAGCGCATGTGCAACAAACTATATCTCCCACCATGCACATTCATCTGATGGTGTTCAGTCTCTGCCACCATTCTCAATTCTTCTCTTTCTACCGCTTTTGTTAGATCTGCTATTTTATTGTTATATCAATTAAACTTGTTAATTTTAATTCATCTTTCTAATGTTATTAGACGGTGAAATAAATTATAAACTGTAATCCACGTTTTATTAATCATAGTATAAATATTATTAATGGAAACAGTATTTATTTATAAATGTTACATTAATTAAAAACATAGGATTTACTCGTAATTAATTACTTTTGTACTGCATTGTAAACCATTTTTAAATATTATTTATTTTCAATATAGTTTATTAGACAAATGCACAATATGTAAAAACATATTTTAAAGAAATATTATCCATAATTTTGTTCAGCAATCACAACTTTTAATTAGATGGTATTTGAACTAGAGCTAAATTAGTGAACTATCTCCGCTGGAGATTAGATCCGTTGGATTAGTTCCGTTGGAGGGGAACTGTGGTGGGAGAAGTTCGTCTCTCTCTCATACTGACCCCCCCACGCGTCATTTAGTTTGGATTTATATTTTCTATTTCAATCTAAGAGTCTTCCTATTTCAACCGCTGCAGAGGTAGTCACCATTTTGGATTTATATTCCAAAAAACAGTGTTAAATGAGGTAATGCAGTGTGACTTAACGCTTTGTCCAAAAATTATTGTTAATTTTACATCAATTGAAAGGGCGGTAAAGTTATTAGTGATTCAAATGATCTATTAGGTAAAACTATATATGAGATTGAGCTAATTTCATTAGATGATACAATATTATGAAATTTTATCAATTAATCAATCGATCAATTAGCTACATTCTAAGTATTAGTATGATAAAAGACAACTTCACTAGAGGGAGCTGGTTCAATCCAAATTTGAAGTCTATAGTTGTGCAAATGTTAGATAAGTTGATAAGGTAAATAAATAATATTGCGTGACCACAAAACAAGTCTAGCTGTACTTATCATGAGTGTTTGTCAATATCACCATTACATCGATGTGTGTGGAGTGGGGGAGGGGGGTGAATAATTTACGGATCAGTCCTACAATGTGAATTATTTATCAGGTAAAACTAACCATTAAGTTATGACAAAACATGACAGTCTGCAGTTTGGTTATAAACAGGGTTGCCACACGTCCCAATCCCGGAACAGCCCTATTCTACACCCCCCCATTCCGCGCCCAACTTTGTATTCTACAAAATAATTTTAAAATAAGCATGTTAATTTCTTGCGCACACAAATTATTTATCTTTGGTGTAAACTCAACTATTTTTTTTCTTTTTTTCTCATAAAAATATTGCTTGATTTTAAATTCATTGTTATTCACTATTTGTTTTGAGTTGATTATCAATCATAGCCTGTAATTTAGATTTGGTCGATGTGTAAGGTGAATGTATAGTCGCCATCCTATCTTGGCACCATTCTTTATTTATGTTTTGTTTTATTTATTTATTTTTTTATTTTACAACTTACCTCTTGTAAGCTTTCATTTGTTTTAAAACTAATTTAATAATTTTACTATTGACACTGTAACTATTCTCAAGGAATTGTGTTAATAAAGATGATTTTGATTTTGACTTTGGGGGGGGAGGGTGGTTGTATCCTCAAGATCAAACACCAATCGTCCCATCCCGATTATTTTAGAAAAGGTGGCAACACTGGTTGTGAATATGAACAAAATAATATAATCGTTTTACCTCTGTATACAATGTATGAATATATTTATTTTATTTTATTTGTTATCTATAGAAATGGCTCTGCCAATAATCCTTTTTGAGGTTTCAGGAACTGGGCTATCTACATATGGTGATGTAATTACACCCACTGTGGTCCGTTCATGAATACTGATAGCATTGACAGTTTGGGTGGGTGTTGGCCCTTGGGAGATTTCGCACCTTCCATAGTAGGGCCACGACTCTAGTGCAAAATCCGCATAATCATTCAGTTTTATTTATTCATCACTTACTTGGGAAAATATATTTTTAATATATGTATATGTTTATTTATTTTAAATATTTTATTTACATATATACTTTCTTATCTTAATATATATAATCCAAAAACGATATACTCACTCTTTACCAAACCACTGAACGGATTTTTATGAAATCTTAAAGGAAGTTAGCTTTGTATCATCAATCTTTTATTGCAGGACATTATACAATGTATAGAACTAGTCATAATAATAACTAAACTTTGAAAAATCACACCACATCAAAACTCCAGTCAAACATACAAACATACGGTACATTAACACCATATTCATTCTGCCAATTTACTCACTTCCAGCGCCGGTTGTCAGTCTTCTGATTGTGCGGTCACCAGTCGTATGCCATGAACTCGTCGGCATTGTAAAATACTTGGGACGCTAAAAAGCGTTTAAAACGAGCTTTTAACGCCTTTGGTGACAAGGCACTTTTAATTTAATTGGGCAACTTCTTGATAAAATGAACCCCTGCTTGTGAGGGCAAGTGCTCGTAAACACCCGTCCTGTGTCTTCCAGTTTAGTATGTATTCCTGCCTAGTGTGTCATATGTGTGAATATCTCGACAACTGGTCATAGCACATTTAGACAAACAGAATAAGGTTGTCTCTAAAATGTAAAGACTTGGCAGGGTCAACAGTTACAACTCCATAGATGCTTCCTTGCAAGATTCTCTGAACTTCAACCCCGCGATTATGCGAATCGCTTGTTTTTAAAATTTGAAAGCTCTGAAAAACTGATCGTTTGAGCAAGCTCCCCATAATACCAGACCGTAGGTAAGGTGGGGGTAAATAAAGCCGTAATACTGTGAATTGGGGTGTTGAGTGGTGATTCGCTGCTCCAGGAGTTCATATGTACTGTGATGATTGCCGATTGCCATGTCATTACCGCCCGCGACGCTACAGCTGTTTGGTTGGGTTGTGTCGCTGAATGTGATGGTTGATAGCTGGCTCCTGGCTTACAGGTACCTCTCACTTCAGTTTTTGAAGCCACTCGTTGCTGCACCAATCCGGCGAGGTATCGGGCATGGCTGTCTCCCACGATGTCAATCCACTGGAAATTCAATGCTTTGGTTGAGAATGTTTGAGGTGATTCCAGAATTTTTTTACTATTGTTGTTTTTCTTAGGAGCTTTTGGGTGAGTCTGGTTGAAAATTATTGATTTCCGAATGTTGTTTTTGATTGGTTGTGGATTTGATATTTTGATGGTATTTTTTCTTTTGTTTTTGACTTCCTTCCATGGTTGTTCATCACTACGTTGTGGGCTGCTTCGGTAGAGAACATTGCACACCCGAGTCTGTAACGGTGGGTGTGGAATCCTCTGGTGGGTTGAGAAGACCCAGTAAAAAGGATTTTTCGAAATTAAATTTTTAGAAACAACCCCTTATCGTTTCGTTTTTCCATGAGAGTGACATTGGGAATAATTTTATAATTTATTTTAAATAGCTTATACAAAAACATAAAGTGACTCAAACGCTTGGCTTTTTTTCATCGTGACATATTTAAGATACTTTCTACTAAATCTGACACGATTGTATTTCTTTGCAATTGCCTAAAGTACACTATGATAACGTTAGGAGGCTGAGTTTTTACACTGATTTTAAGGTTTACAAAGAACCACCCTTGAGAAAGCAAGCGTAGAGAACCACCTCATAGTGAAGCAATGACTATCGGATAGTAATATATATATATATATATATATATATATATATATATATATATATATATATATATATATATATATATATATTAGACTATTTTTAATTTAAATAAGAAGTATAAAAATTCTCAAACATAGGAAAAAATACATATGTTGAAACACTTCAGTCATCTAAAATTACTGTCAGAAAACAGACTGATAAAGAAAATAATAAACTTCCTAATAGCACTAAAAATTCCAACTACCTCAGTAAGCGAAGTGAACAAGTTCTCAATAAAAGAAACAAAGAAATTTTCAGGAGCAGAATAAATAAGTGGAATAACGTACCATAGCGATCCAAACAAAAACATATCCACCAAAACAGTGAAAAGGAAAAAAACGTGGGCGCAACGCAAGCGGGACTATTGGGCAGACATGACCAACATAAAAAAATTATTCTGTGTATCGTCTTCAATTTAATGGGACATTATGCTAATAATATTAAAGTAAAATTAAGTAAATAAGGGTTAACCTTAACTAGTTAAAAAAACCGTGATTTATTTTCACAAAAATCTAAGTTTATATATAGTCTTGTTAAATACTTAACAACCAGCTCTGAACCGCAGATCTATACTTGGGATATATGTTTTCTTTCATGTTAGTATCTTTATTTACCACAACACCATAATTATGAGTCTAAAGAAAGCAACTATCTCGGTTTCATACTACGTGCATACACTTACAGAATTCTCAATCCATTGAATTTTACGCAAAAGATGTGTTGGCTGAAACATAAAACCGATTTACTATGGTTACTCTCTTACAACATTTAAAATAATAAAGCATTCTAAATAGTGATTAAAATATTTCAATTTAACAATGAAACGAAAAATCCATAATTTTATTTTATTTTATCGATAAAATAAACAATTCGCGAAACCATTAAATTTATAATATTGAAAAGTTAATAAATTATTGTTCCCCCAACTTCATTGTTGCCTCAAGTATTGTTAATATAAATATTAACAGAGGAAATATTAAAATGAATTTTTTTATATATTCTCACAATGTATAGTTTATAACATGATTTACAAGTTATTATGTTACGAAAATACTACATGAGAGCAAATAATAAATTTAATATTTACCTCAATACACTATGATTAAAAGTATATGGATAGTCATAAACTTTTGTTAATGATTCAATTTGTATAGGAAATGATTAAATATTTAATATTAATAATGAGAATTCTTAATATTAACGTCAAAAAATTCTAATATTTTCCTAGGTAAATGCTGGTTCAGACAAGAGCATCCCGACAGCTATTAAGAAGTTTAAATTATGCTGACATCAGTCTATAGTTTTCCACTTCTACAGCAACTTGATGCAAAACGATCGGGTTCCCACGGGACAGTTTCTGCTTCTCTCATCTCATTGTCATTATTCCTGTTATTTTATGATTCATTATTGTTACTAATCATTACTGATATGGAGATATGTGCAAATACGAGGAGAATGACTGCGATAAATTAGATGAACGAGTGTAGTCATTGTTACTAAATAAAGACGATTGTTTCTGAGAAAGAGCTATTTTTGTTAATGTCCCAATATCTCAGGCAACTAAGGGGAGTACAACTTTACATGGAAACCAAAAACCATGTAGGACTGGTCTGATTTTCAGCTATTTGTTAACCCTTATATTCACTTCTCTTCCCTACACAACATCCTGGCCTATAGTGAGTCCCCAAGCCGATGGCAACCATTGAGCGTATGCCATTCTGATATCATGGAACCTATCACCTACAGTCTCCTCAACACTTTGTCCCCCAAGTAGCTGGGTTACAACACTGCGCAACTAGTGTACATTTTATTTACGCTTACCAGTTTGTCTTTGTCTACTTGAAAATTTTAAGTTGTATATCTTGTTACATAATTTAATTTTATTTAGTCTGAGCTGTGTATCAAAGATATTTTTTACAATTTAATCATAATTAGGGTATTTTTCAGTGGCCAATGAACAAATTAACTTTGGCTTTTAAGTAAAGGAGCAAGCCTATATTTCTCAGCTAACTTTAGAACCAATTAAATATAATGCTAGTAACATATATATTTTTTTAAACTAAACAATTGCATAAGTAAGGTTACAAAATAAATTGTAATATAATAAGTTTATTACAAGTTTTCAAGTTAAAAATGTTGCTTCTTAAGATTGCGTTTTATTTTTAAATTCTTGAAATGAATAAAAATGATTCGATAGTAAGTATTTTTTATATGTATTGCCAAAATATTTTGTGGAATTTATTCACTAATTTTCCTCTTCTGACCGTTAAATATTAAAAATTCAATATAAAAATTTGATTTCAAATTTTCTTTCAGAAATATGTGCTTTAGTTAGTAAAATTGTTCATACATTAAGTATATTAAATTTTTCAATAAATTTGATATAAGTCATATTGTTTTTGACAAAATTAAGTACTTTTATCGATAGATCATTAGTAAATTAAATTGTTGAAATACACATTACACTAGTCTTGTTTATTCTTCTTGAATATAAATTTGGATACAGTTTTTTGAAGTTTATAAATATCGGTTAAATAAGCAGAGTCCCAAAATGTAAGTAAATATTTCTTATGAGGTACAATTAATTTACACTCAATAATTCATTTCTTGAACTTTTTGAGCAAGTTTTCTTATCAGATATATTTATTTAGAAATTTTTTCAAATCTAAGAAATATGCTTGTTAAAATTTAAATATTCATGAAAATTCAGGCTGAAAACTTGTAATTGTTAATTGAGGAAATATTACGATTCAAAATGAACATATATAAGTTTTTGGTCTAACTTTTTTCGCGTTTCGCAAAAAGTTTAAATGAATTTTGTTCTTTCGGGGGTTTATTATAAATCATTTTTATGATACCATTAAACCAAGTTTGTAAATTAATATAACAATTCTATTTTAAGATATGATTTATTCTTATTTGAAATTGTTAAGTTATGTCTCCTTCGTAAAGATACAATTTTGAAGGGGTGATCGAACATTTTATTATACAGTATGAATCCTTAAGAGTCTGCAGAGGCTGTCGGCGATGTTGGTTTTAATCCGATTAGAACGAATGTTATTTGTGAATCCATATTTTTTCCTTATTTATTGACCAAAATTTATGTATGAGGTGTCATTTTAAACGTTATAATATGGCGCATGGGGTTTGCTATTGATATTTTAAATACACCTAGTTTTGAAAAATAGATGAAAATAAAAACTTCATCTAAATATTTTTATAATTTTTACATCTATAACTAATCAGGAATTTACAAAGCAATTCCAACGTGCAATTCCATTCATGATCAAAGGTAATTTATTTTGAAACATCCGTTTAAAAATAACTCTTTAATTCGGATACGCGTGATCGTATGTCCGATCCGGAAGTAACAATGTTCTTACGGGGATTAAAACCAACATGGTCGACAGCCTCTGTTGGAACTGTTTTGATTTCAAGTTGATTGGAAGACTGCATTTGACATACGAGAGACAATAATTACTTGTTGATACATAAATCCGCTTGAGGACGTATTTTTAATTGGTTCAAACAATAACTCAATTTAAAAACATATGATTGATGTGATAATAACAATATATAAAGCATAGGAAACAAATATATAAAAGAGTACGTAAACAATAAGAAAGTCCAGATCATAATATGTTTACTAATACTTTAAATTGTTTAGTCAGTTTATAAGAATGAATAGAATAGAATTTATTTCCTTCATTTTTTACAAATTAAAAAACATATAAAATGTTTAAAAAATGCTCAACACTTTCCCAGTGTTAGATAATACATGTGTGGTTATATATCACTTGGCCCTACCACCATGTTGGGTGGAGTTATCTGTGGAGAGCCTTCACCCCCCTTAGTCAGATGTTATCAGCTACCAACTTTACGACTACTCAAATACTTTACTAAAAGGATTGCAGTCTTCTACATTTGGCTACATTGTCAACATTTCGCCTTATTGATTTCCATTCTCAATAGTTGAAATTTAAATGCTATTCAAGCTTCAAAGCTATATTTACTTGTCTCTATTGTTTATTTAAACGTGGTTTTAATACGCAGAGATATTTATTTGTCAGAATATCTTAAATTTCCCAAAATAATTTTTATTTTGAACTATAATCTATTATGAAAATAAAGTGTGAAATATCATTCAGTTCTTTTTTCATTTGTAGAGTGATAATTAGTAGAATTGAAACCTAGTTTGTTTAAAGTGTCCTAAATTTTCCAAGGCCCCTATAGATGCTATAAATCTTCAATCTATAGATTTGTATGCGTCATTTTACAATGCTATGGATGATTCCTCTATTGCGCTAGTGTCTATCAAACAGAATGTATCCGATACTAGCACCTCGCAGTGTGTATTTGCCAAAGTATGAAATGATTGAACTCTTAGCGTCGGTATTCACTATCAAATTTAAGCTGTGTTCATCAGTATTATCACGGTGAATAGCTGCAGTTACAATCCTGATATATAAAATCCATCATAACGAAACCTCCGAAACCACTGAACAGATTTTTATGAAAATAGGAGCAAGGTTAGGTTTTGCATCATAGAGACCCACCGAGAAAGAATTGATCGAAATTCAATTTCTAAAGGGCAGAGCAGCCCCTGACTATTTCATTTTTTCCTACCAGAGTGATATTAGCATTAATTTAATAATTTATTTCAAACAAAATAAAAGCTAATAAAAAAATATAAATGTAATACAAAATCTTGGATTTCAATTTTAAATGTTTGAGGTAATTATTTATGTTAACTCTAACATGATTGCACTACTTTGCAACACCCCAAAGTAGACTTATTGGTGTCTTGTAGACTATAAAACTTTGTTATCTAGGAGAACAGCAGCAGGCTGAGCTTTTATATTTATAAATAGTTTTTTAATTAGCATAATACGTGTTGGTATATATACAGTACAAGTAAAACAGCACACAACACAAAATGTATAACAATATAAGCACAAAAAGCACAAATATATTACAATACAAGTACAAAATGCACAAATATTACGGTGATCGATTTCGATGAACCACGCTCACCTTCCTCAGATCAGAGGGATTCACAAAAGAACCAACCATTTGTCTGAGGAAGGTGAATCCCTCTGGTCTGAGGAAGGTGAGCGTGGTTCACAGAAATCGATCACCGTAATATTTGTGCATTTTGTACTTGTATTGTAATATATTTGTGCTTTTTGGGCTTATATTGTAATAGATGTTGTGTTGTGTGACGTTTTACTTGTACTGTTTATATTTATGTCACGGTTTATAGATGACCATAGAAGTAAGAGTAAGCTAGCTTTGAGAACCACCCTGTAATGAAGTAAGGGCTGTCGCCTAGTTAGTTATATTTTGATTTAGAGTTCTCAACTAAATCCACTATTATCCACTAAAGTTGCTTTATTCAATCATTTTCATTACAGTCATTCAATTATTCAAAGATCCACTTTCCCTTAAATAGAAGATTATTTTTTCAACTATACGTGTACCCCTCTCAGTATACATGACATACAAGCTGTGTTCTGAAGTCCCTGCAAGGCATTACACATACCGTCCTCCTGACGTTACAGTTAATATTTCAGGAGACACATTTGAATTACGCTCCTGTAGGATTTATGACAATGTCTTTCCTGGTAAAATATCCTGACTTGACCTGAGTTCTACTTGTGCACACGTGTGTGTAAAATTGAGACTTCAAGTTATATGACAATGTGCCCCACATATTGTGTTCCTGGAGCATTTCATTTTATCCCATGCTTTCAGCGTAGTTATGTTATGAAATGAAAATGGCCACTGATTGAAAATCTTTACAAACAATAAAGTTTAGGACTATTTGATCCTCCCTTAAACCTAACCAATAGCGAAAACAACATGACAGATGAAAATATATATATTCTCAAATATAATAAGGGCAGTATTATGTATGCATGGGAAGAATTATTTATTTTGAAAGAAGAGTGTTAAGATCGTTAACAACTTGTGAATGAGCAATCTGAATTTTGACTATGAGATAAACCAATAAAAATTAATATGTATATATAAATCAATCACAAATAATAAAACCAAATTTTAGTAAGGTTATAGAAAACAAATTAAATTTAAAAACAGAGGAAAAATAACATAAATTCAATAAAAATTAAGCACACATCAATAAAGGTTCTAGGGCTATTTTTAACGTATTATTATAACATTCTACATAAACATAAATATTATTTTATAATTCCGTACCCCCTCCCTCTAGTACACCGTGCTTTCGACAATACATCTCAACAATTTTTGATAATATTTAAGTGATATCTATTGAATAATATATACAAAATCTAAAAATTTTTAAATAGACCAAAATTGCAGGATTGTTTTGTTTTTCAATTGTTATATTAAAGTGATTAATATAACAAATATTAACTTATCTTTACACGAATATTTATTCATAATCAGGTTATCATTAAACATGATTCACGAATGATATACATTAATCTGAATAATTATCTATTTAGTCATTTTTGCAAACTACGATGATTTTCCTAAGACAGGGTCATAGATAGGTTATGATAAACTATAGCATTTTTGTCAGTGTTATCAACATTATAAAATTTCATTTTGTTGTCAAGACATCTCTAACATAGCTCTCAGTAATCTTGAAGAACATCGTTAAGTATGCTTTCGAAAACGTGTTTAATCATTCCAGCCGGCCTTTTTGGGACTTAATAGTTTTGCTAAACACTTTAAGGAACATAAAAAGTACCACAGAGGAAAAAGAAACACAGGTAGCTTTCCTATTATGACAGCTAATGTCTCAGTGACAGTTTTAAATATATTACAACTAGTGTACATATTTATTAATAGTAATAATTACTACGTTCATCCTTTGAGGATATGCAGGGAATAAGGGAGGGACTGACAAGGGGCTGGCCCTGCTACAGCATGAAAAACTGGATAAACTAACTCGACATACATATGAATGCAACCTCTGCTTCTTTCTTCTCTGTGATAAGAGGGAAGTGTTGTTTACGACAGATGACGTCACACAGTCCAAAGGCTTCTGAGTCAATTACATCTGGCTTAATTATATCACGTAATTTCCCAACAAATTACGGAACTCAACACTTTGGAAAATTTAATAAATTTGTCATTTTTACGTTGAAGAGTCAGATGTGAAGATATACTGGGGTAGTCAATTACCCCCTACCTTGTTTCCACAGTTTATGGCTGATTTGCTTTTTGAATGTGCCGTTAAATTTATATTAACCCTCACACCACTTAGGGTGTTTCATCGTTATTAGAGATCACTTGCGGTTCAAGATCTAGGAGTCAACTTTAAAAATGTTTAACCTAACATGGTCATGTGATATGCAATTTAACACCGAAATCTCAAGCTGAAAAACACAGCGCAATCAGAATTTTAAATGGATCTGTCATTCTTTAGTTTTTAATTATTTTGTTATTTATTTGATTGATCATTACCCGTGTATTTTTTCTAACTAAAACTGCTTTGTGATGACTAAAACAAAACCAGGTAAACGACACATTCTTTTCAATTCTGATTGCAATATCGTTTTTAGCTTGAAATGACAGTGTTACATGACACACATCCACGCTATCTCATTCCCAAATTTTGAAGTTGACTTGGACCCTAAGTGATCCCTAGTAGTTACAAGTGATTACATTAGGATCACACTATATTCAAAGTTTTGAAACAGTCTGAATATAGTGTGGGTTGATATTGATTTAATGACCCAAATTCAAAAAGCAAATATTTTTTTAACTCTGGAAAAAGTATGGGATTAACTAACTTAAAACTCATCATATAGAAAGTAATTTGGACCTTTTCCGTTTATTCACTTCCTCTACTTTGGTTAGGTTTAGTTATGTCATGTTAGATTTGGTTAGGTTAAGTTATGTTATGTTAGGTTTGGTTTTATTGACCAAGCTAATTTTGACCTAAGTTATGGTCATGGTAGTGAATTAACGAAATAAATTCAGTAATTTCTGTCTCGAAAAGTAGTATTTGTCTTTGAGAGGTTATTTTAGCTGTCTAGTGTGTAATTCTAAACAATAAACACTAAGGCTTGCCAAGTGATATGTGGAAAGAAGCCCATTAGTCGACCCAGTGTTATTTCCACACAGCAGCTCTACCTATAAAATATAATGATTTTCTTTAATGTTTCTAGAGATTATCAAAATAAACATTAATAGGTTACGTACCTTATCGTCTTCAATTCCTGTATAGTAATAAAGCTTACTATAGTTTCGACTATCAAGTAGTCATTTTCAAAACTCAAGAACGTTAAATCTTTATAAAAGTGATGTCTTCAAAGAATAAATAAATATTAAAACACAATTAGTAACATTTAAACGAGATTGTACTGTATATATGCACAGTATATATATATATATATATATATATATATATGTATGTATATATATATATATATATATACAGTACAATCTCGTTTAAATGTTACTAATTGTGTTTTAATATTTATTCTTTGAAGACATCACTTTTATAAAGATTTAACGTTCTTTAGTTTTGAAAATGACTACTTGATAGTCGAAACTATAGTAAACCTTGTTACTATAACAGGAATTGAAGACGATAAGGTACGTAACCTATTAATTGAAAATACCAATTCCAGAAGGCTAATCATGAATAAAAACAAAATAAACAGTTTATAATAAAAGTCCATCTGCAATCATCCTACTTATTCAAAATACGTGAAGCAGTTTTTTTGTCAACCCAATCTTATTCCTTGACCAATTTAAACGGTTAGGATGTCAAACAATTTACCTCTGTTCGAAGCTGTGCAATAAGGTCTTAATTCTTCAATATTTTTACCCCGAAGGGTGAAGGAAGCCTTCAAAGTTCGTTTTTCGGCCATAAGAATATTATGGAGAGAGGTTTAAATGAAACGAAAAGTAACAGCTGTCAAAATGTAAATACCGGTAATGATTTCCAAAAAGTTTTATAAACTGTTGTAATGTAAACAATGTAGTTTGTATTATTGAGGATGTTAGATATTTCATAATAATAAACCAGAGAAGTTTGAAGCATGGTTTTATTCACATTCGATTGTAAAGGGTTTCTCAACTCAACTAGACAACTAGACGTGAAGGTTTCAGTGGTAATATAATGCAGTTATTTTAGCCATTTAATTAATCTTCAGTTGTTTAACAAAAACAATTGAATTGAACACATTTGAAATAGGCTAATTAATAATATTGGGTATTTATACTAATAAATAGATAGCAATGCAAGTAATGTGAGTTATGATGTAAATAAATTGAATATTGTGATTTTACGCGATATATTTTATCCACCAATATATGTAGGAAAAAATACAGTCCGAGGCCGAAGGTCGAGTTTTCACGAGCGTAGCGAGTGAAACTTACCACCAACCGGCACTACCGAGGCCGAGGTGTCTCGAGCACAGTGCGTGACGAGGTTGGCACGTGAAGCATGCAGGGGTGTCCCCTAGTTTACTTAAATTTAATTGCGTTTACTCACGAAAAAATCGTTTTAAAACAGTGAACATTGTAGGAATTATTACATTGTAGTCATGTACTTTAAAATGAATAAATAACATAAAAAACAAATCACAACTACCAGTTTTAAGAATAAAATGAATGAATATGTATGTATTGCATAAACTTTCAAATATGAAATATATAGTGGAGATGGTGGAAAATGAATAAAACAAATACGTACTTTTAAATTTTAAATACATTTGTTTAAGTAAGTATGTTAGTATTTTTTAAATGTATTTTGTGGATCGTGAAAAAAGTTAATCATAAATAATGACGTAAATCACTTTAAATATATATTTGTAATTAAAATTTTTAAATAATTCAATTAAAACCCCAAATTATATAATTTAATCAACCATTTAAAAATCATGTAATTAGCTATGGCAGCTAGATTTTTCTATTATACAAAAAATTGTATATGCTGTTTTTACACGTTGTTATATAATTGATTGTTCTATTTTCAAGTTATTTTATGTAGTTGAAATTGCTGAAATAATCATTGATCAAGTAGCTACGTTATACTTGATAAACTTATTACCACTGTAGTGTATGAGAGGGTGGGTGGGTCAATACCACTATACATGTATGGATCACATAATAATTGCCCTTTGCGATCTTTTAAGGGGGATTAGCTGGTTTTCAATTCATTTGAAGAAGCAGATTTTGAATGGTTGGGAACTTTGGATTTGGCTCTGTGAAGGGAGATCGATATTTAGACATTTTTGATTGATATTTTTGAAATGTTTATTAGCTTTGGTGGCTGGCTTTGAAAGCCATTATACATATATAATTGATAAAGGGTATTTTGTCTGGGGTTACTGATTCCAGAAGACAAAACACGTTGTAAAAAAAGATGAAATTTTAAAAACGTTTGGACAAAATTTCTCATCACAAATACAGTATGATCCTAGTTCACAACACAACAAAAGTTTTCTTTTCGAATTGCTGATATAATTCTGTTCCTTTATCTTTAAACACGTGAATTTTCATGGCTCTCTATTAGCAATCACATATAATACCTTTTTCTGTATTATATAGTACTAATGAAAAATGTAGACACCGTGCAAGTGACAATTCGACAGCTATTCTTACGCATGTTTGAGTGGTGTTTTTTTTTTTTTTTTTTTTTTTTTTTTTTTTTTATTATTATTATTTGTTATTACTTATGTACTTTAAAGCAACACAAATATTTCGTTTATTTAACATTTAATATACAGACTACTAAACATATTTATTTATTTATTCATAAGATGCCAATCGTCAAGATGTATAGGGCCTATGACTATGGATTTTGAATTAGTGTGATGATTGCAGATGAGCGAATTTTGTCATTTTACCAAACTAAAGCTGACCAATCCTTAGGAAATGTCGTTAATTAATATCCCAATTATAAGTGAACAGCCGGTGGTTATCAGCTGATCATTTTTATGATGTTATAATAAAATAATTATTCAACTTTGAATTTAACTTTTAATTCCTCTTCCTCATAGTAAGCAGTATTATTTCAATAACTTTCATCTTACTTGTGTATAAATTCATATAAAATCAAAGCCATCCATTTAAAAGCACTATATATTATATGTACTCCACTAATTTTAGTTAACTATTCTCAACTAATTATTATAACAGGATTTTTTTTAACTATTGTTGAAAAAGTAAAACCAGCAAATCTGCCACTCAATATAGTTTCTATTATTGTTAGAAATGTATCTGTTTACACATCAGCAATATAAATGGAAGATCTATTGTTTCACTTCTTTGAAAACTTCAGTTCAAACTTCAAAATATCAGTAAAGTTCAGTTAAGAGAGTCTTAAAATAAAAATATGACACCGTTATTCCTTTCTAAGCGAAAATTATGAGCGTAAAGAAAGGGAGATTTACGAGTAACAAATGTCCCTCGAAAGTGTATTGGTAACACTGACGACACACACAGAGTACCAACATCAGCTGTAATGTAACCAGTGAAAATGAGGACACCATTACTTCTTGTTTTTCAACAAGAGATTGAACATTTGGACTACTTCTTGGACTAAATTATTTAAAAGTTAGAGGTTAAATGATGATATAAGTATTATTATTTTCATCAGCCACTAATAAAATATATTTCTAAATAACAAATCTGTACTTAAAAGTTTATACGTTGTAAAACGGTGAAGGTTATTTTTATAACTACATCGGAACTAAAATGGATTATTCAGTACTAACTATTTAGCCGTACTTTTTGCAGTAATGTTTAGATTTTATTAAAATTAAATGTTAAATTTCACTATGAGCGTTACTTAGTACTCAGTTCTCTCCCCTACACAATATCCGGACACCGACTACCACCATGGACTCCCCTACTTCTGTAGTAGTGTCTATTGCAACCACCGAACGGACACCATGTCAGTATAGAACGTATCGCCTACACTCTCCTAAACACTTTGCTCCCAGTATCTCCACCCCCTGTTGACGACTACAACTTTATGATATGTAAAGTGAACAAATGTCTACTTATCTAGAAATCAATTTTGAGTGTCACCAAATGATTACTAAAAATCTATCGCCAGGATATTATGTTGAGGGGCAACGCTACAAGAACAGCCAGCATTGAACAAAAATGTTTGTCCTGGTGAGATGTATATTTACGATAAATGATTTGATACAAACAAGGGATGGTAAATGTGTTATTATTTCTTAATTACCATATTACGAGTTGGTAGAAGTACAAGTGAGTGTCACATGGTACAAGTTTATTATATTATAAGTACAACATTTAAAATTATTAAGGTTATTGACTTCCTTCCTCAGACCAGAGGGAGTCATGAAGGAATTGAACTAATTTTAACCACTCTTCTTATATACCAACACTTTTCACGTTTGGAAAACTCATGACGATTGGCTGGAATCACCATAATTTATAAACGCTAATATATCAGTCATTAGTTCTTTTATTTTGTGAAAGTACATTATGAAAAACTATCTCACAGTCAAATTTAAACTACTCATTCGTAAGTTTGTCGCAGTGCTTACATCCTTCTTTAAAAATAAATAATTCTTCCCATGCAATTAATAATAAACTTATTAAAACAGTTGAGAATATCTACATTTTCATCTGTTATTTTTAAATTATCACAGTTCATTACTGTGATTTATAGAAAATGATTGGAGATTTGCAATGCATCAAGTCTTTTAAGGAACAAACACAATGTTTCGACAGGTAGTAAATAACGCCTGAAGACGCTGGGAGTTTTGTTATAAAACTCCTGTATTGTCGAAACGTTGTGTTTGTTTCTTAAAAACACTTGAAGCAATTCAAATCTATAATCATTTTATCCCAATCATGAATAATCCAATTTACAATAAATAGCGTTCAAGCATCAGTTAGTGTTTTTCTACATTTAATATTTTAGGTACTTTATTTTTAAAATTGAAAGGATACAAAGATCATGAATGCCTTATGTATTTTATAAAAATCTAAAAGCTAAGAAGCTGTCAGTTGGAACTAATAAGAAACTTATTGTTTATAACGTCAGATTTACATTTATGTCATAAAAGCAAGACACATAATATCGTTCACATACGATGAATACTTACATAATACATAATATAGTCCACATACGATGAATACTTACATAATACATAATATAGTCCACATACGATGAATACTTACATAATACATAATATAGTCCACATACGATGAATACTTACATAATACATACTATCGTCCACATACGATGAATTCTTACATAATACATAATATCGTCCACATACGATGAATACTTACATAATACATAAAGTAGCGGTGGACAGTTGTGGACATATGTTTGGATTCCACTCGGTATAAATTGTAAGAAAACCTGTCTCAGGCTTAAGGGTGCCTTGTCAGATGCAGTCCTCCAACATTTACATTATTATGTAATACGTACAAGCCATGTTATATGACAATGTCACCTACATTTGAGTTAACTTTATACCATGTCACTTTTCTATGTTAAGACATAATATACGTTAAGTCTTGGAACGTAAACACGTGAGTGGGATGAAAAGGAATGCAATCAGTTAAATATTCAGATTGTATTTATGGCTATTATAAAAATAACTTTCAAAATGTTTTAAATTGTTTATCTTAGTATACTGTACAGTACGAATAAATGAACAATGAATTGAGAGGACATAGAGGGAAGTGTAATAAAGCGTAGAGAACCATCCCGTAGTGAAGAAAGAGCTGTCGGCTCAGATGAGAATTTATACATTTTCTCAACTGCAGATATTCTTGCAATTTACCATATTTAATAAGAATAAACGTTCTTTTTTTCAATTTAACAATGCAAAATATGTCATTACATTGCTATTTTGTTCAAGTATATTTATGATACTTTTAAGATAACTAGCTGACAGCCCTTGCTTCGCTACGGGATGGTTCTCTACGCTTGCTTACCCTCCATGTCCTCTCAATTCATTGCTCATTTATCCGTATTGATTTGTAAGCCGCTGATCGTAAAGATATGGGCGAATATGAGGGGCGCAAGAGTGTGATAAGTGTAGATGAACTTGTGTAATCATTGTTACTAACTAAGGTCGACTGTTCCTTAGAAAGAGCTATTTATTAATAGCCCAATAGCCAGGGCAACTAAGAGACCTACAGTTTTACGTGGAATCCGAACCACGTGGTATTTGTTTGATTATTTTCCCTACTCATCATCCAGGCCCTGACTATCACCCATTATGGACACTCCAGATTTCTCTAGTAGTGTCCATGACGATAGCAACCATTAAGTGGACGCTGTGTTGGTATTAAGAGGGCTGAGCATAGAACATATTGCCTACAATCTATTCAATACTTTGTCCTCTAGTATTTGGGGTAAACCTTCTTCCGTTCTCCTAGATAACTGAGTTTTATAGTCTACAAGATACCAATAAGTCTACTTTAGAGGGATATAAAGTAGTGCAATCATGTCAGAGTCACTAGAACTTTAAACATTTCACAATAAAAACCAAACTAGCCGAGCTTCTGTGTCATTTTTATGTTTTTTTTTTTTTTTTTTTTTTTTTATGACTTGTTTGGATAAAATTATCAAATTGAATGAATGCCAATATAACTCTTATAGAGAAAAAGAAACGTCGAGGGGCTGTCAGAAATGATATTTCGAAAAATCCTTTCTTAATGGGTCTCTACGATACAAAAGCTAACTTCTCTCAAAACTTCATCAAAATGTGTTCCAGATATTTCTTTATGAGTGAGAACACTGTTTTTGGATGTTATACTGTAAAATATATTAAGATAATCAATTTAAAACATTTTGAAAGTTATTTTTAAAACGGCCATAAATACAACCTGAATATTTATCTGACTGCTAGAAAAGTGTCAAACGTTAAGTTTCTTTCTTCACGATTTTAATCACATATATACTATTTTATACAATTAGATTTAATGCAATGAAGTTCGTGAGGCCCAATTCGTACAACGAATTCTTGATTATATTATATTAAATCAATGGTTCAAGAGTCTCAACCCTTAAGTACAAAGTCGACGACAACCCATTCAGCAGTTATTAAGGGGTTTGATTAAAAATTATTTTTAAAACTGTTTTAATTAACTGTTAGTCGTCTTCTTATTGATAATAAAAGTGTCGAGGGCTAAAATCAAAACATTTACTTCATTGAGATATGGCTACCTAAAGTGTAAAATTAGGCCAAAGTACAGAGGTCAATAACTCATTAAAAAGCCGTGTGATATATTTTATTGAAATTTTTATATAGTATAGATATAGCAAAAAAAAGGTACTAACCAACGTAGTGTAAAGGAAATATTTAAAAAGAATAATTTTATTTAATGTTTAACCAATTATTTTTCTATAATTCTCTTCAAATTTTTAATTGAAATTTGTATAATTATCTGTGGTTGAACGAGTATATTAATAATATATATAAGAAAAGCGTTGCTATAGTTTACGACAAATGAGGAAGTTTTGTATTTTTGTGCAATTTGCGGGATGGGGCTAGTGGGAACAGTGAGATAGAAATAGGGGAGGGGAACACGTTGTATGTGTGTTAGTGAGGGAACTAAATAATTCCTTGGGCGTCTGGATGAACAGGCCTAAGATCTGAACGGTGTGGTCCACAAGCTATTGAACGGTTGTCATTTGAATTTGGTTTTTACTTGTGGATATGATAATTATCTCGTATTATATTAGTTTGAATCATGATAAGTTTATAGAGACTTTTAATGAGAAAAGAGAGTTAAGCAGTTAATAAAGTATGAGTGCGCGATTTCAAGTTTTTAATATAATATAAAGGTATTTTAGGATAAAATATCTTTTACAGGTGAAATTTATGAAAGCAAAAATCTAACGTCATCTACAATTCCCAAACAACTAACAACCCCTCCCCCCCCTCCCCCGTCACATTAATGAAGCTTTGCTCTAATTGACTTCACAAGTTCTTGAGAGTTTCTCTTAACTGACTTAGTTTAACTTCAACTGAGACATCTTCAAACAGGACAAATGTTGAGTTTGCTATTAGTTAAACCAATCCTTTCGTGTTTATTGATTTAAGTTATGTTTATTTATTTAATTATTTATTTATTCATAAGACGCCAATCGTCAAGATGTTAACTATTTTTCGAAGCGATAATTGCTAATTGATAAAAGCTAATTGATAAATTTGTATCAATTAAGCTACTTCATCATTTTATTGATAGTAAAATTACATTTTTATTCTTCATTTACTTGTAATTGTCATAAAAACGAAGGATAGGCTTACTAATTACATGTAATTTTGGTTATAAACATAATTTCTTAAAATTTGGATAAAACTTTTGTGTGATATTAAAAACACTACATAAATCTTACTTTATGGATTTATATTAGCAATAATTTGTATTTTTCATATTTCATTGTTTTAATTAATTTTGTCATACCTTTATATCACATTCACTCATCATATTTGTACGTAGTATATATTTATAAGTTTTTAATATGAAAACCAGAGTCATCTATCATAAAGGCTGTATCTTCATTGTTACATTTCCCCTTCATTTAATAGTCAGTCCTTCACGTTCTTCTCCATTTGTCTCTCTCAATCTCCTCACTTCGTCTCAACCTCTATTTCGCATTTCTCTTTTTCTCTAACGAAAATTCTCTTTCCTGTAAATTGTCTAACCTTTATTCTTATTAATTATTATTTAATAATTAAATTAAACTACCTAAAATAACTCATATGTTCTCAAGACAGTGTCCAGTTTGTAGCCTGTAGTAGCCTAAGAAGCGTTTGGTCTGGCCAGACAGAAGAATATAGGCTATTATAACTCTGTATGGTAAAACAAAATTGTTATTATTAATTAATTGTACTGTCACGCATTAATATTGTATAACCATTTAACATTCCATTTACATTCTCTGTACGTTTGTAATAAAACCACACTTATATCAACCTAAGCCAACTTTCTTTTCCTCATTCCTGTTATTTGACAGGTGGTCCTTCGTTTCACACCCTATATCGAACAGTTAATCTTTTGTAACTGAAATTCACTCTAAAATTTTGTAAACAATCAAGTTTTGTTTCTTTTTCATCCAGTTAGTAGGCAATAAATATTTTATTCGTATTTTTCTCTATAATAATGTATTCGTAATTTTTTTTAAGAAGAGGCCAACCTCCTTCTTAACCTCACTCTACCCATTCTCCATAGACTATTGATCTGTGCGGAGAACTTATTCAAAGAGAGTAAGGGGACGATCCAGTACAATAGAAGGTAAATATTACTGATAAATCTTCCAGTTTAGGCCAGATTCAAACCAGCGCTATCTCTAACCCAAGCTCAAAGTCCTGACGCCTTAAACCGCTCGGCCACCGGCTCGCCCAAAACTGATCTGTAATAATTGAAATACATTATTAAATTAGATATTATAAATATCCGACATCCATAATAAGCCGCTCCGAGCATGGAATATACTTTTTTATAGTTATAGTGTTTTATTAACAAGCAACCAGACTACACAGATCATTTTTACACTCCTGTAATCATTCATATTCACCTTCAGAGTCTGGAGAGGCTGTCGGCCATGTTGGTTTTAATCCCATAAGAACAATGTTATTTGTGAACCCATATTTTTTTCGTTATTTATTGACCAAAAGTTGTGTATGAGGTGTTATTTTAAACGTTATCATATTGTGCGTTGGGTTTACTTTTCATATTTTCAATACATACACCTAGTTTAGAAAAATAGGTGAAAATAAAAGATTCAATATTTTTTCTATATAACTAATTAGGAATTCGCAAAGCAATTCAAACGTGTAATTTCATTCTTGATCAAATGCAATTTGTCTGGAAATAATCCGTTTGAAAATAACTGTTTAGTTTCGATACGCGTGATCGTATGTCCGGGTTGAAAATAACATTGTTCTTATGGGATTAAAACCAACATGGCCGACATCCTCCGACAGCCTCTACAGACCCTTAAAATACGCACAAAGTTAGGCCTACGTCAGCCTCTCAAATCTAAGAATAATCAAATAAATAACCGGAAATTTGGCCATGACTTAATGAATAATATTCAATTGCTAAAGCAATCACATCGTGTTAATTATTTCAAAGATCACTAGTGTAAACTTCAATCTGATTAAAACCAGTGTTTGTGAAAGGTATTTAATTAAGCTGTTTCAACAAGAACAAAAGGTAACAAGGTATTGCATTAGAAGTGCAATTAAAACAATGTAATGTCTTTGTTTCATTAAAGATTTTCTTAGATTATACCCAATAATAATGAATACAATAGAATGAGTCAAGATGTCCTCACTACTGTACAATATTAAAACAGTTGTTTTTTTTTTTTAATTTATTTATTTATTTTTTTTTTTTTTTTCTTATGGAGAATATTGGTTAGTTTAGAGTACATTATGTCATTATTAAAAACTAAAACTTCCGGTAACGACCACGTCAAAGTGTTACTTACAGTATTTACATAACCAAACGTTTCGCCCAAGCTGTGATGTGGCATCCTCAGTGATCCTGGAGGTTGTATTGTTACTTCAGTCTCAGAGATACCACTGATGATGCCGCATCACAGCATGGGCGAAACGTTTGGTTATGTAAATACTGTAACACTTTGACGCGGTCGTTACAGGAAGCTTTAGTTATTAGTAACACCGACCTCTTAAGCCTACGTAATAAGATACATTGTGTTACTTTACTGTGTCATAAATACACAGTTAAATTTTAAGTAAAATCTAATGCAGTTAATCAATACACAGTGTATATTAACAGTTGCTCACCAGTATAATTCAATTTAGGACATGAGACACTCTCATGTATTTCATTGTTAGTTCATCATATACCAATGTTATGATGCTAAATTCGATGAAATTTTTTACTGTTTATTTAATTTAAACGTATCTGTTTTCATTATGTTTATTTTCTGTTATTTTTATTCAACTGGGTAACGGCCAAGTGATTATAAATGTTGGTTATTTAAAAACCATAGTTTTCTACAAATTCTAAAATCAACTACTTGACATATATCACAGTATTTCTATTATATTTATTGGAGTTTTACCATAATTTAATTTTAACATAATCAATTTATATTTATTGTTTTAGTGTAAATTAATAACATCTGTGTACTATAAAACTCATTATTTTTAGATTCCAAAACTTTAAGGTTTGTCATGCGTCGCAACAGGCACATTCAAGAATAATTAATACATTATTAAATATGCTTGGGTAAAATTAGTGTATTTTTTAATGGGAGTAAATTTCATTAAAAGCCGTAAATTATATAATAAAGCCTTACGTTTCTATATATTTAAATCGTCGTATTACATAAAGTGCAATAAATTGAATAATTATTTTATATTATTTCCTCCAAACAGGCCTTGCCTTGGAGGTTTCATTTTACAAAAACATAATCTTTATTTATTATTCAAGTAAAAAACACTTTATTCTTACTTAACTTTTTATCTAGTATTTTTGTAATAATGAGTGAATGTAATTCTGTTAAATACTGTATATTCTTTGCTCAGCCTGAGCACAAGTCATATGTTATGTCACAAAAATCTTAGTATTAGATATTATATTGATTGTATTGTTTGTAAATATGTAATTTTGCGTTTTTTAGAAAATAAAGATTATTATTATTACTCGTATTATTATTATTACAAATACAAAATAATTACATGGTAAAACAGTTTTTTTTTCAACTTTAAGTATGCAACTATTATATATTGCTTGTGATAATTTCATAAATTTGTATACTATTTTTGTGTATGCCTGAAGATGACTGTCTAAATATATATTGCACCAATAAAGTGTATAAAAAGTGTAAAAGAAAAGATTATACTATCTTAATTAGATTTCACACTTTTTAATGCAAAATTATTACTACGAATTAAGCTGACCAAACTTTAGTTAATCCTTTTCAAAATGACACAGCAGCTCAAGTAATCAAAAAGAGCCGGATTTTTGTTCATAATATTTAAATCACACCTAACAAATCCAATGAATATAATCATTTTTATATACAATGTTTAACATATTCAAAATTGTAGACAGTTTCCATTACAATAAACAACATAATGCTACGAAGATGTGACAATAGTAGGCCTTGAAGATTACATTAACTAATCAACAAATATACAATACTCACTTATGATGTCTTAAAATTATATATAAATCAAACTTCCATATATTTATGTACACAAGACTCCAAAAGTAATTAATGATTTCACAATAAATGTTGATCCAACAATGCATTTATGTAGTAGAACGTTTTTATAAATTTAGTTCCCAAATTTGTTAATGAGGACTGGGCATTTCAAGCTTTTCCCGATCTACCTACATTTCAAAAGAAATAGAACACAAATAAATGTCAGTGCTGAAAAAGTGCTGCTGTGATCAGCTGATTTATATGTTTATTATAGTCAAATTATAACATTTAAGTTTATTACATTGACCAGATGATTGTTTATTTATGAAAAGAACTTCAAGTTACTTATTTCAGTGATAAAAACAAGTACACAGTAAATCTTTATTTTTCTAAGAACTAAAGTAAAAATTACGCCTAAGTGTTAATATGAGAATAAGCCACAGCAAAGCGTGACTGGGTTTAGCTAATTGCTTAAATTATTACAGAAAACGTTTTTTCTGTTTTATGAAAAAATAGTCTTTTAACTGAAAAATAAACTTTGTACTTGTTCTACTTTAGTGTTAACATTTTGTATTGTTAAATTAATAAGCCTTTTTGAAATAATTCAACTGTACATTAAGTTAATTATACCGTAATGTATCACATGTACGTTTACATAATTACTTCCTGCGTGTGTGGAGATAAGTTTACGACTTGGTAGTGTGTAGCCATTACTGATGATTACAAACCCCTTCCCCCACCCCCACCACCAACAACATTACTAATGGTTACATCGACTGACACGACATAACATGCAATACAACTTGATTTGTGAATTTAATTAACAAGCTTCTTCTTGGTTAATTAATCGCCAAATACGTTAATGCACACTTAGTATATTACTTATTTCATTTATGATTAGTGAGTACGAATTCCTAATTTACTGTATTTTAAAGTTTATCAAAAGGGTTAAACACTTCAAGTAAGTTATGTTTATTTGTTTTATTCTCAGTCGTTGAAATTAAAATGTTGATAAACTAAAAAAGTGTCATAATCATACACACATGCAGAGTTTAACTTAACTACGAGCTATGGAGTTGCACATAAAAATTAAATCGAAAGATATAATACCTCAAAGAAAAAGGCTAGACTACTCTAAAAAAAATTTATGACAGATTATTAGGTTAAGTCAATATCATAGAGTGTTCACTGTGTACATATACATTAAAGAACATGTATGTAAAGTGTATAAACCATTGGCGATCGCACTATGGTTGCTATCAGCATGGACACTACTAGAGTATGGAGTGTCCATGTTGGGTGGTAGTCAGAGGCTGTGTAGGGAAGATAACTGAGATAAAACCTGTCAACCAGCTTAAAGTCATAAAATTAAACCAATACTACGTGGTTCGGATTTCACGTAACCCTGAAGGTCCCTTTTTATCCTAGCTATTGGGCTATTAATAAATGGCGCTTTCTGAGGAACGGTTGACCTTAGTTAGTAACAATAACTACACTCGTGTATCCACACGAATCACACTCATTCACCACTCATATTCGCCTATTTTTCTACGATCAGTGTCTTAATAATAAATAACATTTTCTTTGCAGTATTGTGTAAGTTTCTGAAAAAAAGTATAGGCTATTCTTAACGGTTTAATTTGATACAAGATTATAATTTATTGTAAGGTGGCCAAGTTTCAAATTGGAACTGTAAATAAAAATATTTCACTTACTTCTTCGGGCGATAAACATATTCTCTTTGATTTTTTTTCTGCATAAATTGGAGTGTACTCTGAAATAATAAATACTGCACCTCGCCAAATTATATGGCAAAGAGCCTATTGATAATTTGGTCTTCCGTTATAATCAAGCAATAGTTTTAACTGTAAAAGTTATATTTAGTTAAGTATTTGCAACAGCTACATAATTTGTTTTAATAGCACAACAGCTGCACTATTTGTTGAAATAATATGTTTAAGTGATCTTTTCCGCCTTTTGCATAGTATAAACATTTTATATCTCAACATGCAATGTTAAAATAGTTTAACGTATAAGGAATAAATGGTTCCAAAGAATTGGAACAAACTTTTTCCCATACTAAAGACTAAAAAATCAAGTCTTTAAAAAATCTCAGTTTGATTCCCAGATATGTGTTTTAATTATTATTATTAGATCTCAAAAACTTTTCACGTTAGGGATGTGATTTTTACCCAAATATTTTTAATTGTATTTCACATCTTTCCTGAAAATTTAATCAAAATCGTTAGAGCAGTTTTGAAAAAATTCCATTTTTTTATTTTTTGTCCATAAAAATTAAAAAAAAAAATAAAATTTCAAACAAGTGAAACAACAAAACAACTTTTTTGAGATATTTACTAAATACATCAAATGTCTTAAAAATTGAACCATCCATTTGGTCTCCAGCGAAGTGCACATACACACAGAAAGACGCACATACGGACAGACATCTAAAGTTTAAGAAAAAAACACACCCTAAAGTGAATATTTATTCAAACTTGTAAAAAATTGTTTTGCTATTACAATACTTTCTCTATGCTAACGCATATGGGAGAAAGTGAAAATTGTTTTACAATTAATTATTATAAAGATAAGTGTAAAAATGTAGGACATAAACGTATTGGAATTTTAAAAACATAGATCTGTTACGACTTAGAAATCAAAATTATCTTTTGAATAAAAAAAACTTCATCAAAATCTGTCAAGTAATAAGTTCATAAAGTGAGTGAACTAAATGACCCGATTGTTTTAATACATAGGATGAAAGAAGGAAGGTAGTGCGTCAAATTTAACTCCGATATTTATTAGTTTGGAAAATAAAGAATATAATAATAACTGTCATTTATTATTCACCTATAAACCGAATAATTTATCCAATTTTACATAACATTTCACTTTCAATAACAATTAATAATAATTTACTAAATATAGTTTTATAATATATAGAATATACCACTGTACGTGTATAGGGGAAAACATATTATCCTCGGCAACAAGCCTTAAGCTGTCACGCCTCCCTGGGTGGTGCTAAGAGTGTGGCTTTCATAGCAACCCCCCCCCTACCATGGCTTCCAGTGATACAACATAGCTCCTTCTCATGTACGGCGTAAAGAGGCACTTCTCAGAAACTTTTAAAAGGACTCATCTACTCCATATTTCTCCGTTTCGCAAGATCCTTCATCGGTAGAATGAACCTTCCTGGTAAGGGATAGACTGTTTCAAGTAGCTTTCGCACGGGTGTTGGAATTTGGAAGTAGTAGAACTATAAGTGGCGAATGGCAAATGATCAATCGTATAAATGTGGAGCCGAAATTCAAACTGGATCATATAGTTATCGATTGCCCATTACGATCTTATCAGGGGTTCTTTATTCAATCGGAGGTCATGAAGCCTTGATGACCGAAGATCATTATTTAAGCACTAAGACGTACCGTAGATTTTATTTATTATGGCTATTTTTCAATCTGGCTTATCCATTTTTACTTTTTTCCTAATATCTGTCGATAAAAAGTCATTTCGTCATTGAAATGTATACACATGTTTAACTTATATGTGTTTTTGAAGAAAATGCTTACAGACTGATAACTTATGTCAGATGAAAATCCAAAACACATATATTTCCTGACATTAAGTATGACAGAAAGTGAAGGGTGCTGGGTTAGCCACAGAGATGTAAATGCATTTAACGAGATCCCATTAGATACCGCACAATTAGTTTGTCTATCTCTATTAGCACGTTGTAGTAAATGTACAAATGTTAATCAATATCATTTTGAACATTTTAAAGTTTTTATTACAAAACAACCGTTATGTACTGCATTTGAATGTTTTTGTTGTAATAATTATATCACTTCCAAATTTTAATATATCTTTTAGACAACTTGTGAATTGATTAAACGTTTGTCGGAATGTCTAACATTAATAGATTTGCATGGAAGTGAATCCAGCTTAGCCATAGATCAGCTAGTTCTGGGCATAAATTTAGTGTAATAACTAGGGGACACCCTCGACGCTTCGCGTGTAAACCCCATCACTCGCTGCGCTCGTGTCACCTCGGCCTCCGGCCTCAGCATGTAACTTTTGACTTCAAATATTACTAATTAAACTGTATTAAGTCGGCACTGGTGGCGCAGTGCTGTAACCCAGCTACATGGGGACAAAGTGTTTGGGAGATTGTAGGCGATAGGTTGTATGCTCGGTCCTCTTAATACCGACATGGCGTCCGCTTGGTGGTTGCTATCGGCGTAGACACTACTAGAGAAGTCTGGGGTGTCCATGTTGGGTGGTAATCATAGTGCGGAAGTTGTGTGGGGGAGATAACTGAGTATCAGGCTTGTCAATTAGCTGAAAATCAGACCAGCACTACGTGGTTCGGATTCCACGTAAAGCTGTAGGTCCCTTAGTTGCCCTGGCTGTTGGGCTATTAATAAATTGCCCTTTCTGAGGAACAGTTTAACTCAGTTAGTAAGCAGACTACACTCATCCACACTCATCCAACACTCATAAAACCATTCATATTCACCTTAAAATACGCACAACATTGTGTCGGCGTCTCATATGTAAGAATAAGAATAAGAATAAGAAATCATATTATTTAAATTAATTTACAGACTCACTCACTGCACTTCATTTGCACTCTAGTATAGTAATTATAAACAACCAATGTTATTACTAAGTCCATTTCAAATGTTTTCATTTTATTATCAGCAGATGATAACATACACACAGACAGATACTATGTATTCGCTCTTTTATAATTAACTTTATATTTTACTGTACTGCTCTCTATGTTTAGCCTAACAAATTATTTGCACCATTTAACATTTGTTTATCCCACCAGCTGGCCAATTAAAACTAATCTCCATAAGAATAACATCGCAACTTTGACGCCGTGTAGGGTAAAAACCTATGGGAATTTCAAAAATCTAGCTCCGTTACGACTTACAAATTAAAATGATCTTTCGAATAAAACAAATGTCATCAAAATCGGTCAAGTAATAACTTTAGAAATGATCCGATTGTTTTAAGATATATGATGACGATTGTTTTAACATATATGATGACGATTGTTTTAACATATATGATGACGATTGTTTTAACATATATGATGACGATTGTTTTAACATATATGATGACGACTGTTTTAACATATATGATGACGATTGTTTTAACATATATGATGACGGTTGTTTTAACATATATGATGACGATTGTTGTAACATATATGATGACGATTGTTTTAACATATATGATGACGATTGTTGTAACATATATGTTGACGATTGTTATAACATATATGATGACAATTGTTTTAACATATATGATGACGATTGTTTTAACATATATGATGACGATTGTTTTAACATGTATGATGACGATTGTTTTAACATATATGATGACGATTGTTTTAACATGTATGATGACGATTGTTTTAACATATATGATGACGATTGTTTTAACATATATGATGACGATTGTTTTAACATATATGATGACGGTTGTTTTAACATATATGATGACGATTGTTTTAACATATATGATGACGATTGTTTTAACATATATGATGACGGTTGTTTATCATATATGATGACGATTGTTTTAACATATATGATGACGATTGTTTTAACATATATGATGACGATTGTTTTAACATATATGATGACGATTGTTTTAACATATATGATGACGATTGTTTTATTATATATGATGACGGTTGTTTTAACATATATGATGACGATTGTTTTAACATATATGATGACGGTTGTTTTAACATATATGATGACGATTGTTTTAACATATATGATGACGATTGTTTTAACATATATGATGACGGTTGTTTTAACATATATGATGACGGTTGTTTTAACATATATGATGACGATTGTTTTAACATATATGATGACGATTGTTTTAACATATATGATGACGATTGTTTTAACATATATGATGACGGTTGTTTTAACATATATGATGACGATTGTTTTAACATATATGATGACGATTGTTTTAACATATATGATGACGATTGTTTTATTATATATGATGACGGTTGTTTTAACATATATGATGACGATTGTTTTAACATATATGATGACGGTTGTTTTAACATATATGATGACGATTGTTTTAACATATATGATGACGATTGTTTTGACATATATGATGACGGTTGTTTTAACATATATGATGACGATTGTTTTAACATATATGATGACGATTGTTTTAACATATATGATGACGGTTGTTTTAACATATATGATGACGATTGTTTTAACATATATGATGACGGTTGTTTTAACATATATGATGACGATTGTTTTAACATATATGATGACGATTGTTTTAACATATATGATGACGGTTGTTTTAACATATATGATGACGATTGTTTTAACATATATGATGACGATTTTTTTAACATATATGATGACGATTGTTTTAACATATATGATGACGGTTGTTTTAACATATATGATGACGATTGTTTTAACATATATGATGACGATTGTTTTAACATATATGATGACGATTGTTCTGTTCGTTGTGAATCATAATTTTTTTGAACATTTCGTAGCATGACTATTTAAAGCCATACTTTAATTAAAGAATGTTCCGACTAGACTTCAAACCGCTCTTACAGCATATTCTCGACTTTTGAAGAGTTTGACAATGCTACAACCAAAGTCAATACGACGTAAGTCAGCTGTAATCATAGTACCGGTAACGTCTTTATGTCTTGCAGTGTTGCCAACTTTCTTTCATTGAATGCACTTGTTTTATTACCAACTTATTTGATGTTGTGAGTAATTATGGTTATATTATAATCGTTGACTTAATATTATTGATTTCTATTGATTCCAGATTATTCTTATCACATTACTTGTACAGGATGGAAAATAATATGGAAAAGCTTTCACAACTGTTGTATGACTTCACTCGGGCCAACCGGTGGCCGAGCGGTCTAAGGCGTCAGGACTTTGAGCTTGGGTTAGAGATAGCGCTGGTTCGAATTTATCCTAGACTGGAAGATTTATCAGTAATATTCACCTTCTACTGTACTGGTTCACCCCCTAACTCTGTCTGATAAGTTCCTCGCACATATCAATAGTCTATGAGGATGGACAGAGTAAGGTTAAGGAGGAGATCGGCCTCTCCTTTAAAAAAAAAAAAAACTTGTAAAAGTAAAATCTTGTACACTATCGTGGTTACAAAGAACATAACTTTTGACGCCACTGGCGACATTTCATCTTTACAGTGGGACGGCCCGCGAGGAGTTGAATGAAAATCTTCAACGTAAGCCTAGGTTGAGTTTGGTATCAAATGAATGGTCTAGTTAAGAGAAATTAATTACCTCAAACCGGACTTCGTAAGGTTTATCCTTCACAGAGTAGCGGTATTTGAATTTCAAAGTAACTAATTTGAATAATATTATATATTTCTTGAATAAATAAATAAATAATATTATTTCTTTACTATTTAATTGTGTTAAGTAAATTATTCTGATCAAAAATTATAATTTACGCAACACAATTATTAAAAAAAATTAAATCATCAAATTATCTACGGAAAAACTAACGCTCTTGTGAAAGCGTTTCTATATTTTTCCACCCTGTATATTGTATAATTATTAGAACCAATTAAAAACACCTTTTCAAGCAGATTTATCTCTCAACAAGTTATTATATCTGTCGCATGTCAAACGCAGTACATTTGGTAACACCGCACTTCAGAGCTACTCTCACATACCACCAAGCACGTTCATATCAAGTAGGGAAATTCAATAAATGAAGTATAGAATTTAATGTATCGTAAAAAATAGCTCTATCCTGTTTCTCCGACTAAATAATCACCGGTTTATTTTGTAGTCATACTGAATAGAATATCACGTTTGTAACAGGAAAGGTGTTTCTTTTAATGTGATCTACAGTGACATGATGGCCTGACCTATATTCCTCCACGTGGACACTACAATATTGGTCCATGATTGATTGAGTAATACTTCAACGTAACTAAAACAGTGCTCCATTTTCAAACTATTTCTGTCTAACAGTTAGTTTCAAATAACTGTAGAAATATTTTACCAATTCATTAATTTAAAAATAAGATGCCTTAATATATATTAGAAACAAAATCAAAAAAACCATGCTATATGTTAATATAAATAAAAAGTGATTTCCTGTCACAAATATAAACCCATCAAGCCATTTAAGACGCGTCACTTAGTTCTATATATGTTAGCTAATACGTCTATAAAAGAGCGCAAGGGTGACTGTAACTATGTGATCCATAATTTGAAGAGACTCCCCGCAATCAAATGACTGATCTAGTATCAATCCCCAATTTTATATTTCCAGAATTTACATCTGCACACGCCAATTCGCAAGTGATTCAACAGTGTTCATTCCCAACGAGGAAGGTTCATCCCACCTAAAGGTTGGTGTTCAACTTATAAGGTCATAAACTCTGTAAGTGGCAACCTCGTTTCTCTTCACTTCCTTAGCTCCCGGTGGTGTGCAATAGTAAAGAGATAAGAAGTTAGGAGAAACTACTTAAAGAATCCATTAAAAAATTTGCGTGAGCCGGTGGCCGAGCGGCGTCAGGACTTGAGCTTGGGTTAGAGAGATAGCGCTGGTTCGAATCCGGCCTAGATTAGAAGATTTATCAGTAATATTCACCGTTTACTGTACTGGTTCGCCCCTTACTCTGTCTGAAGAAGTTCCTAGCACAGACCAATAGTCTACAGGGAATGGGAAGAGTAAGGTTAAGAAGGAGATCGTCCTCTCCTTTATAAACAAAATTTTAAAAAAATAAAGGTCTTAAATTCTCCACATCTCCTCATTACACAGGACCTCCCACGTCACACGGCCAATAAAAATCTTGAAAACTGTTGAAAAATCTACTATACAAATGCTACACACGAATGTCTGGTTTCTGTAAGAAATTACCTTTATATGTTTTTTATTATTATTACAAGCCAGTTAAATTTTTAAAAGCTAAATATGTATTTAGATGTTTTAAATTAGCAACAACACAAAACAACAATACAAAAAACAAAAACGACCCTACAAATACAAATATATTTTATATTATAATTATTTCTTCAACATTTGCGGTTGAGGTATCGGTTATTTGTAGTTTAAAAACTAAAACTAGGTTAGGTATGAAATTAAGTAAATTTTAGAAACAGGAGAAATCACAGCATTGTTTATACCGAACACCTGGACTGTAAACCATTATCTGATTAAAACAGCTGTTTACTAAAGGCGCTTGATTAAACTGTCTTGTGAACAAGAGATATTAAACATGTTATTAGAGTTACAATACAGCTGTGTTAACTTTAGCTTTACATCAGGGTGTAATAAATCATAATAAATGCATAGAGGAAGGAATAAATTACTGACTGCTATATTTTAAGTGTTTATGTTTTTATCCTTCGCCAAACTCGTGATACCTCAATTAATTAGTTTCTATAATGTTTCCCCATATTTTGTCTATTTCCTGAATGAATTTATTTTTATACACTTCAATGGATTAATGTAAATTTAATATTAATTCAATTTTGCAAATAATGTTTTATGCTCCTTAACGAATTCATGAAAGACTTTCATATAAAACTCATTTTTTTATTTTAAAAATTAAATATTAGGATAAGAAATAGTGGATACAGAGTACAGTCATGAAGCATAAACTAATTAATTAGCAAAAAATTAATTTGTATTGTGTAGATTTTGCAGAAGATGCTAAATGTATTGATAAAATCCAATATTGTAATGTAGCTTGATAAATACTTATTAGATAATCAGAATAGATGAAAATTCCTAGAAGCTTACCACTCAGAGATTCTCTAATATTAACTCTCTTTAGAGTGCTGTTTTAGTAATTCAATTTGTATGTTAACTTTCAATTTTCAGATACAATCTTAGCATCAGTATAAAAATAATTTACTAATTGCAAATCAACTTGGTTTTCTGAGAATTAATGCAATTTCTCAGTTTTAAATTTCTTGCTAAATGTTATCAGTAGCAATTTATTTTCTATATAAAAATTCTTTAAATTGTCTATAATTACGTGGATTTTGTAAAATGTATTGACAGTCTAACATCTAGTTTTACTGTCTCTGATTCTGATAGAAAAAACCATTTCTATTTTACTTTTTATTTTTTCGCATTTATTCTTTACGTATCAATTGTTTGTATTTTAAAATCTAATACTATTTTCTTGTATGGGTTAGAAGTAGTTACAAAAAACAACCACAAAAAGCTGATAACTTTAGAAAATAAAATGTTGAGAAGGATAGTATTGACAAACTTGTGAGACAGTCCAACGGAGAGCTTAGAGAACTGCACATAAAACTTGTATAACATTTGGGATTAGTAAAGGAGAATAAGATGGATGGGTTAGGAGAGAAGAGGTTAGAAATGTTGAAAGAGTATGTATTGGAAACCGGAGGAAAGGGCCCTCTGGGATGATGGAGCCCATTGTAAGTGGCAGTTGATTTGAAATAACTGGATGGTGACGAAAAGATGACAAAGACAGAAGAATGTTGAGACAACTTGTTGGTGAGGCTAAGATCCAGCTTATACTGAAGTGGCCATTGGAGCAAGAGTAAGAAGGAATTTGTACCTAATGTAGTTTTATGTCGCAATTATCTAACCTGGGTTCTTAACTGTCCATAATTATAATCGAACGGTAATTTTAAAATTATTAAATTACTTTTCCGAAGGACCTTAATATAAAGAAAAAAAAAACTCACCATGTTTCCTTAGATCTGTACAGATATGTGGCTCACATGCTTTCCCGCATCCGCAGGCCAAGGCGTCCTCGTAGCTCAAGGTAACTAGAGTACAAAGTTGGTATGAAGTAAAAGCTACTGGTGTTATTAAATATTTGTTAGCCAAATATTTTTGTATTTTTAGGGTGATTGTGCCTTCAGAAAAAATGAGAACTTTGAGCGACAAGTGCGAAAAAGAGTCCATAACATTTCACGGAGAAGATAAATTGAGGAAAGAAAATTTTATAATCCCGAAAATACCGTCAAATGTTATGAATCAAGCTCCAGAAGTTGCTGAAGAAATAAGTGTTTTTTATTTAAAAATTCGAACCATGATTACGATGAACTTTTTAAATAGCAAACTATACTACAGTAAAGTTCAGAAAAGTTGTCGGAAAACTATACCTGATTGCAGTACAAGACAAAAAAAACTGAAAAATTATTGTTACTTCGGTAAATATGTACAGTAGTTAAAAATTTATTATTTCATTAAGGATGTAATCTGGTCTACATTTAAAGACCTATTAACTCTATTAAATATGTTATTAAGTAACTGCAATATTTGTATTCATAAAATAGGCCTATTATACGAAATCGGAATAACAGTAAATGTTTCAATTACTTTTTGGCCTACTGTTGTTAGCTGTGGCGGCGAGTGGCCACTACCTGAACCATGAAAACGGCCGGATGCGTCAACCTTGTACTCTAGTAACCTTGCTTGTAGCTGGCGTGGGTGAGATGGGACGCGGTCTCCCTCGAATCTTGTTAATTCGCACTTTTCTTGAGGTCGCATACACGCTTTCCACACCCAAGTTATTGTACACAATGCGATCGCCAACCTATACCGAGTCACGGGAACCGGTCAGTTCATAGATCCCCAATAAAGGCACGAAGAGACAGAACGGGCTTGTACACTGATGAGCAAGAAGAGACAAAAGACGAAGGCGAAGACGCTCCATCTCAAGCGTCATTAATGGAGGAGGCATTCCAAGCTTGACCAATCAGAGTATTGGTTTAAGGTGCACAATACAAAGAAGTGTGATTTCTTTCTCGCTCTCAGATTTTTTATAATACAATTATTATTATTGGGAGCAGCTCAGAATAATTAAGCAATATTTATTTCTCTATAAATAAACAAAAATTAAAACTTAATATATGTTTTTAATCCTTTTAAATTAAAATCATTTTTTAAGTATTATGAAATTTAAAATATTCTTCATTAATAATTATCAATAAATTTACATTAGTTTGATAAAATCAGTAAACTATTAATCTGTGTGGATAAATTTATAATATTCAAAAAAATAACGCACATGCAACAATCTATAGATATTTTCCTGTTTTCAGGTCTATTCTATTCTATGGTTTATAGGGAAAGTTTATGATTCGGGAATCAAAATTTTTTATGTTTTATCACACAAAATTATATTTTTAAATCTTCTGCAGTAAAAATTCTTTGAAAAAACGATTCTGTTGAAAAGAGTAATTTTTTATCTCATTAAAACTCCTCCGAGAAAAGAAGCTTCTTGAAATAAATGGGTTTCCCGACAGTACTTAAGAAGTTTGAAATGCCGAGTAGCCAACTTCTATTTCTATCAGCTACCAAACTTCTCATAAGAAATGTAAGTATTCATTAAGTTATTTTTGGTTAGTAATTAATTTATTAATGTTTAAAATGTAATTGTTTTACTGCATAGCTAATCTATAAGTCAAGTAATCATTTATCGATATTTGCTAAAAAAATAACTAACGCAAGTATATAAATATTAATAAGGATTTTTCACAGTCAAAAACTTAATTTACAAAGTTCTTGTTTTCTTTCAGTCAAAACTAATAATAAGTCATACGTTAGTTCATTGAATTGTCAAAGTGTCTTTCTTGTTGGGGGTGTTTTTATTGGCTAAAGTATTCAAAAATTACATTCAAAAACAGGCAGTTTGTAAATGTAAATTTACATTGTTGATTTCATTATTGGACTTCTTAGTTTTGTAAAAGTAATTGTATTTTTAAAGAGTTGATGTTTTTATCACTTATTCATGCACATTTCATCAACTGTATTTATATTAATTAGAGACATTTTAAGTTGTGTTCTGAGTTTTGTATGTTCTTTTATGCCTATCTCCTCTGTAACCTTACTCCACCCAATCCCCATAGACTATTGATCTATGCGGGGAACTCACCAGACAGAGTAAGGGGGAGAACCAGTACAGTACAAGGTGATTATTACTGATAAATACTAATAGTCAAGGCCAGGTTTCGAATCTGTACTATCCCGAACTCAGGTATAAAGTTCTGATGCCTTAGACCACTCGCCCACTTCCTTATGGTGTTTATTAAGTTATCAAAAAAAATTAAAACTAAAAAAAAAAGATTTTCTAAATTTGGAAAAGGCACTCCATTAAAATAAACACATTTACTAACAGCCCTTGCTTCGGTATGGGGTGATTCACTACACTTGCTTATCCTTACCCTTCCCTCTGTAGTTATGTCTACTTTTATTTATTTATTTTTTTTTTTTTTTTTATTTATTTATTCTAAAGACGCCGATCGTCAAGATATGGGCGAATATGGATTTCGCATGAGTGTGATGAGTGTATATGAGTGAATGTAGTCATTGTTACAAACTAAGGCTGACTATTCCTTAGAAAGTGTCATTAATTAATAGCCCAATGACAAATGAACTACATCATTACATCTATATTGAATAATGTATTCATATATGTATTCATCATTACATGATATTGAAGATCAAAACAAGATAGTTCAAGACTTCAACTTCATTTATATAAAGGTTTCCATATTATTAACGTTTCAATATACTTATAAGCTCAAATTAAACTACTACAGTAATAAAAGTTAGGTTAGATAAACATAATAACATCAAATTACTTTTAGTTAGATAAATCTTAAATAATTACCAGCTGTTAAAATATAAAATCATTTATTTACAAACACACTATTAACTAGAACTATTAGAAATCAAAATTGAATACTTGAAATTATAAGAAGAAAATGATAGAAAATATAATACAAACACGTTCACAAAAAAAGAATTTAATTAATTGCCATGCAGAAAACCCAGCCTTTTCCCAGAATGAAATGTGGCTAAATGACTTGCATATAAATACATATTTTCAAAGTTTAACAGAAGAAATCTCAAAATACAGAAATGATGTTTTGATAGTTGGGCCTTCAATAACTCAAATTCTAAAACATGGATCCAACTGTGATATTCTAAATACTCTAACACATTTATGCTTTAATAAATTTACATATGTGTTTTTTTGTGTAAACAATTACATTGACAACTCGAAAGATCTTAAATCAAATATTAGTAAAGGTTCACACTGGAGTTTGCTTGTCTATAATAAGAAACAAAACACATTCTTTCATTTTGATAGTATAACGGGATTAAACAGTACACATGCAAAGAAAATAGCAACAAATATTAATCCAGACTTCTTATTTCATGAAGTTCAAACATTACAGCAACAAAACACCTATGATTGTGGATTACATGTCATTGTCAATGCAAGATCTATAATAAACATTATCCTAAAAAATCAGAATGGTATTTCTCAAACAGATTTTGAATGTTGCATATCAAATATTGATCAGGATGATTACAATATTTTGACAAATGAAAATACAAATTATGCTAAATTTAAATCAAACACAACAAAAAGAAATAAGAAAATTCAAACAAGTAAAACATATACTTCAAAACAAACAAATATACAAAATCTTTCATCAAAAGAACAAACTATCATTCCATGCAAAAACAGATTCTCACCACTTTCACATGAAAATATCAACAACTTCTTAGAAAATGAACCTACAACTGAAAAAAATGACATTAAGCGTAAACATTTCAAAAACACCAATAAAATGGATGTAATAGGTAATAATTTAAATAATATAAAATATAAAAAGAAGATAAAATTATCTAATAAAAATCATAATCGTCCTCATACTACTATTAAAGAAAACATAAAATTGAATGAAGTAACTCCAGATAAAAAAGAGAATATAGTCCATAACAAGATAAATAGTAGCCTCAATCAGAAAACACATGAAATCATTCTAGAATCAGTTAATCATTCACATGGAAACTATAATGGCATTAAAATAAAAATATTTGCAGACAGTCATGGTCGTCAAATAAGAAAATTAATTGAAGACAAAACAAAAATAGACAATGTTACATGTATTTTTAAACCTAATGGGAAGATTAAACATATTTTGACTGGAATCGATAAAGAAGCAGAGAATATGACAATGAATGATTATATAATAATTCTTTGTGGTACTAATGATATAAACGAAACAAAAGAGGAAGAAATATTAAATGAGTTTGAGAAAAATTTACAGAATCTGAAGCACACTAAGGTAATTATGATTGGGATACCACTCAGATATGATAATACCAACTTGAACAAAAAAATTATTCATATCAATGAAAAGCTGCATTACTTAGCCAATACTTACCAACATTTAACTTTTATATCACTAAATAACATATTCCGTTCCTCTTACACTACACACGGTATACATCTAAATTTTAAAGGTAAGAAATATATTGTTGGAAAGATTAGTAAAATAATTATTGATAAAGATTCAAAAATAATCCAAACAATTCCAACTATTATATCTAGATATCATAGTTTTTTAGGGAATACTACCAGACAACGCCAAACCTACTAGCAGTTATTGATAATAGTGAATTAAATAGACCCAATTATCAAGAAAATAATATAAATATACAATCAAAAGATATAAATGTGATTAAATATATTGAAACTGAACATTTGAAAGACTTAATAATTTTTAACTGGAACATAGAAGGCCTTATTAAAAAAGTAGATCTACTAAATTTATATATTTTAAAATACAACATAGATGTACTGTGTATATGTGAGCATTGGATGGATAGTAAAAGTATAGAATATTTAAAAATACCTAATTACAATATAGTTTCTCCATTCTGTAGAACTGGTAAAAGAGGTGGAACTATAATAATTCTGAAAAACAATATTGATTATATTGAAATTGATAAAGTAAATTTGATGTCTCAAGAAATGATATGTGAAGCTTCAGCTGTCTTAATTAAACCATACAATGCTATTATTATTTCTATATATAGACCTTACAATAAAGAAAAATACATTTACAAAGAATTTATTAAAATATTAAACAACATATTACTGTTTGTATTCCAATACAAATGTCATATTTTCATTGGAGGTGACTTTAATGTTGAATTAAGGGGAACAAGTAAAGAAGCTTTTCAACTTCAAAGTTTAATGAATAGTTTTGGTTTGCAACAAACAAATCATGAAATCACAAGGCCTGGTGTTATTAATCCTGGAACATGTATAGACAACATCTTTACCACAGTCCATCCAAAATTATTCCAAAATAAAATAATATTCACGCCTGAATCAGACCATAATGCTATCTACTTATCAGCAAAGATTAAAAGTAAATCTGAAAATATTGAAATATCACATCATGCATTCAGAAGGACAATTACAGATGAAAATATAACAAAATTTATTTATGAATTAAAACAGATTAATTGGTTATCTATATACTCTAAACAACTTATAGATGATAATGTACATGAATTTCAAAAAGTCTTTATGAATGCAGTTAACTATTCTTTTCCTTGGAAAAAGATTTATACAAATACGAGTAACATTAATATAAATAATAGATGGTATTCTACCAAATTAAGAAATATGAAAAATGAATGTAAAAAGCTATATTTACTAAATAAAAATTCAACAAATGAAGCTAATAAAAATCTCTATAAATTTTTGAAAAAGGAATATAAAAAAAACATTAAGATCGCAAAAATAAATTATAATAACAATCGTATACAAAATAGTAAAAACAAATGTAAAACTATTTGGAGTATAGTGAAAGATTTGTCTGGAACTTATAAAAAGAACACAATTCCTAATCATCTTTCGGCAGATGGATTCAATAATCATTTCATAGAAATTGTTGAAACTCTCGTTCTATCGATAACAATAGACAATTCACTAAATTCTACTCAACTCTTAAAAAATTTTACTCATTCAAGAAAAATCTTTAAAATTGATCATTTTACAGTTGAAAAGGTATATGAGAACATAAACAAGATTAAAACTAGTTCAACTTATGATATTTACAATATAAATACTAAAATCTTAAAATTAGCTTCTGTTGATATATGTGAAGTACTTACATGCTTATATAACAAATGTATTGATTCAGGAATATATCCAAGTACATTTAAACAAGTAAAAGTTATTCCTATCTATAAAAATGGAGAAGACACATACAAAAATTACAGGCCTATCTCTATTGTTCCAGCTATTTCAAAAATATTTGAATCACTACTGTTTGAACAAATTTACATTTATCTTGAAGATAATAATCTATTTACTGAAAAACAATACGGTTTTAGAAAAAAAACACTGTACAATTGATGCTGTTCAAAGTATAACTTCTAACTGCATTCAAATTATTGAAAGTGGGAAAGTTGTTTGCTTAAGAATTTTTGATTACTCAAAAGCATTTGATAGTATAAACCATGAAATTCTTCTCCAAAAGTTAAAATACTATGGATTTGATAGTAATTCACTAAAATTAATGAAATCATACTTGGAACATAGATTTCAATTTGTAGAAATTAATGGTCAAATTTCAGAAGGTAAAGAAATTAAATATGGTGTACCACAAGGATCTCCTTTGGGTCCATTACTTTTCAATATTTACATAAACGATATTCCGAAAAATATGAACTCCATAAATATTAAATGTTTCTTATATGCTGACGACGTTGGATTGGTATTTACATCAAATTGTTATGAGAAATTAGAAGAAGTGATTTCTTTTACTACAAAGAAATTTATCAATTGGTGCAATGCTAATAAATTAATTCTAAATCTAAACAAAACACATGACATAAATTTTACCTACTCAAATAATTTGAGACTGGACCTTAAAATAAATCCAATTAAATTTTTAGGAATTATCCTTGATCATAAAATATCTTGGAATGATCATGTGGATTATACCATAAAAAAATTGAACAAAGGTATCTACTGTTTAAGAAGACTAAAGTACAATGTGAGTGAAGATATACTAATACAAATTTATTATGCGCATATTCATTCCATATTGAGTTATGGAATAATATTATGGGGACAGTCTTCAAATTCTGTTAAATTATTTAAAATTCAAAAAAGAGCAATTCGACTAATTTGTGGAGCACCTTTTAAAACTTCATGCAGACCTCTATTCAAAAAACTAAAAATAATGACTCTTCCTTCACTATTCATTTACAAAAGCTTATTATACACCAAAAACAACTTACATAAATTTCCTCAAAACAAAAATATACACAATTACGACACAAGAAATTCAAATCAACTGAAAATTCAACAATGTAAATACTCAACAACACAAAAAAATCATGAGTTTATGGCTATTAAATTGTATAATAAATTGCCTTATAAATTAAGAAATATGGAAATGAAACAATTTAAAAAAATTATATGCAACTATTTATTAGAAGAATCTTTGTACAACATTGAAGATTTTTTTTTAAATTCAACTGTAATTTATATATAGATTTAACTCAATTTTTATTTTATTTATTATATTATATATTGTAATACCTCATTTGAGGTTTGATGCAATAAACGTTATTATTATTATTATTATATAAAAGCTCAGTATGCTGGCACTGTCCTAGGTAATAAAGAGTTATAGACTAGAAAATCCTATCAGTCTACTTTAAGAAGATGCAAAATAGTGTAATCGAGTTTAAACATTTCAGAATTAAAATAAAATAAGCCAAGCGTTGATGTCATGTTTGTAATATTATTTTCATCGGCTGTTTGAAATTGTTAAATTATTATGCCAATGTTACTATTATGAAAAAAAGGAATGTTAAGGGACTGTATCAATCCCTTAGGAATGGAATTTATAGCAATACCTTTTTAGTGAGTCTAGGTAACAAAATAGCACAAGAGGTAAATCCCCTCCAATCCCTCTAAATTGAATCTGTTGAAAGGTTCTTGTTATGTTGTTATGATTTTTTGATTTTTAGAGTACATTGTTTTTTGGATTTTACATTTTGGATTACAATACAATTAGGATTATAAGATTGGTGTCACGAAAAATTATTACATTCCAAATTATTATAATATTCTACATGTGGCGATCAAGCTTCCTACCGTTCAAACGCGATCTATAACAATTTAAATAATGTACATGGGAGTTTGCCACAATTTACTGTCATAGTGTGGAGATTAAGCTTCCTGCATTCTAAGGGCTATATGTAACAATTTAAATAATGTACATGGGAGTTTGCCACAATTTACTGTCATAGTGTGGATATTAAGCTTCCTGCATTCTAAGGGCTATATGTAACAATTTAAATAATGTGCATGGGATTTTGCCACAATATACTGTCATAGTGTGGAGATTAAACTTCCTGTATTCTAAGGGCTATAAGTAACAATTTAAATAATGTACATGGGATTTTGCCACAATTTACTGTCATAGTGTGGAGATTAAGCTTCCTGCATTCTAAGGGCTATATGTAACAATTTAAATAATGTACATGGGAGTTTGCCACAATTTACTGTCATAGTGTGGAGATTAAGCTTCCTGCATTCTAAGGGCTATATGTAACAATTTAAATAATGTACATGGGATTTTGCCACAATTTACTGTCATAGTGTGGAGATTAAACTTCCTGTATTCTAAGGACTATCTCTAACAATTTAAATAATATACACGGGATTTTGCCACAATTTACTGTCATAGTGTGGAGATTAAGCTTCCTGCACTCTAAGGTCTATATGTAACAATTTAAATAATGTACATGGGATTTTGCCACAATTTACTGTCATAGTGTGGAGATTAAACTTCCTGCATTCTAAGGGCTATCTGTAACAATTTAAATAATGTACAAGGGATTTTGCCCACAATTTACTGTCATTCTGTGGAGATTAATCTTGCTACCATTCAAGGGCAATCTGCAACAATTTAAATAATATAAGTGGGATTTGACCACAATTTATTGTCATTCTGTGGAGATTAAGCCTGCTAACATTCAAGAGCGATGTATAACAATTTAAATAATGTACATGGGATTTTCCCATAATTTACTATCATAACGTGGAGATGGGGGCAGAGGGTAGTACCAGCACGTTCTGACATCACGTTGCTGTTTATCCTTGAACCACCATTACGTCAGCTACTATCAGCATTACATTGACCCCACCCTAACATATACTGCCGGCTGACACAAATGATACAAATACACGTTCAATGACTACCTCCTCTAAGCTTAATTTTTTATGTTTTTTTTATTAAATAGAAAAAAATGTATTCTATTGTCAGACGCATCCTTCACCGAGAAATATTGTGTTATATAAATAATTCATCGTGCCCTACATATTACTTTATGTAATAACATCATTTCCTGCTTGTTGATTTGTGTAAGCCATCGAACGTGAGATTTACCAATGACTAGAGATTTGCCATAAATAAAAATGTCCACTTGAACATGATAAGTTCTTGGATAGTTCTGACTCCTGTAATACGAGAAAACTGTCCTTAATTTAAAATCTGTGTTTAAAATTTGATACTGCCTAAAATACTCTCTTTTTAACAATTTATTTTTCATTTATAGTTCAAATCATAAATAGGTAGTTATTTGAAAATTTTTTATGTCATTCGAATGCTTTCGTCCAAGGCTACATGCCAATTGGCCAATCACAATTATTTTGGAAAACAACGGTAAACTGGTGAGATCGTTCTTATTGAATAGTTTTCATATAGAGAGTCTATATGAATATGAGTCTACGTTCTCTGCCCTGTAACACATCTTAATCCTGACAATACCTTTTTGTGGTTACCTTTTACCTTCGATATATAATTTTGTTTGGATTCGGTTGGGGTGGTTGCCAGTTGCCAGTGGTACTTTATTAATGTGGCAACATTTTTTACTACTTAAAATATCATTTTGTACATTAACATTCACGTTAACTTTTATTAGTATTAATATAATAAATTTTGTTTTGTTGATCATTAGAATATTATTTTTATAGTAGTTTTTAGTAAAACTTAATGAGTATTTTCATTCAGTTAATCTTTTCATTTATATCAATAATTATTCCATAGTAATATTTTTACTAACTCAAATCAACACTATTAATTATTTATTGTATGTTTTTTTTTTGTAAAAATTTTTTTGGAGCCTAATTTAACATATTTTGTTATAATTTATACATAGTATACCTTACATTAGTGACATATCAGTTAAATTTTTGTAACTAATAAGTTTTCAAACAAACATACAAGAGTTAAGTTCATTGAGAAGATGGGGATTAGTGGATACGATCAGTTCATAGCAGGCAAGTAGGCTAGTAACAGTTTTATTATGTTCTTCTTTCTACTGATTAAGGGTGGTTTTAAGGATGTGGAGGGAGTGACCATTAGATATTTTCAGGATTGTGTTGTCATGTAGGAAGGCATAGCAGATATGGGCACCAATCCCCATCTTCTCAATGAACTTAACAATACTATTACCACTGCCAACAACATGCTAACCAAACTCAACCAAACTAAAAAAGATGTTTTTTGAGAACAACCCTAGTCACTCAAAAACCTAATTCTACTTTCCTACTTCCTTTTACGTTCACAATACTGTACTGTATTGTAATAGATGACAAACTCAATAATTTTTTTTTTTTTTGACATTCTAATCTTTCAACCATTTCTTTAACCCGAATAAAAATAAGCATATGTATTCATTCAATGTGTTCTTCGTGCTATTGACTAAAAATAATTGTATTTAAATAAGTTATTATAAATTTGGTCACTTATATCAAATAATAAAACTAACCAACAATAGTTTATATGACAAGAATATACTAATTAAGCATTTTAACTAATTTATAAAAGCAGACACGAACTATTGCCCTTCTGAATCATCTTTTCTCCCTAACTAAGGGGTTAGCGTTTTTTTCCAAACGTGTTCTTAATTTTACATTCAGATATTGCCATTAAAATGTGCTTCATAATACCGTTACTTTTAGTTCAGCTGCCATTCTTCGTGATAACATTCTTCATGATGCCGTTCTCATTCAGTGTGAGTTTGATGAGAGTATAATATTGAGTGTAGCCTCTGTTACTAACCAAGGTTGATTCATCCTTATGTATTTATACTTGTGATTCTTTTGTGGATTAGATAGTAAAATATAAACTTTGTAGTTTCAAAGATAAAGGAAATAGATAGATCCATGATATTTTGTTATAGTATTTGTGTAATATTGTGTAATATGCAACTATAAGAGAAGTTCTTAATCCTGGCATTACTTTTTTTGTGGTTACCTTTTAACTTCAATATATAGTTTGTTTGGATTCGGTTGGGGTGATTGTATGGTGGAATGGTTTATTTTATTATGGATTCTGATATAAATGCAGAAACATACTTCCACAGCTATAATTGGACTGGACAGTAAGTGACCTACGTGTTATAGTTAGCACATGTAGAGGTTTCAGCAAAAGAGAGGAATCATTCCACCTATTTGCTGCCGTATATCATGGGTCAGATAACCTCCACCTTCATGAATTCAACTTAAGCAACAGTATTTACTTGACAAAAATATAATGAACTGTATAGGTTTGCTTGGTTATTTACATATAATTTCGTATATTTTTTATTATTATATATTTATTATTATATATTTCGTATATTTTTTATTATTATATATTGTGTAATTTTTATTGTTCATAGTTATTTTATGTCAAATAGTGATTTAATTTAATATTTAAAAGCTTGATTCGTAACTGTTAATCAGACCAAACAATGGTCCCTACTGCTAATGTCGTAGTGGGCGGGGCTTGCTATTGTTCCACCAGCATGTGGCCTTCTGTGATCCTGGTTACCATGACAAATTTTAAATGGAATTACATAGTGGAAGAAGAGTAGTTCTCTATATCACTTCCACCACTCAGTTCATCTCTTTCGCACCAGTGCATATAGTGGGTCGCTTCCTAAACTGCCAATATTTAACTAAATACGAATATTTTTAATGGTAAATTAATCTATATTTATAAAAGAGAATGTTTGTGTATATATATATACTAGGGGACACCCCTGCACGCTTCGCGTGCCAACCCCGACGCTCGATACACCTCGGCCTCGGCATGTAACTATTCAATATAAAAATCGGTATAATAACTATATAACGTAAAATTACAATATTACATTTCGGTACAGTATCTCACTCACACTAATTGCTTTGCCACCTATTTAGCCTATTTCAAGAGTGTTCATTTCATTTATTTTTGTTTAACAGCTGAAGATTAAACTCATAGTAAAATATTAAATAGTATAATGTCAAACATTCAAAATAGACATGTTTATTTATTTACAAAACAGCTGTTATTAATTTACTAAAATCAACCCAATGTTATCCTTATGGACCAATCTTTTAAGGGTGCTTTATACCCCTTAGGAGTACTTTATCAAGATGAAAATACTTTAGTTGTCCTATTTAAGTTCTAAAGAAACAATGTACAAAATTTCAGCTCTCTACCTACATGGGAAGTTGGAGAATTAGTGATGAGTGAGTGAGTGAGGGCTTTGCCTTTTATATATATAGATATATTATATATATATATATATATATATATATATATATATATATATATATATGTTTGAAGTTTATGCGCTGCCAAACCATCCAACCGATCGCCATGAAACTTAGGATGTTGTTCTGTATACTCCCGAGATGGTTTCTGTGAAGTTTGATGCAGATCCGTCCACAGGGTCCCGCCCCACGGGCTCCTAAACATCCCATGTTATTCAAATGGAGAATCTGAATTGTTTACAAAAAACATATGACTGTGTGGTTTAATGTAGTTTCACATGCTATAAGCAGATTGAAGTTCTCACAACAACAGTACTGTATATGTTTTGATTTATCCATGTTTTTCACATGGACAGCTCTATGTCGCTTGCTCGAGAGTAGGCTCACCAAAAAACCTTTACATTTATACACCAAATAAGAAGACCAAAAATATTGTTTACACTCTTGCACTCATTTAATAAATAATGGTTTTTTCTATAATTCTTTTTATTGCTTTATTTTGGTTTGTCAATTGAAAATTAAAGGCGAGACAACATCCGCTGCGTTCAGCTAGTAAATAATATATATCAAACATCCGTATGTTTGTGTACTCGGATTTCTAAAAAATAGTGAGTGGATTTCCTTGACATTTTTACACAACTTTGCCTTTATGTACAAGAGCGTTTTTATATATTTAGTTCTTAAAATTGTAAATGGTAACATTTTAACACAAGGGGCATTCTAAGCATTTCCCAACCTACCTAACTTTACAAATGAAAATAAATGTCATTGCTGAAAAAGTGCTACCGTGACTACATGATTTATGTGCATATTATATCTAAATCATATCCTGTAAATATATTACTATGACCAGATGATTGAATTATTACGAAAACAACTGTAAGTTACTTTACTTAAGATAAAATTAAGTAAGCAGTAAATCTTTATTTACTAACTAAAGCAAAAAATAACAACTATAGTTCGGCCACTTTGATTACGACCTTATTAAAAAACCTGTGTGAGAAAGATAAAACTAGTCATTTAAGTGAGACAGAAAATAAGTCTTCTCCCACCACTAAACTGACGTGCCACTTTAACATTTCGTCGTCATAGATGTTACTCAGTGGAAATCTCCGTCTATTACGTCATCATGCTAGACGACCATTGGAGCTGGAACATGACATAAGGGAAAAAGGACTTGAGATAGGAGTGAGGAATCAGCTGGTGTATGATGATTTATTTATTTATCCATATCCAACGGACATCCCCGATTTTTTCTTATATGAATAACAAAACAAACAGTAAAATAACAATATAAACTAGAAACTAATATTAAATGAAATAACCATAGGGGTAGACTATGTGGCCATGTAGAGGCACCACCTAAAGTACAGGGGCACTTCGTAGGAACAAAGACACACCTGAACGTTGTCTCACCCTCTCTGAAGAAATCCACAGCCGTAGATACTTTGTTGCCTTCTCTCTGGAGACGTGTAATGATACTGTTAGCTGCATAATTTGTCCAGTAATACTGCCTTGTACAAATTTCAGCTGAACGACTAGAAGAAGGAACCTTCAAGGCAATTAAATTTAGGATGTCAGGGCAATCCAACTGTAGTCTGTGAAGAAAGACCAGGTCAGCGATCAGCATGCGCATTTCCAAAGATTGAAGCCCCAATTCTTGATCGAAACCCACAACTGGAACTTGATGATATCAAACTGAAATAATAATGATCACTACTGTTTTATTTACGCTACATATTACTTCTTATGCAATTTTAAAATGCGTGCTTTGTTAACTGTATACGTAGTGATAGATCGAACAAGAGCGTAATATTCTATTTCAATATGATTTATAATAACTACAAAAAAGAGAATATACAATAATATCGATTTTCATCATTCAATCAGTTTTCTTTACTACCTCTAACATAACCTACAAACAAAGGAGCAAAGGAGATGAAGTGCCACGCGCATCATAGCCCACCACAACTTCATTGCCCCAACGGATTTTGTCCGTTTTCCCCACCCCCAACACTGTCCTCACGCCAACTAGAGACGGAGTGGTGGAACACTTCCCCTTTGCTGGTGGAACCCCTATGTGCGCTAAACATACCACGCAGTTCGCTTTCCACCCGGCCCAATCATAATATACTCGTATACTATCACGCCAAAGTGGTCGGGCCTAGCTATATTAGATGATACTCCAATGTCAAAACAGATCAATGTGTTTATAACAGTAAAAATGTTAAGGTCATGACAAATTTAAAGTGTTCGTATATTCCTGGAACTAAGAACTTTATAATATCTTATCACGTTTAAGTAGACATGTTGATTTATGATAAATCTATACTTCATCGCTTACATAAATTGAAAACCCCGACTTGAAATGAAATTATTTCATAAAGTAATATGTAGGGCATGTTGAAGTATTTATAAAACACAATATTGCTCGGTGAAGGATGCGTCTGACAAGAAATACTTGAGGTAAGTCGAGACATCTTACCAGGACAGGTTTTCTCATAAATCATTCGGAGTTTAATTCAACTGTATCTCTTGAAATATTCTTGAAATGCATCTTGCTGGAACCAGATTCTATGAGAAATATGACGTTGGGATATTTCTTGACAGTTTTAATGTCAATAACATGACAGATTTTAGGATACGTTTATACTTAAATCAGGACTCTGTAGTAATTAAATAACATTTATGTCCTCCATAGGTAAAATGACGTTAGGACTTAAAATAATTTTGAATCGCTGGTAAATTTGATATTGCCACTTCTAACATCTTGGAATACTAAAGAAATTATTTGTTTACTCCATTTTTGTCCTGTTTTCAATACAAACACGTTTAATTTAAAAACACTCTTTTTAAACATTACTAAAGAGGATGTTTAAAATAGGAACTGAAAAGTACAGGGTGTTTTTTTAACGCAACCCATGGTTTGAAATAAAAAAAAACATATCTATAACACATTTTATTATTATTAATATTTATTACTACTATTTACATGATTTTACCTAAACATTTTTGTTTAGGTTTGTTTGAATCATTCTCATGGTCTTTGCTCAAACCATAATTCTAATCTTAACTTAATGACATTGCACGAAACTAAAGTGAACAACAATGCAACAATGTAAATCAGTTGATTGCCAAGATATAAGACGAACCAGGGCTACCAACCTATAAACTTGTAATTATCTTAAACCTTCATTTTCTGTACTTGTAAATAAGGTTGCGTTTTAAAAGAAACGCCCTGTATTACATCAAAACATTCTTTAATCACAGTAATATAGGGAAACCTGAAGTTGTACACAAATTAGGCATTCAAGCTAGGAAGAATTGTGATTAAGATCTTGATAGCTGATGAATGCAGAAAAATACAGGGAAAAAGCAAAAAATCTTGTTAAATAAAATTCGAAGGTGGAACAATTGTATGAAGCAGAAGATAACAAAACAAGGTCATACTATAGTTCTAGATCTATCGCTATAAAAAATGAGTATACAGTATGTAGTCATTGAGAAAGCTCAGAAAATAACTTACCCTTAACTCTCCATGTGGCTGGGTCACAGAACTGTGTCACAGTATCGATAAAAAGGAAAGCTTCCAATCACATTTCGATTCAAATCAGGGAAGACGTTCTTACCACGAATACATATGTCTTGCCAATGTCACCCAATCACCCTCACGTACAATTATTTTGTAGCCACTCAATTTAATATAATTTAATTCGTTAGAATTATTTCACCCAATTTGTAGATTTATTGATAAATGATAATTAAAATATTTCATTTATAAGCGAACAATGTACGTGAAATTGTATAATACCTTATCAGTGTTATTTTTGTGGTTTTGATATTTTAATATTAGCTCTTTTGTTATGTTAGGTTTGGTTAGGTTATGTCAGATTTGTTTAGGTTGATAGGTTTTGTTAGGTTAGGTTTTATTAGGTCAGGTTAAATAAAGTATTTAGGTTTTATTAAGTTTACAAAAATAAAGTATATTTCATGTTTCATGTGTATGTATTTTAACCTAAAATGAGCTAACACTGAAAAGGACATTACAGCATAGAGCACTCTGGCGGGCATGATGTGAACAACAGACGAGCTTGTACAGGCCACAAGTGAACGTCCAAATACTAATGTAGATTTAATTTTAGAAGCACATTAATTTGCAAGCTATCCGCGTACTTTCTGCCAAATATTTGCATACTCTTTAAAAATTAATTGGTTTAAATTTATAGAGAGAGGTTAGTCGGATTCAAAAGTAAAGATTTTACAATAGAATATTCTCGCAGTATTAATATACGTTTTTATTTTTATGGATAAGCTACTCTATAATATGCTAAATGAAACAGCGATATTAATAATTTGATTCACCTCATTGCATTTTCACAACTTACTATACTGTTTGCTAGCAGAAAACTAAGTATAGGCTATTAAGTAGCCAATATGGCACAGGCAGTAGCACGCTAGTTAAATTTCACTTACTTGAAGAGTAGAACATGCCTACCAGTACATGCTAGTGAGTCAGAGACCAATATCAGCTAGCAACTATTGTCCTCCCACCCAGTATATATATAACAGGTACAATTTTTAAAATATATATATATAAAACAGAAATCACGTTTTTAATGTAGTATGACTTTACTCAATTTTAATATTTAAATGTCTACATTATTTATGAATTATGTTTATGCTTTCACATTAAATTTAATATTTGTATCAACAAAACTACTTACAATACCACAACTGGTGTAAAGCACTTTTTTAGATTATAAAACGTCTGTTGAATTAAAATGATGTGCTCACGTAAACTACCTTAAAACTATAAACAAATTATGAACAAAAAACTGTTAAGTTTACATTACTGTCTTTTCGAATATCATATTGAAATTCTGGCAGGTCGTAATATGTAAAGCTGCAACCTCATTATATACATATGAATATATCAAAGGAGAATCACTGAGGGTTACGTACCCCAAAAGCCTTTGATGGAAGAGGATCAAGGCCTTGTCACGATATCTATCGCTCTCTAGACTTCAGAACTTCTGGGTAGAAATCGCGCACGACCGGGATCGCAAATTGTGCGTGGGTTAAAGTACTTCCTTGGGTGTGACATACTAATTAATGTATTTATCAATAAGACATACGTAATAATTAACAGAACAATAAATTATCAAATGAGTAACAATAGAAATAACCAATGCTTCAAAATATATTAACACAAAATAGAACACAAATCAATATAACATAAAGCACATAAATCAATAAAATTACTCAGGCAATGGTGCTGCTGGCACTGAACCTGTGAAAAGTTAAATTTAATGAATTGTACGATCTACTTAATTGCAGTTCCGATCCCGAACTGGCCTACGACAACTAGCCCCAAACTAACGACTCCAATTTGAGTAATTTTAGTTCCAATCCCGAACTGGCCTATGACAATTAGCCCCAAACTAACGACTCAAATTTGAGTAATTGTAGTTCCGATCCCGAATTGGCCTACAACAACTAGCCCCAAACTAACGACTCCAACTTGAGTGATTGTAGTTCCAATACCGAACTGGCCTACGACAACTAGCCCCAAACTAACGACTCCAATTTGAGTAATTGTAGTTCCGATCCCGAACTGACCTACGACAATTAGCCCCAAACTAACGACTCCAATTTGAGTAATTGTAGTTCCGATCCCGAACTGGCCTACAACAATTAGCCCCAAACTAACGACTCCAACTTGAGTAATTGTAGTTCCGATCCCGAACTGGCCTACAACAATTAGCCTCAAACTAACGACTCCAACTTGAGTAATTGTAGTTCCGATCCCGAACTGGCCTACGACAACTAGCCCCAAACTAACGACTCCAACTTGAGTAATTGTAGTTCCGATCCCGAACTGGCCTACAACAATTAGCCCCAAACTAACGACTCCAACTTGAGTAATTGTAGTTCCGATACCGAACTGGCCTACGACAATTATCCCCAAACTAACGACTCCAACTTGAGTAATTGTAGTTCCGATACCGAACTGGCCTACAACAATTAGCCCCAAACTAACGACTCCAACTTGAGTAATTGTAGTTCCAATACCGAACTGGCCTACAACAATTAGCCCCAAACTAACGACTCCAACTTGAGTAATTGTAGTTCCGATACCGAACTGGCCTACGACAATTATCCCCAAACTAACGACTCCAACTTGAGTAATTGTAGTTCCGATACCGAACTGGCCTACGACAATTATCCCCAAACTAACGACTCCAACTTGAGTAATTGCAGTTCCGATCTCGAACTGGCCTACAACAATTAGCCCCAAACTAACGACTCCAACTTGAGTAATTGTAGTTCCGATACCAAACTGGCCTACAACAATTAGCCCCAAACTAACGACTCCAACTTGAGTAATTGTAGTTCCGATACCGAACTGGCCTACAACAATTAGCCCCAAACCAATGACTCCAACTTGAGTAATTGTAGTTCCGATACCGAACTGGCCTACAACAATTAGCCCCAAACTAACGACTCCAACTTGAGTAATTGTAGTTCCGATACCGAACTGGCCTACAACAATTAGCCCCAAATTAACGACTCCAACTTGAGTAATTGTAGTTCCGATACCGAACTGGCCTACGACAATTATCCCCAAACTAATGACTCCAACTTGAGTAATTGTAGTTCCGATACCGAACTGGCCTACAACAATTAGCCCCAAACTAACGACTCCAACTTGAGTAATTGTAGTTCCGATCCCGAACTGGCCTACAACAATTAGCCCCAAACTAATGACTCCAACTTGAGTAATTGTAGTTCCGATAACGAACTGGCCTACGACAATTATCCCCAAACTAATGACTCCAACTTGAGTCTCTCTAAGGCCCTATCTAAAACCAGGGCCTCTCCCAAACACACCAGAGACCAAACGTCTCCTCGACTTCCCCCGAGTGTCTCGAGTCCCCCGTATATATAATTTTAAACAGGTCAATGTCACCAGCACCATGACCCGAGTTCTGACATTCAGTTCTGACAAGTTCAACACATCTCCATTACCAATGTTCTATACTCACTGTAAAGTTTATTAATTAATAAAATTTATATTAATATAATCATTATGTTAGTGTTATATCATAATAACACTAATATAATAAACAGTTTCGCTATATTTATTTATTTAACGTGTTATATATCCTACATATCCCGACAGTAGTTCAGGTCAATATTATTGTATAATTCAAGTGAACAAGTCACAACAAAATAAATAATCTTGTGGTGGCTAGGATACATTTGCATTCCACTCGGTGGAATTAACAGGAAACCTGCCCAGGACTCAAGTAACCCTCCCCTCGTCATAAGGAGTGTGCAGTCTTGTGTAACCAGGATATTTCGAGTTGTATAACAAGGTGCACTGCATATTTAGTTTTCTAACTTAAATCCATCTCAATAAATATAACTTTAGTCCGTTCATTTATGATTTGAGGACTAAAAAGTCCTCTCTTCCATTTAACCCCACAACATACATTTTCTTTTTTATAAACAAAATAAACAAGTATTAATAAAACATGACAGAATTAATAATAAAAATATTCACAACCAGAATCTAAGTTAAATCTAATAATAAAAACATTTATGATAGCTATTCATTACTTTGAAAACGATTTCTATTTACAGTTTCTATGAAATAATTTAAAAGATTTGATGGTTTGTCTTTTATAATTCAATTTTTTTTATTTACTGTCACCTTGAAAATGTTTTTTGTGTAAATGTGGAATAAAGGAGTCCCACCAAATTTTTACCATTGTTTTTGACTAGTCAGTTTTAACTCCACGAACATGAATCCATGAATTTCCCCCAAAAAATACTAATTCTTTTTAAAAATATGGATTTTTATTTTAAAACTATTTATAATACATTAATCTTATGCATTTTCAACTCCTGAACACTAATATGATATACATTTCTTCCTACAACAAATAACAACAGATTATATAATATCTAAAACGTCGTTTAACGTACATTATAGCTGTTGATATTATGTAACCTATAGCAAACATAACCTAAACTAACTTAAAAAACCCAACCTAACTTTTTTGTTGAACATATCAGTTACTATATGTTGTAAGAAGAAATGGATGTCATATTCATGTTTAGGAAATAAAGCCCATAAGATTTTTGTAATATATTACATCATTATTGTGTATACTTATTTTTGGCTTCTTTTTAAATTCTATATTTCCGGGTGAAAATTCCGTGTTCGAGAGCTTATTATTCTTACATTCTTACATATGAGACGCCGACACAACGTTGTTGGTATTTATAGACTAGTTCCAGAAAAACTGTGAACATTGGGTTCTACCTCTTATTACGTTTTTACTATCTTTTGAAATATAAAAATCAAAAAGGGTTCATAATGAACCAATACATGAAAATATTATTTATAAACTGAAAATATGCCAATTTCTTTTACTTAACAAGTTCTTAATTTACAGAATATCTACAAAGATAATCACTATTAACTTATAACTCATAATACTTTTTAAAGATTTGTTCTTCTTTACTTGTTTTATCTGGTTAGGGGTGTATATTTGATATGTTCAAAGAGTATATGGATACACTAGTCTGACAATGGCGCGCCAATCTCCATCTATGAATCAGTCATCAATGTCAGGCGCCGGCGGTAACTTAAAACAACTATATCTTGCTTATTTTTCGTCCTGTTTTCGAAAATGAGCTGTAGTTAGATTTGCAATAAAATTGTACGCAAGTAAAGACTCTAAAAATGGAGTTATAATTTAAAATGGCCATCGAATATTTAAAATGGCTGCCATTTTTAATAGATTTAAATAGATTATTTGTGTTTTATTTTAAAATATTAATAAAAAGTATTTAGGAACATTTTGAAATGTTTGGTCAAACTCTTAAATGGTTTCTTAAATGAAAAATACAAAATGACTAACTGGTTAATGAAATTAAATTTCTGGTTAAAATACCCATTTTAACCAGAAATTGTTTCCTTATTTTGATCCCAGGAACAATATCCTAAATTCTTGAGACACTTGGCGTATGTTGAACGCCTAGTGTAAAGGTGTTTTATTTAAAATATATCTTTATCGACGAGCTAAAAATGTCCGAAATTTCCTTCAAAATTTGTGTGTCGATTCATATTTTCCGAGTGAGATATACAGCGGTAAACAACTAAAGTTACGTTTGATCCACTCTTGTTTTTATATAAAAAAATCCCTATTTTAATGAACGTATGTAATGGCTTATATTTTGATAATTATTCATCATTAAGACGCCGATCGTAGGGATACGGGTGGTTATAAGGTGCCCAAGAGTAGTCTATGATGACTGAAGATGAACTAGAGTAGTCATTGTTACTAAGGTCGACTGATTCTTAGAAAGAGACATTCATTAATAGCCCAATAGCCTGGAAAACTTAAGGACCTGCAATTCTACGTGGAATCCGAACTACTTAGTATTGGTCTGATTTTCAGCTAACTGACAAGACTTTCCTACACAACATTCGGGCCCTGAATCCAATTTGGGCACTACAGATTTCACTAGTAGTCCACGTCGATGGCAACCCTTGAGCGGACGCCATATTAAGAGGACAGAGTATAGAATATGTCGTTTACAATCTTCACAGCGTATTTTTAATTAGTTAAGTACAAATTACAATTTGTATATTTTTATTTTTATGTAATACGTTTTATTTAAGTATAAATAAATTAGTGTCCACTATTTTTTTTCGCTAAGAGGTAACAACTCGTTTATCTTTTTTCATGAAAAAACTGCCATCAAGCTCTGAGGGTCCGAATGGTCACGTTTTGTTCATGAATATTCAAACTGATATGCGTAACAAGGCCTTTTATTACGTCCTTCATTAACACTTGGCTTAAGAAAGTCTTGTCGATACGTAAAATATTTTTGTTAGAAAATTAGAATAATATACTGTTCTGAAATATTACTCTAAAGGGCGTTAATGTAATATAGAGTATAATAACTAATTTAAATGAATGTTATTTGACAGCTCAATTCCAAATGTACCTTCGTATTTAATTTATAAAATAAGAATATTAAGTTTACTTGTTTCAAAATAAGCTAATTTTCTTAGATTAATATTTAGCTACATTATTCTATGAATAAAATACATCATAACCTTGCTTACAAATCATATCGTTTTTACTTATAGTAGCGTATTGGAGTAGTAGAGTATTGGATTAAGGTGCACAATACAAAGAAGTGTGGTTTCTTTCTCGCTCTCAGATTATCTATAACACAATTATTATTATTGGGAGCAGCTCAGAATAATGAAGCAATATTTATTTCTCTGTAAATAAACAAAAATTAAAACTTAATATATGTTTTTAATCCTTTTAAATTAAAATCATTTTTTAAGTATTATGACATTTAAAATATTCTTCATTAATAATTATCAATAAGTTTACATTAGTTTGATAAAATCAGTAAACTATTAATCTGTGTGGATAAATTTATAATATTCAAAAAAACAACGCACATGCAACAATCTATAGATATTTTCCTGTTTTCAGGTATATTCTATTCTATGGTTTATAGGGAAAGTTTATGATTCGGGAATCAAAATTTTTTATGTTTTATCACACAAAATTATATTTTTAAATCTTCTGCAGTAAAAATTCTTTGAAAAAACGATTCTGTTGAAAAGAGTAATTTTTTATCTCATTAAAACTCCTCCGAGAAAAGAAGCTTCTTGAAATAAATGGGTTTCCCGACAGTACTTAAGAAGTTTGAAATGCCGAGTAGCCAACTTCTATTTCTATCAGCTACCAAACTTCTCATAAGAAATGTAAGTATTCATTAAGTTATTTTTGGTTAGTAATTAATTTATTAATGTTTAAAATGTAATTGTTTTACTGCATAGCTAATCTATAAGTCAAGTAATCATTTATCGATGTTTGCTAAAAAATAACTAACGCAAGTATATAAATATTAATAAGGATTTTTCACAGTCAAAAACTTAATTTACAAAGTTCTTGTTTTCTTTCAGTCAAAACTAATAATAAGTCATACGTTAGTTCATTGAATTGTCAAAGTGTCTTTCTTGTTGGGGGTGTTTTTATTGGCTAAAGTATTCAAAAATTACATTCAAAAACAGGCAGTTTGTAAATGTAAATTTACATTGTTGATTTCATTATTGGACTTCTTAGTTTTGTAAAAGTAATTGTATTTTTAAAGAGTTGATGTTTTTATCACTTATTCATGCACATTTCATCAACTGTATTTATATTAATTAGAGACATTTTAAGTTGTGTTCTGAGTTTTGTATGTTCTTTTATGCCTATCTCCTCTGTAACCTTACTCCACCCAATCCCCATAGACTATTGATCTATGCGGGGAACTCACCAGACAGAGTAAGGGGGAGAACCAGTACAGTACATGGTGGATATTACTGATAAAGACTAATAGTCAAGGCCAGGTTTCGAATCTGTACTATCCCGAACTCAGTTATAAAGTCCTGATGCCTTAGACCACTCGCCCACTTCCTTATGGTGTTTATTAATTTATCAAAAAAAATTAAAATTAAAAAAAAATTTTCTAAATTTGGAAAAGGCACTCCATTAAAATAAACACATTTACTAATAGCCCTTGCTTCGGTATGGGGTGATTCACTACACTTGCTTATCCTTACCCTTCCCTCTGTAGTTTTGTCTACTTTTATTTATTTTTTTTTTTTTTTTTTTATTTATTCTTAAGACGCCAATCGTCAAGATATGGGCGAATATGGATTTCGAATGAGTGTGATGAGTGTATATGAGCGAATGTAGTCATTGTTACAAACTAAGGCTGACTATTCATTAGAAAGTGTCATTAATTAATAGCCCAATGACAAATGAACTACATCATTACATCTATATAAAAGCTCAGTATGCTGGCACTGTCCTAGGTAATAAAGAGTTATAGTCTAGAAAATCCTATCAGTCTACTTTAAGAAGATGCAAAATAGTGTAATCGAGTATAGAAATTACCTTAAACATTTCTAAATTAAAATAAAATAAGCCAAGCGTTGATGTCATGTTTGTAATATTATTTTCATCGGCTGTTTGAAATTGTTAAATTATTATGCCAATGTTACTATTATGAAAAAAAGGAATGTTAAGGGACTGTATCAATCCCTTAGGAATGGAATTTATAATAATACCTTTTTAGTGAGTCTAGGTAACTAAATAGCACAAGATGTAACTCCCCTCCAATCCCTCTAAATTGAATCTGTTGAAAGGTTCATGTTGTTATGATTTTTTGGTTTTTAAAGTACATTGTTTTTTGGATTTTACATTTTGGATTACAATACAATTAGGATTATAAGATTGGTGTCCATGAAAAATGATTACATTCCAAATTATTATAATATTCTACATGTGGCGATTAAGCTTCCTATCGTTCAAAGGCGATCTATAACAATTTAAATAATGTACATGGGATTTTGCCACAATTTACTGTCATAGTGTAAAGATTAAACTTCCTGTATTCTAAGGGCTATCTCTAACAATTTAAATAATATACACGGGATTTTGCCACAATTTACTGTCATAGTGTGGAGATTAAGCTTCCTGTATTCTAAGGGCTATCTATAACAATTTAAATAATATACACGGGATTTTGCCACAATTTACTATCATAGTGTGGATATTAAACTTCCTGTATTCTAAGGGCTATCTCTAACAATTTAAATAATGTACATGGGATTTTGCCACAATTTACTATCATAGTGTGGAGATTAAACTTCCTGTATTCTAAGGGCTATCTCTAACAATTTAAATAATATACACGGGATTTTGCCACAATTTACTGTCATAGTGTGGAGATTAAGCTTCCTGTATTCTAAGGGCTATATGTAACATTTTAAATACTGTGCATGGGATTTTGCCACATTTTACTGTCATAGTGTGGATATTAAACTTCCTGCATTCTAAGGGCTATCTATAACAATTTAAATAATATACACGGGATTTTGCCACAATTTACTATCATAGTGTGGATATTAAACTTCCTGTATTCTAAGGGCTATCTCTAACAATTTAAATAATGTACATGGGATTTTGCCACAATTTACTATCATAGTGTGGAGATTAAACTTCCTGTATTCTAAGGGCTATCTCTAACAATTTAAATAATATACACGGGATTTTGCCACAATTTACTGTCATAGTGTGGAGATTAAGCTTCCTGTATTCTAAGGGCTATATGTAACATTTTAAATACTGTGCATGGGATTTTGCCACATTTTACTGTCATAGTGTGGAGATTAAACTTCCTGCATTCTAAGGGCTATCTATAACAATTTAAATAATATACACGGGATTTTGCCACAATTTACTATCATAGTGTGGATATTAAACTTCCTGCATTCTAAGGGCTATCTATAACAATTTAAATAATATACACGGGATTTTGCCACAATTTACTATCATAGTGTGGATATTAAACTTCCTGTATTCTAAGGGCTATCTGTAACAATTTAAATAATGTACATGGGATTTTGCCACAATTTACTGTCAAAGTGTGGAGATTAAGCTTCCTGCATTCTAAGGGCTATCTGTAACAATTTAAATAATATACATGGGATGTTTCCATAATTTATGTCATAGTGTGGAGGTTAAGTTTCCTGCATTCTAAGGGCTATCTGTAACAATTTAAATAATGTACATGGGATTTTGCCACAATTTACTGTCATAGTGTGGAGATTAAGCTTCCTGCATTCTAAGGGCTATCTGTAACAATTTAAATAATGTACATGGGATTTTTCCATAATTTATGTCATAGTGTGGAGATTAAGCTTCCTGAATTCTAAGGGCTATCTGTAACAATTTAAATAATGTACATGGGATTTTGCCACAATTTACTGTCATAGTGTGGAGATTAATCTTCCTGCACTCTAAGGGCTATATGTAACAATTTAAATAATGTACATGGGATTTTGTCACAATTTACTGTCATAGTGTGGAGATTAAGCTTCCTGCATTCTAAGGTCTATATGTAACAATTTAAATAATATACACGGGGTTTTGCCACAATTTACTGTCATAGTGTGGAAATTAAGCTTCCTGCATTCTAAGGGCTATCTGTAACAATTTAAATAATGTACATGGGATTTTGCCACATTTTACTGTCATAGTGTAGATATTAAACTTCCTGCATTCTAAGGGCTATATGTAACAATTTAAATAATATACACGGGGTTTTGCCACAATTTACTGTCATAGTGTGGAAATTAATCTTCCTGCACTATAAGGGCTATCTGTAACAATTTACATAATGTACATGGGATTTTGCCACATTTTACTGTCATAGTGTAGATATTAAACTTCCTGCATTCTAAGGGCTATATGTAACAATTTAAATAATATACACGGGGTTTTGCCACAATTTACTGTCATAGTGTGGAAATTAAGCTTCCTGCATTCTAAGGGCTATCTGTAACAATTTAAATAATGTACATGGGATTTTGCCACATTTTACTGTCATAGTGTGGAGATTAAACTTCCTGCATTCTAAGGGCTATATGTAACAATTTAAATAATATACACGGGATTTTGCCACAATTTACTGTCATAGTGTGGAGATTAAGCTTCCTGCACTCTAAGGGCTATATGTAACAATTTAAATAATGTACATGGGATTTTGCCACAATTTACTGTCATAGTGTGGAGATTAAGCTTCCTGCATTCTAAGGGCTATCTGTAACAATTTAAATAATGTACATGGGATTTTTCCATAATTTATGTCATAGTGTGGAGATTAAGCTTCCAAAATTCTAAGGGCTATCTGTAACAATTTAAATAATGTACATGGGATTTTGCCACAATTTACTGTCATAGTGTGGAGATTAATCTTCCTGCATTCTAAGGGCTATCTGTAACAATTTAAATAATGTACATGGGATTTTGCCACAATTTACTGTCATAGTGTGGAGATTAAGCTTCCTGCATTCTAAGGGCTATCTGTAACAATTTAAATAATGTACATGGGATTTTGCCACAATTTACTGTCATAGTGTGGAGATTAAACTTCCTGTATTCTAAGGGCTATCTCTAACAATTTAAATAATATACACGGGATTTTGCCACAATTTACTGTCATAGTGTGGAGATTAAGCTTCCTGTATTCTAAGGGCTATATGTAACATTTTAAATACTGTGCATGGGATTTTGCCACATTTTACTGTCATAGTGTGAAGATTAAACTTCCTGCATTCTAAGGGCTATCTATAACAATTTAAATAATATACACGGGATTTTGCCACAATTTACTATCATAGTGTGGAGATTAAACTTCCTGTATTCTAAGGGCTATCTCTAACAATTTAAATAATGTACATGGGATTTTGCCACAATTTACTGTCATAGTGTGGAGATTAAGCTTCCTGCATTCTAAGGGCTATCTGTAACAATTTAAATAATGTACATGGGATGTTTCCATAATTTATGTCATAGTGTGGAGGTTAAGCTTCCTGCATTCTAAGGGCTATCTGTAACAATTTAAATAATGTACATGGGATTTTGCCACATTTTACTGTCATAGTGTGGAGATTAAATTTCCTGCATTCTAAGGGCTATCTGTAACAATTTAAATAATATACACGGGATTTTGCCACAATTTACTGTCATAGTGTGGAGATTAAGCTTCCTGCACTCTAAGGGCTATATGTAACAATTTAAATAATGTACATGGGATTTTGCCACAATTTACTGTCATAGTGTGGAGATTAAGCTTCCTGCATTCTAAGGGCTATCTGTAACAATTTAAATAATGTACATGGGATTTTTCCATAATTTATGTCATAGTGTGGAGATTAAGCTTCCTAAATTCTAAGGGCTATCTGTAACAATTTAAATAATGTACATGGGATTTTGCCACAATTTACTGTCATAGTGTGGAGATTAATCTTCCTGCACTATAAGGGCTATATGTAACAATTTAAATAATGTACATGGGATTTTGCCACAATTTACTGTCATAGTGTGGAGATTAAGCTTCCTGCATTCTAAGGGCTATCTGTAACAATTTAAATAATGTACATGGGATTTTGCCACATTTTACTGTCATAGTGTGGATATTAAACTTCCTGCATTCTAAGGGCTATATGTAACAATTTAAATAATATACACGGGGTTTTGCCACAATTTACTGTCATAGTGTGGAAATTAAGCTTCCTGCATTCTAAGGGCTATCTGTAACAATTTAAATAATGTACATGGGATTTTGCCACATTTTACTGTCATAGTGTGGAGATTAAACTTCCTGCATTCTAAGGGCTATATGTAACAATTTAAATAATATACAGGGGATTTTGCCACAATTTACTGTCATAGTGTGGAGATTAAGCTTCCTGCACTCTAAGGGCTATATGTAACAATTTAAATAATGTACATGGGATTTTGCCACAATTTACTGTCATAGTGTGGAGATTAAGCTTCCTGCATTCTAAGGGCTATCTGTAACAATTTAAATAATGTACATGGGATTTTGCCACAATTAACTGTCATAGTGTGGAGATTAAGCTTCCTGCATTCTAAGGGCTATCTGTAACAATTTAAATAATGTACAAGGGATTTTGCCCACAATTTACTGTCATTCTGTGGAGATTAATCTTGCTACCATTCAAGGGCAATCTGCAACAATTTAAATAATATAAGTGGGATTTGACCACAATTTATTGCCATTCTGTGGAGATTAAGCTTGCTAACATTCAAGGGAAATGTATAACAATTTAAATAAAGTACATGGGATTTGCCCATAATTTACTATCATAACGTGGAGATGGGGGCAGAGGGTAGTACCAGCACGTTCTGACGTCACGTTGCTGTTTATCTTTTAACCACCATTATGTCAGCTACTATCAGCTTTACATTGACCCCACCCTGCCATCTACTGCCGGCTGACACAAATGATACAAATACACGTTCAATTATTACCTCCTCTAAGTTTACATTTGTATGTTTTTTTTTTTTTTTTTTATTAAATAGAAAAAATTTATTCTATTGTCAGACGCATCCTTCACCGAGAAATATTGTGTTACATAAATAATTCAACGTGCCCTACATATTACTTTATGTAATAACTTCATTTCCTGCTTGTTGATTTGTGTAAGCCATCGAACGTGATATTTACCAATGAATAGAGATTTGCCATAAATAAGAATATCCACTTGAACATAATAAGTTCTTGGATAGTTCTGACTCCTGTAATACAAGAAAATTGTCCTTAATTTAAAATCTGTGTTTAAAATTTGATACTGCCTAAAATACTCTCTTTTTAACAATTTATTTTTCATTTATAGTTTAAATCATAAATAGGTAGTTATTTGACAATTTTGTTATGTCATTCGAATGCTTTCGTCCAAGGCTACATGCCAATTGGCAAATCACATTTATTTTGGAAAACAACGGTAAACTGGTGAGATCGTTCTTATTGAATATTTTTCATATAGAGAGTCTATATGAATATGAGTCTATGTTCTCTGCCCTGTAACACATCTTAATCCTGACAATACCTTTTTGTGGTTAACTTTTACCTTTGATATATAATATTGTTTGGATTCGGTTGGGGTGGTTGCCAGTTGCCAGTGGTACTTTATTAATGTGGCAACATTTTTTACTACTTAAAATATCATTTTGTACATTAACATTCACGTTAACTTTTATTAGTATTAATATAATAAATTTTGTTGTATTAATCATTAGAATATTATTTTTATAGTAGTTTTTAGTAAAACTTAATGAGTATTTTCATTCAGTTAATCTTTTCATTTATATCAATAATTATTCCATAGTAATATTTTTACTAACTCAAAGCAACACTATTGATTATTTATTGTATGTTTTTTTTTTTGTAAAATTTTTTATGGAGCCTAATTTAACATAGATTGTTATAATTTATACATAGTATACCTTACATTAGTGACGTATCAGTTAAATTTTTGTAACTAATAAGTTTTCAAACAAACATACAAGAGTTAAGTTCATTGAGAAGATGGGGATTAGTGGATACGATCAGTTCATAGCAGGCAAGTAGGCTAGTAACAGTTTTATTATGTTCTTCTTTCTACTGATTAAGGGTGGTTTTAAGGATGTGGAGGGAGTGACCATTAGATATCTTCAGGACTGTGTTGTCATGTAGGAAGGCATAGCAGATATGGGCACCAATCCCCATCTTCTCAATGAACTTAACAATACTATTACCACTGCCAACAACCTGCTAACCAAACTCAACCAAACCAAACTAAAAAAGATGTTTTTTGAGAACAACCCTAGTCACTCAAAAACCTAATTCTACTTTCCTACTTCCTTTTACGTTCACAATACTGTACTGTATTGTAATAGATGACAAACTCAATAATTTTTTTTTTTTTTGACATTCTAATCTTTCAACCATTTCTTTAACCCGAATAAAAATAAGCATATGTATTCATTCAATGTGTTCTTCGTGCTATTGACTAAAAATAATTATATTTCAATAAGTTATTATAACTTTGCTCACTTATATCAAATAATAAAACTATCCAACAATAGTTTATATGGCAAGAAATACTAATTAAGCATTTTAACTAACTTATAAAAGCAGACACGAACTATTTTACTTCTGAATCATCTTTTCTCCCTAACTAAGGGGTTAGCGTATTTTTCCAAACGTGTTCTTAATTTTACATTCAGATATTGCAATTAAAATGTGCTTCATATTACCGTTACTTTTAGTTCAGCTGCCATTCTTCGTGATAACATTCTTCATAATGCCGTTCTCATTCAGTGTGAGTTTGATGAGAGTATAATATTGAGTGTAGCCTCTGTTACTAACCAAGGTTGATTCATCCTTAAGTATTTATACTTGTGATTCTTTTGTAGATTGGATAGTAAAATATAAACTATTTAGTTTCAAAGATAAAGGAAATAGATAGATCCATGATATTTTGTTATAGTATTTGTGTAATATTGTGTAATATGCAACTATAAGAGAAGTTCTTAATCCTGGCATTACCTTTTTTGTGGTTACCTTTTACCTTTGATATATAGTTTTGTTTGGATTCGGTTGGGGTGATTGTATGGTGGAATGGTTTATTTTGTTATGGATTCTGATATAAATGCAGAAACATACTTCCACAGCTATAATTGGGCTGGGCAGTAAGTGACCTACGTGTTATATTTAGCACATGTAGAGGTTTCAGCAGAAGAGAGGAATCATTCCACCTATTTGCTGCCGTATATCATGGGTCAGATAACTTCCACCTTCATGAATTCAACTTAAGAAACAGTATTTACTTGAAAAAAATATAATGAACTGTATAGGTTTGCTTGGTTATTTACATATAATTTCGTATATTTTTTATTATTATATATTTATTATTACATATTTCGTATATTTTTTATTATTATATATTTATTATTACATATTTCGTATATTTTTTATTATTATATATTGTGTAATTTTTATTGTTCATAGTTATTTGAATGTCAAATAGTGATTTAAATTAATATTTAAAAGCTCTATTCGTTAGTGTTAGTCAGACCAACCAATGGTCCCTACTGCTAATGTCGTAGTGGGCGGGGCTTGCTATTGTTCCACCAGCATGTGGCCTTCTGTGATCCTGGTTACCATGACAAATTTTAAATGGAATTACATAGTGGAAGAAGAGTAGTTCTCTATATCACTTCCACCACTCAGTTCATCTCTTTCGCACCAGTGCATATAGTGGGTCGCTTCCTAAACTGCCAATATTTAACTAAATACGAATATTTTTAATGGTAAATTAATCTATATTTATAAAAGAGAATGTTTGTATATATATATATATATATGTTTTAAGTTTATGCGCTGCCAAACCATCCAACCGATCGCCATGAAACTTAGGATGTTGTTCTGTATACTCCCGAGATGGTTTCTGTGAAGTTTGATGCAGATCCGTCCACAGGGTCCCGCCCCACGGGCTCCTAAACATCCCATGTTATTCAAATGGAGAATCTGAATTGTTTACAAAAAACATATGACTGTGTGGTTTAATGTAGTTTCACATGCTATAAGCAGATTGAAGATCTCACAACAACAGTACTGTATATGTTTTGATTTATCCATGTTTTTCACATGGACAGCTCTATGTCGCTTGCTCGAGAGTAGGCTCACCAAAAAACCTTTACATTTATACACCAAATAAGAAGACCAAAAATATTGTTTACACTCTTGCACTCATTTATAAATAATGGTTTTTTCTATAATTCTTTTTATTGCTTTATTTTGGTATGTCAATTAAAAATTAAAGGCGAGACAACGTCCGCTGCGTTCAGCTAGTAAAGAATATATATCAAACATCCGTATGTTTGTGTACTCGGATTTCTAAAAAATAGTGAGTGGATTTCCTTGACATTTTTACACAACTTTGCCTTTATGTACAAGAGCGTTTTTATATATTTAGTTCTTAAAATTGTAAATGGTAACATTTTAACACAAGGGGCATTCTAAGCATTTCCCAACCTACCTAACTTTACAAATGAAAATAAATGTCATTGCTGATAAAGTGCTACCGTGACTACATGATTTATGTGCATATTATATCTAAATCATATCCTGTAGATATATTACTATGACCAGATGATTGAATTATTACGAAAACAACTGTAAGTTACTTTACTTAAGATAAAATTAAGTAAGCAGTAAACCTTTATTTACTAACTAAAGCAAAAAATAACAACTATAGTTCGGCCACTTTGATTACGACCTTATTAAAAAACCTGTGTGAGAAAGATAAAACTAGTCATTTAAGTGAGACAGAAAATAAGTCTTCTCCCACCACTAAACTGACGTGCCACTTTAACATTTCGTCGTCATAGATATTACTCAGTGGAAAGCTCCGTCTATTACGTCATCATGCTAGACGACCATTGGAGCTGGAACATGACATAAGGGAAAAAGGACTTGAGATAGGAGTGAGGAATCAGCTGGTGTATGATGATTTATTTATTTATCCATATCCAACGGACATCCCCGATTTTTTCTTATATGAATAACAAAACAAACAGTAAAATAACAATATAAACTAGAAACTAATATTAAATCAAATAACCATAGGGGTAGACTATGTGGTCATGTAGAGGCACCACCTAAAGTACAGGGGCACTTCGTAGGAACAAAGACACACCTGAACGTTGTCTCGCCCTCTCTGAAGAAATCCACAGCCGTAGATACTTCTCTCTGGAGACGTGTAATGATACTGTTAGCTGCATAATTTGTCCGGTAATACTGCCTTGTACAAATTTCAGCTGAACGACTAGAAGAAGGAACCTTCAAGGCAATTAAATTTAGGATGTCAGGGCAATCCAACTGTAGTCTGTGAAGAAAGACCAGGTCAGCGATCAGCATGCGCATTTCCAAAGATTGAAGCCCCAATTCTTGATCGAAACCCACAACTGGAACTTGATGATATCAAACTGAAATAATAATGATCACTACTGTTTTATTTACACTACATATTACTTCTTATGCAATTTTAAAATGCGTGCTTTGTTAACTGTATACGTAGTGATAGATCGAACAAGAGCGTAATATTCTATTTCAATATGATTTATAATAACTACAAAAAAGAGAATATACAATAATATCGATTTTCATCATTCAAGCAGTTTTCTTTACTACCTTTAACATAACCTACAAACAAAGGAGCAAAGGAGATGAAGTGCCACGCGCATCATAGCCCACCACAACTTCATTGCCCCAACGGATTTTGTCCGTTTTCCCCACCCCCAACACTGTCCTCACGCCAACTAGAGACGGAGTGGTGGAACACTTCCCCTTTGCTGGTGGAACCCCTATGTGCGCTAAACATACCACGCAGTTCGCTTTCCACCCGGCCCAATCATAATATACTCGTATACTATCACGCCAAAGTGGTCGGGCCTAGCTATATTAGATGATACTCCAATGTCAAAACAGATCAATGTGTTTATAACAGTAAAAATGTTAAGGTCATGACAAATTTAAAGTGTTCGTATATTCCTGGAACTAAGAACTTTATAATATCTTATAACGTTTAAGTAGACATGTTGATTTATGATAAATCTATACTTCATCGCTTACATAAATTGAAAACCCCGACTTGAAATGAAATTATTTCATAAAGTAATATGTAGGGCATGTTGAAGTATTTATAAAACACAATATTGCTCGGTGAAGGATGCGTCTGACAAGAAATACTTGAGGTAAGTCGAGACATCTTACCAGGACAGGTTTTCTCATAAATCATTCGGAGTTTAATTCAACTGTATCTCTTGAAATATTCTTGAAATGCATCTTGCTGGAACCAGATTCTATGAGAAATATGACGTTGGGATATTTCTTGACAGTTTTAATGTCAATAACATGACAGATTTTAGGATACGTTTATACTTAAATCAGGACTCTGTAGTAATTAAATAACATTTATGTCCTCCATAGGTAAAATGACGTTAGGACTTAAAATAATTTTGAATCGCTGGTAAATTTGATATTGCCACTTCTAACATCTTGGAATACTAAAGAAATTATTTGTTTACTCCATTTTTGTCCTGTTTTCAATACAAACACGTTTAATTTAAAAACACTCTTTTTAAACATTACTAAAGAGGATGTTTAAAATAGGAACTGAAAAGTACAGGGTGTTTTTTTAACGCAACCCATGGTTTGAAATAAAAAAACATATCTATAACACATTTTATTATTATTAATATTTATTACTACTATTTACATGATTTTAATAACATTTTTGTTTAGGTTTGTTTGAATCATTCTCATGGTCTTTGCTCAAACCATAATTCTAATCTTAACTTAATGACATTGCACGAAACTAAATTGAACAACAATGCAACAATGTAAATCAGTTGGTTGCCAAGACATAAGACGAACCAGGGCTACCAACCTATAAACTTGTAATTATCTTAAACCTTCATTTTCTGTACTTGTAAATAAGGTTGCGTTTTAAAAGAAACGCCCTGCATTACATCAAAACATTCTTTAATCACAGTTATATAGGGAAACCTGAAGTTGTACACAAATTAGGCATTCAAGCTAGGAAGAATTGTGATTAAGATCTTGATAGCTGATGAATGCAGCTTGAATGCAGAAAAATACAGGGAAAAAGCAAAAAATCTTGTTAAATAAAATTCGAAGGTGGAACAATTGTATGAAGCAGAAGATAACAAAACAAGGTCATACTATAGTTCTAGATCTATCGCTATAAAAAATGAGTATACAGTATGTAGTCATTGAGAAAGCTCAGAAAATAACTTACCCTTAACTCTCCATGTGGCTGGGTCACAGAACTGTGTCACAGTATCGATAAAAAGGAAATCTTCCAATCACATTTCGATTCAAATCAGGGAAGACGTTCTTACCACGAATACAAATGTCTTGCCAATGTCACCCAATCACCCTCACGTACAATTATTTTGTAGCCACTCAATTTAATATAATTTAATTCGTTAGAATTATTTCACCCAATTCATAGATTTATTGATAAATGATAATTAAAATATTTCATTTATAAGCGAACAATGTAGGCTACGTGAAATTGTATAATACCTTATCAGTGTTATTTTTGTGGTTTTGATATTTTAATATTAGCTCTTTTGTTACGTTAGATTTGGTTAGGTTATGTTAGATTTGTTTAGGTTGATAGGTTTTGTTAGGTTAGGTTTTATTAGGTCAGGTTAAATAAAGTATTTAGGTTTTATTAAGTTTACAAAAATAAAGTATATTTCATGTTTCATGTGTATGTATTTTAACCTAAAATGAGCTAACACTGAAAAGGACATTACAACATAAAGCACTCTGGCGGGCATGATGTGAACAACAGACGAGCTTGTACAGGCCACAAGTGAACGTCCAAATACTAATGTAGATTTAATTTTAGAAGCACATTAATTTGCAAGCTATCCGCGTACTTTCTGCCAAATATTTGCATACTCTTTAAAAATTAATTGGTTTAAATTTATAGAGAGAGGTTAGTCGGATTCAAAAGTAAAGATTTTACAATAGAATATTCTCGCAGTATTAATATACGTTTTTATTTTTATGGATAAGCTACTCTATAATATGCTAAATGAAACAGCGATATTAATAATTTGATTCACCTCATTGCATTTTCACAACTTACTATACTGTTTGCTAGCAGAAAACAAAGTATAGGCTACTAAGTAGCCAATATGGCACAGGCAGTAGCACGCTAGTTAAATTTCACTTACTTGAAGAGTAGAACATGCCTACCAGTACGTGCTAGTGAGTCAGAGACCAATATCAGCTAGCAACTATTGTCCTCCCACCCAGTATATATATAACAGGTACAATTTTTAAAATATATATATAAAACAGAAATCACATTTTTAATGTAGTATGACTTTACTCAATTTTAATATTTAAATGTCTACATTATTTATGAATTATGTTTATGCTTTCACATTAAATTTAATATTTGTATCAACAAAACTACTTACAATACCACAACTGGTGTAAAGCACTTTTTTTAGATTATAAAACGTCTGTTGAATTAAAATGATGTGCTCACGTAAACTACCTTAAAACTATAAACAAATTATGAACAAAAAACTGTTAAGTTTACATTACTGTCTTTTCGAATATCATATTGAAATTCTGGCAGGTCGTAATATGTAAAGCTTCAACCTCATTATATACATATGAATATATCAAAGGAGAATCACTGAGGGTTACGTACCCCAAAAGCCTTTGATGGAAGATGGTCAAGGCCTTGTCACGATATCTATCGCTCTCTAGACTTCAGAACTGCTGGGTAGAAATCGCGCACGACCGGGATCGCTAATTGTGCGTGGGTTAAAGTACTTCCTTTGCTGTGAAATACTAATTAATATATTTATCAATAAGATACGAAATAATTAACAGAACAATAAATTATCAAATGAGTAACAATATAAATAACCAATGCTTCAAAATATATTAACACAAAATAGAACACAAATCAATATAACATAAAGCACATAAATCAATAAAATTACTCAGGCGATGGTGCTGCTGGCACTGAACCTGCGAAAAGTTAAATATTAATGTACGATTTACTTAATTGTAGTTCCGATCCCGAACTGGTCTACGACAACTAGCCCCAAACTAACGACTCCAACTTGAGTAATTGTAGTTCCGATCCCGAACTGGCCTACGACAACTAGCACCAAACTAACGACTCCAATTTGAGTAATTTTAGTTCCGATACCGAACTGGCCTACGACAATTAGCCCCAAACTAACGACTCCAATTTGAGTAATTGTAGTTCCGATCCCGAACTGGCCTACGACAACTAGCCCCAAACTAACGACTCCAATTTGAGTAATTGTAGTTCCGATCCCGAACTGACCTACGACAATTAGCCCCAAACTAACGACTCCAATTTGAGTAATTTTAGTTCCGATCCCGAAATGGCCTACGACAATTAGCCCCAAACTAACGACTTCAACTTGAGTAATTGTAGTTCCGATCCTGAACTAGCCTATGACAATTAGCCCCAAACTAACGACTCCAACTTGAGTAATTTTAGTTCCGATCCCGAAATGGCCTACGACAATTAGCCCCAAACTAACGACTCCAACTTGAGTAATTGTAGTTCTGATCCCGAACTGGCCTATGACAATTAGCCCCAAACTAACGACTCCAACTTGAGTAATTTTAGTTCCGATCCCGAACTGGTCTACGACAACTAGCCCCAAACTAACGACTCCAACTTGAGTAATTGTAGTTCCGATCCCGAACTGGCCTACGACAACTAGCACCAAACTAACGACTCCAATTTGAGTAATTTTAGTTCCGATACCGAACTGGCCTACGACAATTAGCCCCAAACTAACGACTCCAATTTGAGTAATTGTAGTTCCGATCCCGAACTGGCCTATGACAATTAGCCCCAAACTAACGACTCCAACTTGAGTAATTTTAGTTCCGATACCGAAATGGCCTACGACAACTAGCACCAAACTAACGACTCCAATTTGAGTAATTTTAGTTCCGATACCGAACTGGCCTACGACAATTAGCCCCAAACTAACGACTCCAACTTGAGTAATTTTAGTTCCGATCCCGAACTGGCCTACAACAATTAGTCCCAAACTAACGACTCCAACTTGAGTAATTGTAGTTCCGATCCCGAACTGGCCTACGAAAATTAGCCCCAAACTAATGACTCCAACTTGAGTCTCTCTAAGTCCTTACCTAAAACTAGGGCCTCTCTCAATCACACCAGAGACCAAACGTCTCCTCGACTTCCCCCGAGTGTCTCGAGCCCCCGTATATATCTTAAACAGGTCAATGTCACCAGCACCATGACCCGAGTTCTGACCTTCAGTTCTGACAAGTTCAACACATCTCCATTACCAATGTTCTATACTCACTGTAAAGTTTATTAATTAATAAAATTTATATTAATAATTATTGTGTTATTCTTATATCATAATAACACTAATATAATAAACAGTTTCGCTATATTTATTTATTTAACGTGTTATCCATCCTACATATCCCGACAGTAGTTCAGGTCAATATTATTGTAATAAACAGTGGTACTGACCCACCCGCCCACCCATACACGAACAGTGCTACTGACCAACCCGCCCACCCCCCATACACGTACAGTGGTAATGACCCACCCGCCCACCCATACACGAACAGTGGTACTGACCCACCCGCCCACCCATACACGAACAGTGGTAATGACCCACCCGCCCACCCATACACGAACAGTGGTACTGTTCAAGTGAACAAATCACAACAAAATAAATAATCTCGTGGCGGCTAGGATACATTTGCATTCCACTCGGTGGAATTAACAGGAAACCTGCCCAGGACTCAAGTAGCCCCTCCCCTCGTCATAAGGAGTGTGCAGTCTTGTGTAACCAGGATATTTCGAGTTGTATAACAATGTGCACTGCATATTTAGTTTTCTAACTTAAATTCATCTCAATAAATATAACTTTGGTCCGTTCATATATGATTTGAGGACTAAAAAGTCCTCTCTTCCATTTAACCCCACAACATAAATTTTCTTTTCTATAAACAAAATAAACAAGTATTAATAAAACATGACAAAATTAATAATCAAAATATTCATAACCAGAATCTAAGTTCAATCTAATAATAAAAACATTTATGATAGCTATTCATTACTTTAAAAACTATTTTTATTTACAGTTTCTATGAAATAATTTAAAAGATTTTATGGTTTATCTTTTATAATTCAATTTTTTTTATTTACTGTCACCTTGAAAATGTTTTTTGTGTAAATGTGGAATAAAGGATTCCCACCAAATTTTCACCATTGTTTTTGATTAGTCAGTTTTAACTCCACGAACATGAATCCATGAATTTCCCCCAAAAAATACTAATCCTTTTAAAAAATATGGATTTTTATTTTAAAACTATTTATAATACATTAATCTTATGCATTTTCAACTCCTGAACACTAATATGATATACATTTCTTCCTACAACAAATAACAACAGATTATATAATATCTAAACGTTATAGCTGTTGATATTATGTAACCTATAGCAAACATAACCTAAACTAACTTAAAAAACCCAACCTAACTTTTTTGTTGAACATATCAGTTACTATATGTTGTAAGAAGAAATGGATGTCATATTCATATTTAAGAAATAAAGCCCATAAGATTTATGTAATATATTACATCATTATTGTGTATACCTATTTTTGCCTTCTTTTTTAAATTCTATATTTCCGGGTGAAAATTCCGTGTTCGAGAGCTTAATATTCTTACATTCTTACATATGAGACGCCGACACAATGTTGTTGGTATTTATAGACTAGTTCCAGAAAAACTGTGAACATTGGGTTCTACCTCTTATTACGTTTTTACTATCTTTTGAAATATAAAAATCAAAAAGGGTTCATAATGAACCAATACATGAAAATATTATTTATAAACAAGTCCTTAATTTACAGAATGTCTACAAAGATAATCATTATTAACTTATAACTCATAATACTTTTTAAAGATTTGTTCTTCTTTACTTGTTTTATCTGGTTAGGGGTGTATATTTGATATGTTCAAAGAGTATATGGATACACTAGTCTGACAATGGCGCTCCAATCTCCATCTATGAATCAGTCATCAATGTCAGGCGCCGGCGGTAACTTAAAACAACTATATCTTGCTTATTTTTCGTCCTGTTTTCGAAAATGAGCTGTAGTTAGATTTGCAATAAAATTGTACGCAAGGAAAGACTCTAAAAATGGAGTTATAATTCATCGAATATTTAAAATGGCCGCCATTTTCAATAGATTTAAATAGATTATTTGTGTTTTATTTTAAAATATTAATAAAAAGTATTTTGTAACATTTTGAAATGTTTGGTCAAACTCTTAACTGGTTTTTTAAATGAAAAATACAAAATGACTAACTGGTTAATGAAAGGTTTTGGTACCCATTTTTACCAGAAATTGTTTCCTTATTTTGATCCCAGGAACAATATCCTAAATGCTGAAACACTTGGCGTATGTTGAACGCTTAGTGTAGTAGTGGTTTATTCAGAATATATCTTTGTCGACGAGCTAATAATGTCCGAAATTTCCTTCAAAATTTGTGTGTCTATTCATATTTTCCGAGTGAGATATACAGCGGTAAACAACTAAAGTTACGTTTGATCCACTCTTGTTTTTATATAAAAAAATCCCTATTTTAATGAACGTATGTAATGGCTTATATTTTGATAATTATTCATTATTAAGACGCCGATCGTAGGGATACGGGCGGTTATAAGGTGCCAAAGAGTAGTCTATGATGACTGAAGATGAACTAGAGTAGTCATTGTTACTAAGGTCGACTGATTCTTAGAAAGATGCATTCATTAATAGCCCAATAGCCTGGAAAACTAAGGGACCTGCAATTCTACGTGGAATCCGAACTACTTAGTATTGGTCTGATTTTCAACTAACTGATAAGACTTTCCTACACAACAGTCGGGCCCTGAATACCATCCAATATGGGCACTCCAGATTTCACTAGTAGTCCACGTCGATGGCAACCTTTGAGCGGACGCCATATTAAGAGGACAGAGTATAGAATATGTCGTTTACAATCTCCACAGCGCATTTTTAATTAGTTAAGTACAAATTACAATTTGTATATTTTTATTTTCATGTAATAAGTTTTATTTAAGTATAAATAAATTAGTGTCCACTATTTTTTTCGCTAAGAGGTAACAACTCGTTTATCTTTTTTCATGAAAAAACTGCCATCAAGCTCTGAGGGTCCGAATGGTCACGTTTTGTTCATGAATATTCAAACTGATATGCGTAACAAGGCCTTTTATTATGTCCTTCATTAACACTTGGCTTAAGAAAGTCTTGTCGATACGTAAAATATTTTTGTTAGAAAATTTGAATATTATACTGTTCTGAAATATTACTCTAAAGGGCATTAATGTAATAGAAAGTAAAATAACTAATTTAAATGAATGTTATTTGACAGTTCAATTCCAAATGTACCTTCGTATTTCATTTATAAAATGAGAATATTACGTTTACTTGTTACTTAAATAAGCTTATTTTCTTAGATTAATATTTAGCTACATTATTCTATGAATAAAATACATCATAACCTTGCTTACAAATCATATCGTTTTTACTTATAGTAGCCTTTGCCCATGGAGTAGAGAGTTGCGTCTTTTCTGACTATTGACTAACATCGCTTGTATGTAACATAGCCATTCATAATCTCGGGGTGTATCCTTAAACACTACAGGAGCATTGTATAAGAAATCACTAAACAACTTATAAACATCCTGAGTGCGTTAAAACTTTATATAATTATATAAACAGAGAGTTCAAAAAGCCTGGTGACGCCTTAATATTTTTGAAACTATTACAGATCAATCATTTAGATAACTCATAAATCCTACGCCAATAAGATGCCCTTATTTTTAAGATTTCCATCTTCTTATGGACCTTCCTCTTTTGTTATAAAACATTAATAGTTGCTTCAAAAAGTATAACTTTCGTGTTGAATTCACTTTTTAAGTTTAAATGCTTAATCTGAATTGAATTTAAAAAAATACGATCTGGTGAGTGTTGATGGACAATGCAGTCGTTGTTACAAATTAAGGCCGACCATTCCTTAGAAAATGTCGTTAATCAATAGTCCAATTTATATATAAAAGCCATTTACCATTCATCACGATTTCTCTAAAACTATGCGTCAAATTGACTTGAAGCTTTTTACATAGGTTTGTCTTGGCCCCTAGAGACTCGCTAAGAAAGGATTTTCCTCTTCGACCTCAGGACCCTGTCTTACTGACCTCCAAAATTCCCTTGGTATTCTTATTGAGCTACGTTAATTGATTGATTTACTTGATTAATAGCTCTTAAACAAAAATAAATTGAATAAAATTGTGGTAGCCTTAAATTTTTAAATTAAAAATAATTGAGTACATTAGTAGATTATACATAACATCAGCTGTTCTAAATTGGATATTAGATTAAATAATTAAACTCAGTATTATATCCGGCGAAGCGGGCTGGTACAGCTAGTTACATATTAACATCCGTTGGTTATCAGTTTTTTCCCCTTTCAACATTTGTTATGACTCTGATTGGGATCGAACTTAGGACCTTTAGTTCAGGAGGTTGGACTTTAACCAACACTACTCTACCGACTGATATTGCTTCTATTGAGTTTACCTGCCAGCTGGAGCAATTTTGCTAGAGTAAGAACCCAAAGAAAAATATAAACGTAGAACGAAATAGGCGGATTTAAAGGAAGACAAGTGAAAAAAGTGAAGGGCTTAAGAGAATGCAGTTAAGCCAATTGCTATAATGTATTTGGTTCTTGGCTAGAATATATAGTGTAGAGTGTATACTAAGAGGGTTAGCACTATCAGAGACACTCATTACTATGTAATTATGCATGAGAGTGGCTCTACTTTGGACATCAAAGGATCACTATAGGCCTATATATGACTAGTGGGTTGCCTTACCAGTAGGATATTATGTAATAATAAATTAAAATTGGACGGTAGCGTAGATGGTTAGAGTCTAACTTATAAGCTAATGGTTCTCAGATCGATCCAAATCAGAATTATAATAAATGTTTAAGGAGGTCAGCTGATAACATCCGGCTGTTCATTTGTCATTGGGATATTAATTAATCACTTTCTACGGAATACTCGGCCTTAGTTTGTAACAATGACTACATTCGCTCATCTACACTCATCACACTCTTCCGAATCCATATTCACCCATACCTTGCTGATCTGAGTTTTAATAATAAATAAATAAAAATACCAAACAAACGTTCTATCTGTTTACTGTGCTAAGTTATAATTCCAACACGATCAAATAATTTTTCAAGGATGTGGACTGTCAATTTTTTTTTACTTCTCTCATATGCGTTAGTATAGAAAATGTATTGTGATCGTCCGAAAAAAATCTTTTTACGGGTTGCACTAAAATTTCATTTTAGGGTCCCCTGAACCCAAAAACGTGTTTCTTAAAGAATCATTTTGGATGTCTGTCCGTATGTGCGTCTGTCTGTGTGTATGTGCACTTCGCTGGAGACTGAATCGATGGACTAATGTTTATGAAATTTTGTATGAAGTTGTACTTAGCCAGTATATCGAGACCATTTTTTCACTTTTTTGAAATTTTATTTTTATGGGCAAAAAAACATTTAAAAATGGAATTTTATCAACACCGACTCTAACAATTTGAAATAAATTTCCACGAAAGATGTTAGTTACAATTTAAAATATTTGTGTAAAAACTGCTTGTCTCTAACTTGACTAGTTTTTTAGATATGGCAAAAAACCATATTTGGGAATCAAACTTATAATTTTCAAAGTTTTGATTTATTAGTGTCATTTTTTTTAGGATGGGTCATGAAATCCCTCAGAGTTATTGTACTTGTTAGGCTTTAAGGATAATGGACTTATTACTATCGATAGCCATAGTCGTTTATCTGGAAAAATAATTTTTTTATTAATAAAACCTTATTTAAAACTTTTAGGAAAGGAAAGGGGTCAAGAACTTTAGATAAAATGACAGGAGGAAAACCAAAGCTATAAAAGCAGCTGGTGGACGTCAAAGTAATATTCGTGAGGTTAGAGTGTTATACATTACTCATTATTATTATCTACCGCGATCTTAGTGATGTGGGCGAATATGAGGAGTGTGATGAATGTAGATAAACGATGTAGTTATAGTTACTAGCTACGGTCGACTGTTCTTTATAAAGAGTGGACTAGGGCAAATAAGGGATTTAAAGCTTTATGTGGAATCCGAACCACGTAGCATTGGTCTGTTTTTCAGCTAATTGACAAGCCTAACATTCAGTTCTCTCCCGTACAAAACATCTGGAACCTGACTACCACTAAACATGGACACCCCAAGTTTCTCTATTAGTATTCAAGTTGATGACAACCATTGAGCTCCATGCAAAGAGGAAGATTATTCAGCAGTACAGAATGTTAATTATATCATAATTTATCACATGTACGTTTACATAATTACTTCCTGCGTGTGTGGAGATAAGTTGATGACTTGGCAGTTCGTAGCCATTACTGATGATTACAAGTCCCCTCTCCATTTCCAACCCCCCTCGACTAACATTACTAATGGTTACATCGTCTGACACGACATAACATGCAATACAACTTGGTTTGTGAATGTAATTAACAAGTTTCACATGACAAGATACAAGTCCAAACTTGATTAACTTCTCATCTAATACCTTGATAGAACATTACACCTGTATATTCTCTGATTGTAAAATGGTTAATTTTATTAATAGACTGAACAGTAGTGTTTATCTAGTTGCATTTTGAAAATCCATTTTATGAAACTCACCTAAACAGTAAAACTATGTTTAAATTAATAAATTTTAAACAACATTTTATTCATATTGGATTTCTATATTTTAATTATATACTGATTATTTTAATTAAAAAACATTTTTTTAGCTAATATTAAAAATTAGTGTTATGAAACTGCTTTCAATAATGTCAATAGAAACTATAGTTTTATTAAAATGACAATAGAAAATGTCTGAAGACGTAACAAGTTGAGGTTTGGTAAGATAGGTTAAGTTCGGATTAGGTTAGATTGGGTTGAGTTAGGTTAGGTTATGTAAGTAATGTTAGGTTGGATTGGATTAGATTAGATTGGGTTGAGTTAGGTTAGGTTATGTAGGTAATGTTAGGTTGGATTAGATTAGATTGGGTTGAGTTAGGTTAGGTTATGTAAGTAATGTTAGGTTGGATTAGATTAGATTGGGTTGAGTTAGGTTAGGTTATGTAAGTAATGTTAGGTTGGATTAGATTGGGTTGAGTTAGGTTATGTTATGTAAGTAATGTTAGGTTGGATTAGATTAGATTGGGTTGAGTTAGGTTAGGTTATGTAAGTAATGTTAGGTTGGATTAGATTAGATTGGGTTGAGTTAGGTTAGGTTATGTAAGTAATGTTAGGTTGGATTAGATTAGATTGGGTTGAGTTAGGTTAGGTTATGTAAGTAATGTTAGGTTGGATTAGATTAGATTGGGTTGAGTTAGGTTAGGTTATGTAAGTAATGTTAGGTTGGATTAGATTAGATTGGGTTGAGTTAGGTTAGGTTATGTAAGTAATGTTAGGTTGGATTAGATTGGATTGGGTTGAGTTTGGTTGACTTGGATTAGGTCATGTAAGATATAGGTTAGATAAGATTTAAGTAGGTTAGGTTGGAGTAGGTCAGATGCAGTATCTGGAGACGAAAAAATACGATAACATTTTTAATAATTTGTATTAATTTTTTGTCTCGTTGTAAGTATTTAAGTTGGATAGCATATATTTATAATAGTGCCATTACATAAAAAAATAAAGAAAAATTTTGTCATGAAAAAGTAAAAAATTAAATAATTTGCAAAAAATTATATAATTGTCACTGATTGTGTGCACAATTTGAATTGTGGTTTTGTTCAAGTCAAGAGATACAAGAATAACAAACATTAGCACACAATCAGAAAAATAATATGTTCTCAGTTATTTACTGTCGATTTTAGGAAATGAGGTACCAAAATATTTGCCTTTTTTTGTCCAAATAGAATAGTTCGTAACGATTTTTTGGTTTTGCTTCGGTTTTCATTAATTTTATCTTTAAACTTTTTAAACGGCCGCCATTTTGTACCGGGTAAAAATATTACTTTATAATTTTAGAATATATTAGATTATGTAAAATTCAATATTCGGGTCAAGTTTCAAAACTACAGCTAATACCGTTTAGGAGATAGATATTTTTTGAAAAACACACATACAGACAGACGCCTAACTGTGTGAGATGAGACACATCTTCATAGGAACTTTTTTGTTTGTTTTTACCTATTTAATTATTTCCGGAAGTTTTGCACTATATTTTTCAAACGTCCTGTATATATAATAAATAGAAATTAAACAAACTTGTACAGTTCATTACACTATTTTTCGAGAAAACGTTGTTGCGGAAGTTGGACACTTGAAGCAGAAAGGTATTCACGCCCGTAATGTAGGGAAGCTGAGTGGTGGAGCTATTCCAGTCCGCTGCTGAAACCCCTATATGTGCTAAATATATCAATTAGATTATATTTTGCACAAGACTAATTTGTACGTGTAATCATGAATTTAATTACATTAATTTCACATATAAACATAAGATTAGATAATCCCGTTGAAACGATACATCTGAGGTTAAGGAATTGGAAGTATTCGAAAATATATTAATACTCGGCGGCAACCAACGTTTACTTCAACTGTATCGAATGAATTCAAGTCAAATGGCCCACATTTAGTGCTTACTATTTATAGGAAAAATAATTTAGTTGCCCAACAAAATGAGACCGCTACAAAAATAATGGAAAATTAATATTAAGCCTACCTAGTATTTGGTATAAATTTGAGTAAAATAAATGAGTCAGCTTGTAGGTTAAATAGTTATTTTCAAATATTTCTGCATTTTAGTGTTATAATTTTAATCCACCCAACCGAAAAATGAAGTATAAAAACAGTAAAACAAAGTGGATGAAACCTTTATTAAATTACAAGCAATGAAAGGTGAATCGAGAGAAAACTGCAGATGACTTAAATGGTGCCATGACCTGAATTACATTTTGTAACTATTGTAGAAGTAGTGGACGATAAACCTCAAGCGTATATTTTATGAAGAAGACACCTTTTATCAAGTTAGCGTAGCATTTTATTGTTCAGATATTTCAAATGTTTACTTTAGTAAGTATTATACACTTTAAAAAATTACAAAAACCACTTTTATAATATTTACGTAATACTAGCTGTACCCGCCCGCTTCGCCGGTCATAATATTGAGTTTTGATTGTATCATTGAAATGTGCAGCAACCTTTCAGTTTACACAGTATCCAATTTACAACAGCTGATGTTTTGTGTAGTTTACTACTGTACTCAATTATTTTTAATTTTGAAAGTTTTGCCTACCACAATTTTATTATATATGTTTTTATTTAACAGCTGTTAATCAAATAAATCAATCAATTAGTATAGCTTCACAAGAAATCAAAACATAAAAATATAAACAGTATAATTTTGACATATTTAAAACCCACAGCTGATATTCTTTTTATATTTGACTTATTATACCTTCATGCATCCTGCTATTTGATTAACATCGAAACTTTAGAAGTCCAAGGGATGGAGCCCTGAGGGATTAAAGAAACGGGAATACGACAGAAACCTTCCCTGGGGTATATAGAACAACTTCTTCAAGTTTCATGGCGATCGGCTGGACGGTTTGGTAGCGCATAAAGGATAGACAAACAAACATACATTGGTTTTTATATATATAGACTAAAACTTGAAGTGGTAACCTTATAAATAATAAGCAGTAGTTAGAAACTAAAATTATTTTTTAGTCAATAAAAATGCATAAACTAAAAAGGAACAACACTATATAACTTAGTAGAAATTAATAGAAGGGACGTAAAACGTAATAGAAGAAAATTACAAAAAGAGATTTCTTAGAATAAAGTATAAGCAAACTAAAGAATCGGATACGGAAACACAGAGGTTGAAATAATTTAGAAAAAAGGTTCCCTAAAAACAAAACAATATACATAACAATAGACCAGCCGCTTAAGATAAAACAAAGTAACACGCTAATAGTTTACTTCCTAATTGACTTACGATTATGATATCGATATTTCATGACAGTTACTAATAAGATTTCAACAAAACTCATGCCCTGTGGTACTATCAGAAGTTGAGATACAAAATTAAAAGTTGACGTGTATCATTTCTTTCGTCCTTTTCCCCTATAAAGTAAAGATTTCACTTGTTAATTTGAATATATACAGTTTGTTCCAAAATATCTACACTCAAATAAGAGTTTTTTAAATAATGTTGTTTGTTTGTTTATTACAATAATATGATGAACTTTAATTATTATACACAAAAGGTCACCCCCGCACTCTTCGCGTGCCAGCCCCGTCACTCGCTGCATTCTTGACTCCTTGGCCTTCGGCCTCGGCAAATGATACTACAGTGGTTAAACTGAAATCATAATATGGACTTTTATTTACAGAGGCTGCACTTGAGTTGCAACCTATTTATAGTCTAAATATAAACTTCCAATTTTATTACTTAGTCTATTTCAATAGTTTATTTTCATTTATTTTATTTACCACCTGATGTTTACAGACAGACATGCGTTAACTTTTTTATAGATCAAACGAAAATTCAACTGAATCAATCAAACTTAAGAATATCTAACGTTAAGACATATCTATAACCTTCTCAGTATTATAAATATCATTATTTGCATTCAAGTAGTTGTTAAAATTTCATAAACTTCATTAATTACAATTGAACAGCTCTTTCATTTTGACTAATATAAATCTTCCTCAATGCCATTCTTAAGATCGAGTATATGTACTTTGAGTCTTCCCGTGCCCTTCAGGGTAAAAATACTGAAAATTAAGACCTAAATGCAATAATCCGAATAGGGGCACATTTTTTGACATCTCGATCGTCAAAATTGATCAAGATATAAGAGAGGAGTTGCGTTAATTAAAAAAAAAACTGCTTCACTTATTATATGTATATAATAATTCCACCTTATTTTAAATTCTATCAAATACTTAAAATTCATATCGTTTACCCCTTAAATCATATCAAATCTGCAGAAGTCGAGAGAAAACGTTACTTTAAGAATGAAATATATGGCCTTCCTAACAGGACTTAAGAAGTTTGAAATGCCAAGTAGCCATCTCAAGTTATGCCCTGTTAAAAGAAACTTCTCTTGGAATCTCTTGGAAGAATTTTGGTAGGTTATTGTTAGAAGACATGTTCAATAATGTTAACATACATTTCATTCTTTTTACATAAAAATTTAAATCTAGATTACTTTTGAGGTCTAGACATTCCCTACTCAGTTTACGACTTGTTAGCTATACTAGTTTTCCCTACTCAGTTTACGACTTGCTAGCTATACTCGTTTTCCCTACTCAGTTTACAACATGCTAGCTATACTCGTTTTCCCTACTCAGTTTACAACATGCTAGCTATACTCGTTTTCCCTACTCAGTTTACAACATGCTAGCTATACTCATTTTCCCTACTCAGTTTACAACATGCTAGCTATACTCGTTTTCCCTACTCAGTTTACGACATTCTAGCTATACTCGTTTTCCCTACTCAGTTTACGAAATGCTAGCTATACTCGTTTTCCCTACTCAGTTCACGACATGCTAGCTATACTCGTTTTCCCTACTCAGTTTACAACATGCTAGCTATACTCGTTTTCCCTACTCAGTTTACGACTTTTTAGCTATACTCGTTTTCCCTACTCAGTTCACGACATGCTAGCTATACTCGTTTTCCCTACTCAGTTTACGACATGCTAGCTATACTAGTTTTCCCTACTCAGTTTACGACATGCTAGCTATACTCGTTTCCCTACTCAGTTCACGACATGCTAGCTATACTCGTTTTCCCTACTCAGTTTACAACATGCTAGCTATACTCGTTTTCCCTACTCAGTTTACGACTTGTTAGCTATACTCGTTTTCCCTACTCAGTTCACGACATGCTAGCTATACTCGTTTTCCCTACTCAGTTTACGACATGCTAGCTATACTAGTTTTCCCTACTCAGTTCACGACATGCTAGCTATACTCGTTTTCCCTACTCAGTTTACAACATGCTAGCTATACTCGTTTTCCCTACTCAGTTTACGACATGCTAGCTATACTCGTTTTCCCTACTCAGTTCACGACATGCTAGCTATATTCGTTTTCCCTACTCAGTTTACGACTTGCTAGCTATACTCGTTTTCCCTACTCAGTTTACGACATGCTAGCTATACTCGTTTTCCCTACTCAGTTCACGACATGCTAGCTATACTCGTTTTCCCTACTCAGTTTACGACATGCTAGCTATACTTCTTTTCCCTACTCAGTTCACGCCATGATAGCTATACTCGTTTTCCCTACTCAGTTTACAACATGCTAGCTATACTCGTTTTCCCTACTCAGTTTACGACTTGTTAGCTATACTCGTTTTCCCTACTCAGTTCACGACATGCTAGCTATACTCGTTTCCCTACTCAGTTTACGACTTGTTAGCTATACTCGTTTTCCCTACTCAGTTCACGACATGCTAGCTATACTCGTTTTCCCTACTCAGTTCACGACATGCTAGCTATACTAGTTTTCCCTACTCAGTTTACGACTTGCTAGCTATACTCGTTTTCCCTACTCAGTTCACGACATGCTAGCTATACTCGTTTTCCCTACTCAGTTTACAACATGCTAGCTATACTCGTTTTCCCTACTCAGTTTACAACTAGTTAGCTATACTCGTTTTCCCTACTCAGTTCACGACATGCTAGCTATACTAGTTTTCCCTACCCAGTTCATGACATGCTAGCTGTACTCGTTTTCCACTGTGCGTGTATGGGTGGGCGGGTGGGTTAGTACCACTGTGCGTGTATGGGTGGGCGGATGGGTTAGTACCACTGTGCGTGTAAGTGTAGGTGGGTGGGTTAGTACCACTGTGCGTGTATGGGTGGGCAGGTGGGTTAGTACCACTGTGCGTGTAAGGGTAGGTGGGTGGATTAGTACCACTGTGCGTGTATGGGTGGGCGGGTGGGTTAGTACCTACTCAGTTTACGACATGCTAGCTATACTCGTTTTCCCTACTCAGTTTACGACATGCTAGCTATACTCGTTTTCCCTACTCAATTCACGACATGCTAGCTGTACTCGTTTCGCCTACTCAGTTTACGACATGCTAGCTATATTCGTTTTCCCTACTCAGTTTATGACATGCTAGCTATACTCGTTTTAATGAATCTCCTAACTTGACATCAACGCTCTTAGCGGCGCTTGAGTGAAGCTCTGACACGTGGTGTTGCCAAAAGGACGCTGTGTCCGGTATTTTATAACAACATGTAAGCGCTAAAAACATGTAAAAAATTTATAGAACAATAAAATAAAAATACGCGAACATAAAATGATTAAGTGCACATAATTTCCTATATTCAAACAAGTATTCAATTGATCTTATTATTTATAGATTTTTTAACTAAAACATTATTTAGTTCATTAATTTGAGATATATTATTTAGATAATATTATATGAATTTCCAACACTGCACTATTGATTGGTATTTTACAAAGCTTTAAAGCTATAATAATAAAGTTTTAAATAATATATTAAAATAAAAATATATCCGCAATATATTTACAAACCTCTATAAATATTGTTGTTACCTTTTATGTAGTTTTACATATAAATAGATACTAGTTTTCTGTACAGTAGGTTTTAAACTAATAAATATTTTACCATTTCGGATGACGTATCACATATTGCCTATATAGAAACACCACGACCTCATTATACCCAGGACAAATTCTGTGTTAACACTTAATTATTTCTCTAATTTCATAGAAAACATTACATTTATATAGATCATTTAAAGACTTACGATCTCTTTCAAAATAAAGCATATCAAATATTGAAAAATACATTCTTGACGTGTAGTTTTAATTGTATAAATGGTAAAATAAAAAAATAGTATGTAGTAATAAAATATCGTAATGGGAATAAAATATACATTTTAACCTGCATTTTAAAAAAATTTTAAATTAACCTTTTCCCTTCACTGACTTAATACAAATAAAATAAGAGAGGAAAAAGAATATAACTTTAGTAACTTGATACTAAAATATATTTTGCAATTTATCGTTTTTAAATTTAAAAACTATTTAAGGGGTTAGTGGTGCAGAATAATCTGATTTAATTCTAAATAAAAATACAACATATTATATTTTATAAATATATATAGTAATATACGAGTATATATAATAATATACTCGTATTCTATAGATATATATTAATTACAGTGTATATTTAATATATATATATATATATATATATATATAATTTAATAATATTATAAAAATAATATATATTTTATATACATTATTGTATATTACATATATATTTAACATCTTATAAATATAATTTTATATTTATTTCCTAGTTCCTCTTATGTTAATTTAATGACGTCAGCAAACAGTAAACAGTTTATTAGTACTTTCAGCATTATAATTTCACTCCCTATAAATATGACATATTTGAAACACATCCAACTGTAGATTGTGTTAACTAACAAATGTAGATTGTGTTAACTAACAACTGTAGATTGTGTTAACTAACAACTGTAGATTGTGTTAACTAACAACTGTAGATTGTGTTAACTAACAACTGTAGATTGTGTTAACTAACAACCATATATTGTGTTAACTAACAACTGTATATTGTGTTAACTAACAACTGTAGATTGTGTTAACTAACAACTGTAGATTGTGTTAACTAACAACTGTAGATTGTGTTAACTAACAACTGTAGATTGTGTTAACTAACAACTGTAGATTGTGTTAACTAACAACTGTAGATTGTGTTAACTAACAACTGTAGATTGTGTTAACTAACAACTGTAGATTGTGTTAACTAACAACTGTAGATTGTGTTAACTAACAACTGTAGATTGTGTTAACTAACAACTGTAGATTGTGTTAACCAACAACTGTATATTGTGTTAACTAACAACTGTAGATTGTGTTAACCAACAACTGTAGATTGTGTTAACTAACAACTGTAGATTGTGTTAACTAACAACTGTAGATTGTGTTAACTAACAACTGTAGATTGTGTTAACTAACAACTGTAGATTGTGTTAACTAACAACTGTAGATTGTGTTAACTAACAACTGTAGATTGTGTTAACTAACAACTGTAGATTGTGTTAACTAACAACTGTAGATTGTGTTAACTAACAACTGTAGATTGTGTTAACTAACAAACGATTAATGGTGGATTAATTTTAATCTGATTCAATTTGACAACAAAATCACTTTCACGAAATAACAATAATCTTTTAAGTAATGCAGAATGGCTATGATCAGCTGTGGTATGTAAACAGCTGATTAATGGAACTTTATGTTACAATATAGTAATGAAATGTACTGTATTTATTTAATTGATTAATTTCAATTAGAGTAACTTTTAGAAATATACGTTATATTTTCTTGTTGATAATTTTACCACTATACTGTTATGTGTTTTCTTTGTAAATATGGAATACGTAGACTGGAAACATACAAATAGATAACAAATATATAACTATCTAGCTCAAGTTGTTAAAAACTAACAAATGTATCCCTAACAGAGTGAAATCAATGCCCCCCCCCCCCACCACCTATATACCTAGAGTGGTATTTACAAACCCACCCACCCATACACATAAAGTGGTATTGACTGACCCACCCGCTCACCCATACACCTACAGTGATGTTGGTTGACCCACCCACCCATACACCTAGAGTGGTATTGACCGACACGCCCACCCATACACATAAAGTGGTATTGACTGACCCACCCGCTCACCCATACACCTACAGTGGTATTAGTTGACCCGCCCACCCATACACATAAAGTGGTATTGACTGACCCACCCGCTCACCTATACACCTACAGTGGTATTGGTTGACCCGCCCACCCATACACATAAATTGGTATTGACTGACTCACCCGCCCACCCATACACCTACAGTGGTATTAGTTGACCCGCCCACCCATACACATAAAGTGGTATTGACTGATCCACCCGCCCACCCATACACATAAAGTGGTATTGACTGATCCACCCACCCATACACCTAGAGTGGTATTGACCGACACGCCCACCCACACACATAAATTGGTATTGACTGACCCACCCGCCCACCCATACATCTACAGTGGTATTGACTGACCCGCCCGCCCATAAACCTAGAGTGGTATTGACCGACACGCCCACCCATACACATAAAGTGGTATTGACTGACCCACCCGCCCATATACCTAGAGTGGTATTAACCGACCCGCCCACCCATACATGTACAGTGGTATTGACTGACCCGCCCGCCCATACACGTAAAGTGGTATTAACCCACCACACAACCATAAAGTACACAACGGTGTTGCATCGTCCATTTAGCGGCTCCTCGTTGAATAATATGTCTCATATAATTTCCAGGAACACCCATCCACCCACCCAAACACGTACATTGGCGATGACCCGCCCGCCCCCCTATAAAAGTACAGTGGTGATGACCCATCCGCCCACCCATACGCATACAGTGGTGATGACCCGCCAGCCCACCCATACACGTACAGTGCTGATGACCCACTCGCCCACCCATACACGTACAGTGCTGATTTATTAATTTAATTTAACTATCTCACTTACCTTTAGACTTATCACACAGAGGTTCCTCGAATGATTTTATGAAGTCTATTCAACTAGGGGAAGATCGTAAATTGTATTATTTACAGCGAAAATGTTTAGCATAAAGCAATAAGGAGTTGTATGTGTCCACATAAGTGTATTGGTAGCTCTGATAGCTCACAGAGTACCAACTTTATCTGTAATGGAATCAGTGTAAATGAGAACATCATAAACTGTTAAGGTTCACAACTTATGTAATAAACAGTGTGTTGGTAGCACTGATAACTCACAAATAGTACCAACTTCATCTGTAATGGAATCAGAGTAAATGGGGACATATAAAACTGTTAAGGTTTCAGTCATAACTTTTCAAGAGCAAACCACTACTAATAAATATTGTTTCTATTCTGTTACATTTATTGTGCGACTATCATTTCTCATTGTAGTGTAGGTACATATTTTATTTCCACATTATCTCCTGTAATATTTGTTTACAAATCCAAACAGTTCATTTTAAAAACAATAAATAATTTAAACTGGTTCCCATGGATGTCTTACATTTAATGTAATATGACATGTCTAATCTAATCCAATTAATCTTTATATGCAAAAGGCAAAGCTCTGGCTCACTCACTCATCACTAATTCCTCAACTTCCCGTGTAGGAGAGAGCTGAAATGTTGTACACTGTGTCTTTAGGTCTTAAATAGGACAACTAAAGTATTTCCATCTTGATCAAATACTCCTAAGGGATATAAACCGCCCCTTAAAGATTGTTCTATAAGGATAACATTGGGTTCATTTTAGTAAATTAGTAACAGCTGTTATGTAAATTTCAGTTATAAGTTCAATCTTCAGCTGTTAAACAAAATAACAGCTGTTTATAACAACAGATTGAATAAATATATGTAACCATAGTTATTCAAGTAATCGCTCCTTCTTTGTACACTTTTCGATACAAAAAAGCCAAGTTTATAGTGTGACCGTAAAATGCTTAACAATGACATACTCTGTTGTACCTCAAGCTCGTCTATAGAGTTAGACCAAACACAATTCGAGCATAATATGTTTTTGAATAAAATAAAAGAAGCATGTGATTACAGATAGTACATATTATGATTTTGAAAACACCTACGTTTTTATGATAACCGAAAAGTAGTTGAAGTATTGACTGACTAATGTAAATATAATTCCATGCAAAAGGACGATTTTAAGCCTTTAGAGAAAAAGTTAAACTATAAATGAAATATAACAACATAGAATACTCAGAGGGTGGGAGAAGTTTACAACAAGGGAGCTTGTAATATCTGAAGGCAGGAGCCATAAAACCAAAAAGCAACAAAGAGCACTCAGAGGAAGGAGAATGTTTACAACAGTTTACCATGTGATGTCGTTATCTCGTGTTATGTCTATAGGATAAAGTTTGGACCATAAAGACCACATTGCCACCCAGAGCACTCTGAGGGTGGGAGAAGTTTTCAACAGGGGAGCTTGTAATATCTGATGGCAGGGGGCTATAAAACGAAAAAGCAACAAAGAGCACTCAGAGGAAGGGAAATGTTTACAACAGTTAACATGTGATGTTGTTATCTCATGTTATGTCTATAGGATAAAGTTTGGACCATAAAGACCACAATGCCACCCAGAGCACTCTGAGAGAGTGAGCTGTTTACAACAGACAAGCTTGTAATGTCTGAAGGCCTCTGCTGATGTGATCACACCGGCCCAATGTGTTATCTCCCGTTGTGTCTGAAGGGTAAAGGTCGGACCATAAAGACCACATTACCACCAAGAGCTCTTTGAGGGAGTGAGATGTTTACAACAGACTAGATCGTAATGCCTAAAGGCCCCTACTGATGTAATCACCCCAGCACAATATCGTTATCTCACTTTTGTGAGTGCGGTGAAGTTGAACCTTAAAGACCCCAACGCATCCCAAAGCACTCTGAGGAAGGGAGATGTTTACAAAAGACGAGCTTGTAATGTCTAAAGACCCCTGCTGATGTAATAACCACAGAAAAATGTCGTAATCTCACGTAATATATGTTGGGTAAAGTTTGGACCAATAAGACCACAATGCAACCCAGAGCACTGTGAGGGCGGGAGATGTTTACAACAGTCAAGCTTGTAATGCCTAAAGATCCCTGCTGATGTAATTACCCCAGTAAAATGCCGTAACTCACATTATTTATGTAGGGTAAAGGTAGAACTATAAAGTCCACAATGCAACCCAGAGCACTCTGAGAGAGTGAGATGTTTACAACAGACGATCTTGTAATGTTTTAAGTCCCCTGTTAATGTAATTACCCCAGCACAATGTCGTTATTTCATGTTATGTATGTTGGATAAACGTTGGACCAATAAGACCATAATGCAAACCAGACCACTCTGAGAGAGTGAGATGTTTACAACAGACGAGCTTGTAATGCCTAAAGGCCCCTGCTGATGTAATCACCCCAGCACAATGTCGTAACTCACCTTATGTCTGAAGTGTAAAGGTTGGACCATAAAGACCACAATGCAAGCCAGGGCACTCTGAGAGCGCAGGATGTTTACAACAGATGAGCTTGTAATGCCTAAAGGCCCCTGCTGATGCAATCACCCCAGCACAATGTCGTAACTCGCCTTATGTCTGAAGTGTAAAGGTTGGAGCATAAAGACCACAATGCAAGCCAGAGCACTCTGAGAGCGCAGGATGTTTACAACAGATGAGCTTGTTAGTCTTAAGGCCCCTGCTGATGTAATTACCCAAGCACAATGTTGTTAAATCACGTTAAGTGTATGTAAATATATATATATATATATATATCGTATGGTTTTTTTCAGTTAGCTAGCATTCAGTAATTTTTTTCTTTAAGCCGAGATATATTTGGATTAAGATCCAAAAGTCATGCAATATATAATATAAAATAAAAGTGATCTCCTGTCACAAAGCTAAATCCAATCCATTGAGCTACTTACGACCTGCCTCACTTATTCTGTTTATACTATCCAATCCCTCCGGGAATGAACGCAGGGGACACTGTAATTATGTGACCCATTGTTTGAATAGACTCCCTACAATCACATGACTGATCTAGTGTCAATCCCCATTTATACTTCCAGTTATATAAACAACTACACACGCAAGTTCGGAACCGATTCAAAAGTGTTCATTCCCTCCTAGGGAGGTTCATTCCACCTACATGTATTGATGGAGGAACTTATTGCGTCCATCAAAACTGTTACACGCTATGGCCCAGCTATTTGGCTCAAAAAGTAATTGGGCGAAAATTTTTAACTTCTCAACTGGAAAGCAGTACGTAGATGTGGGTTTAGAGATTTTAAGCGACCGTTCTGACGAGGGAGGTCCTAGGAAATTAGGAGATCCTGAATTCAAGATCTTATTGAATTCTTTAAGTAGTGCCTCCTGACATCTTATCTCTGGAGGGGCTATAATGCACAGTACTGAGAGCCAAGGAAGTGGAGTTGCCATAAGAGTACCACTAATAGCTCTCATAGCTCTATTAAGTTGGACATCAATCACTTTTGTATGTGCACTATTTAGCCATACGGGAGCACTGTATTCAGCAGCGGAATACACCAGAGACAAAGCAGTTGTACGCAGTTTTCGATTAGCCGGTCTATTAGTTAGGTGGAAGCAGGCTACTTCAGTTTTTGATGGGTTAGGATTTAGCTTCCAGGTTCTAAAATATCCTTCGAGGGTTGCAAGGTCACTTGTGGGTGTTACTTTAGTATCTGTGAAGTCCTTATGTTGGTAAGCTAAAGCAATATCATCTGCATATATAAACTTTCTAGACTTTGTTATTGGGATGTCAGCGGTATAAACGTTGAACAAAATTGGAGAACGGACAGACCCCTGTGGCAGACAATCCTTCAACTGTCTAAAGGAGCTTTCTTCACGACCGAGATACTTAAAAAAAAGTATATGCAAAGGAAGTCATGAAATAGAGATTGAAATTGTCATTTTCAGGAAGAATTGTTACACTTGTAATAGGTGCTCTACAAATTTAATTAACTTATGAAATGTTTATCAGTTCATATATATTATTCAATTAATTTTACAAATTAAACATATATTCGTTTTAGAATTCAAATAGTATTTTCAATAGTTAAATTACAGTAAGAAAACACGCTAAGGTTATATCACCTTGTGTTTTGTTTACAGTACAACATATAATTCATCCACTGCCGATCCAAGTGTTGTTGAGGGAATAGGAATAGAGCATAGAGTAGAGAGCAGGAATGTTTTGGCAAACAGGATACAATTATCTACAAACTTTCACCAGGCAATCTGGTGTAGCCACATTCTGCAGTTATTGTATTCATACCTTCTATTGTAATGCATAGTTTTGTCATATTATAAACTGAATTTTTTATTTTGTTAAAATAGGTGCCTGCCCTAAACCACCAATAATTACTAATAAATAACACTATAATATATATATATATATATATATATATATATATATATATATATATATATAAAAGTATATATGAATATTCTTTTGTACTACGTTTTTTTTTTTTTTTTTTCTTTCTTGTTTACTATAGGACCTCACCGACAAGTTTTGCGTAACTTGGTGAGGCCTTGATTTTGTACTCACTTTAAAGTAATAAAATAAATAAATATTACAGATTTAACAATTGAATCATTCCCAAAATTCAAAAGTAAAAAATACCTTAGTTTTAAACAACAGGTAACGAAATATATTTATCTATAGGCAATGATTAGGAAGTGTTTGTAAAGATAATATAATATTCCTATAAGTCGGTACAGTAGCGGTCTTTTTACTTAAATGTATTATACCAAGGTAGTTAATTGTTAACAAAACTAGTGTAAAATTAATTGTCTTTAAATTTATCGTAGGGGAACCGATCAAAGTATATTTTACTTCTTTTAATGAAATGAACTAAATATGATGCCATAAACGAAATACATATATACATTTATATTTGTTATGAGAAAAAGAACAACTTATCACTATAAAATGGTAATGTTCTGATTTAGTTTTTTAATGTCTTTTTTACCTATAAATGCTATTTTAGGTGTCAACAATACAAAAATTTAACGTAACTCTCTTTAAATTTGGCCAAGGGAAATTTATCTTAAAATAATTATCAATAATAAATTCAACCAAAATAATTTTATAGGCTTTTTGATCAAACATCTTTTAATTTGTTTGCTAATCACAATAGAATTATATAACAAATTTTTATTATAATCCATTTATTTATTTAGTAAACAAACAAGCGTTGAGTTAAGCATCCATATTGAATCACATAGACTGAATATTCATTAACAAAGTTATATTATAAGAGTAGTCATTTTCATATTTTCTCGGTGATCTTTTGACTTCTTAAATATGGTCCTTCAAATTTATCAGTGTAATAAAAGTGAAAATGAACAGAATAAAGCCACATTCTTCCCTCTTTACTAAATGTGATATGCCATAAACAAAGTGAGGGGAATTTTTTCCTTAGGTTTTCTGAATTGATCACTATATCAAATCACAGAACACACTATAATCAAAATTATCACCCATTGATTACGGATATTCATTAATTCTTAAGGCGCCGATTGTCAAGACTTGCCTGAGTATCGATTGGGAAAGCGGATGAGCAAACTAAACTGCCAGTTTGTAGTGTTTACTTCTTTGTCACTGGTTTATTCAGCTGCTGAATACAGTGCTCTCGTATACCTTAATAGCACACTTGGTAAAGCAATCGATGTTCAACTTAATAGGGTCATAAGATCAGTAAGTGGCAACCTCACTTCCTTGGCTCTGGGTGTTGTACAATTCAGCTTCTTCACAGATAAGACGTCAGGAGCACCTCTTCAAGAATTCAATAAGATCACCTCGCCATTACCCAGGATCTCCCGTGTCAGAACGGTAGACTAAAATCTCGAAACCGACCTCTCGTACTGATTTCCAGTTGAGCAGATCAAATTTCTCGCCCAATACTAGCTGGGCTATAACGTGAAACAGTTTTGATGGACTAAATAAGTTTTATATTTACGATCCGTCAATGCCTGTCGGTGGAATGAGCCTCCCTCGTAAAAAGTGGGTATTGTTGAATCGGTTCTGAACTGGCGTAGGTGGGTGTAACTACTGGAAGTATAAATGGATATTTGCACTAGATCAGTCATGTGATTGCATGGAGTCTGTTCAAACAATGGATCACATAGTTACAGATTGCCCCCTGCGTTCTTATACGTAGGGATTAGCTAGCATAAATATAATCAGTAAAGCAGGTCTTTACACATACTGTATACCTTATTGACGTACCCAATGTAACACTGTTTGTTATAACTAAGGCCCAATAAAAGATTTATGACTTTAAATTATATACGCTAACGTTTTTCTAATACAAGAAAAACTTATGTACAATTTTTAGTAAAACAAAAATTGAAGGAAAAATGAAAAATGAATTTATGGAAAAAATTTAATATTCAGGGATTCACTCTCATTAGATATTTAATGGAAAATGCATTGAGTAATAAAATAACTTATTTATATAAGGAAACTAAAACTGTTAAGGAATTTAAAAATAAATAAATTAAATATAAGCAAAATAAAAATATTTAAAACATGAAGTGGGCTTAATTTGGTTAATAGTGTGTGATTTATTTTTATGTATAGTAATGTATTATGTTTTCTTGGTATGTTTATTGTATTAGTGTGTCTAATTATTGTAGAGGTAGGACAACAAAGTTTCTTTCATTTTCAACCAAGCTCAACCAAATAAAAACAAATATGTGAAATAGAAGATAATAATTCTGGATGATCATTTATCATCAAGCTAATAATTAATTGCTTTTTTAATATTGTTTTTCAATAATTGCTTAATATTAAATTTAAAATAAAAACTTTTTAAGCAGACAAATATTAAATACCTATGATTTTTGTTTGATTTTTTTTTATTATTATTACAGTAAGCCCCTATTATTATATAGTACAGTAAGCCGCTATTTTTTCATGAACGAGATACAGGCCAAAGTGTCACGAGCGCAGTGAGTGACGGGGTTGGCTCACTAAGCGTCCAGGAGTCTCCCTTAGTAAATTGTATTTTTACTTTAATAACTATTAATCAGCTGATTGGCCCAGCTGTTGTTTCATTATTGAGTTCATAAGCATTAACATTTAGTTACAAATAAGAGTCTTCAATTGCACCAAATAATTTCGTCTACTTACTGGTTACCCAAATCACATACTCAAAAATTTAACCAAAAGAAGAAATCCCCTTTTTTAATTGAACAACACCTCTACGCCTCTAATATAGCACTAAGCAAACCCATTTTTTTTTTTTTTTTTTTTTTTTATTTCTTGAAAATGATCAAATTTCTTAAGAAAATTCGTATACTTGTTAACTACTTTGCTGCAAACTAAGCAATATTGTTTGGTTCTCTGTGATTATTCTGTATAGGGTGGGTGGGTGGGCACTAAGCTATATTTTTTGCCCTTATTTGTTAAGGTTAACCTGTAAATGGTTTATGCATATTATAAATGTATTCATTACTAGACACAAGTATACAGTAAGTGGAAGTTGCCAGTTATATTTTATAAAATAACACTGAATTCTACATTTATGCAATTTTCTACATTTATTTATTCTAAATGTTTTAAACGAGTAATTATTAACCAATATTAAAATTATACAACGTAATGAATAAGAAAAATTAATTTAGAATCAAAAAATGGATGTGAATTATAAAAATGGAAGAAGAAATATAATCGCTGAGAATCAAGGAAAGGAAGATGCCGTCAGGACCTTTCCGTTAAATATAAATGGATTTTTCATAAATACAAAAGAAATATTTTCCATTCTCCCTCAAGAATAATTTCTTTTGTAGTTTTCGCTTTTTCTAGAGTTTGTCATTATGAATTGTTCGCTTATGTTATGGTTAATATCTGTTAAAAGCATTAATAATAGTTTTTATGTTCTCTAAATATATGTAGTTAAACTGAAATACTGTAATATAAATTATTTTATTGCCTAGGAGTACAGCATTATTTTATAATATTATTAAATTTGTCTTATATTGTTAACTAGTTCGTATGATATATTTCATTAAATCCAACTTCACCGCAAATTTGTCTGAATCTTGGCTTCATACCTAAGATAAGGGTCTCCATATTTTTTTAACTGTTCATTTTTTCTTTTTTTCAATTACATTTCATAAAATCTTTTAGGACTATACGAGGAGGTTAAAGACAACAATACAAAACAAACAAATATACGTTACAATATCTCAAATTAAATTAATTTCAATTACTATAAACTCTTACCTGATCTAAATCCATAAAGCCCGATTTCTAAGATCACGTCGTAACCATGAGCAACTTGTCTTATCTTTTCACACAGGTCACTCACTGGCACTCACTCACTGATGTCACTTACTAAATTTACACACTTCCCAAATCACTGACGAGTCTTCACTTACTGACGAAATTTTCAACTTCAACAAACATTTTGACTTTGAGATAATCACGAGTGAATCCGGACGTAAGATGTTCTGTTTTATTTTATTTACTCTCCTTTCCTTTTATTTTATTATTTTAATGCGCTTTCTATATTAAATATTTTTATATTTTTTATTTATATTTATGAATTAAATGTACATACTGAATGATAACAATAAATATCACTTCACTTACTGAATATACATTGTTTGATTTACTTAGATTAATTAATGATATATTTTCACTAACAAATTTTATATTTACTGGGACGATTAAACTAAAAAGGCACCGGAATGTGCGAACTTGTGAGAGGTTCTTAATATTGAAATGTACAAAATCGTTATTATATTAGAGGTGTTTAGGTCGTGTCCTGACTATATATAAGAGTGTGTTGGAGGGGCACACACTAGGTGAGCGGCGGTCGTGGTGCTCCAAGTCTCGGCACTGACGGAGCCGCCTCCAGCCCCCGGCCGCCACGGCGCCACCCCCACCCCGCCGCCCCACAATCAATTACGTCTTCTTGTCACCGCCGATCCCCTCATTACACTAGTCCTCTGGACCAAATCAAACTTAACTAGTTTTGTATTTCATTACAATTGATATTCAATTAATATCAGTTGTATTCAATTAATGGTTACTGTCTATAAACCATTTGTTTGTCGTGAGATTAAGAATTTGTTTTTTGTTGTGTAAGGAGAGAAGTCTAAGCCGTCAAGTCTTTGAGCCTGATTTAGTGATAGCGCAGGTTTGATTCATGGTTATAAATGATTATGGTTAGGGTTGCTATACGTCCGTATTTTGGTTCCTTAGTCCCTTACCGTAAAAAGTAAAATCCAGGTAGATAATTGTTTTTTACGTTCTGTGCCCGTGCCCGTAACGTACGAAGGAAAATCCTGGTAGATGTTTGTTTTTTACGTTCTGTGTTCGTGTCCGTACCGTACAAAAGAAAATCCTGGTAGATGTCCGTATTTTTGGTTCTTTTAATACTAAAAATATATTTAAAATATTTAATAATGTTGAAAAGGCCAATATGTATTACTAGTAATTTTTTAAATCACCAATCAACAATCTGGTGTTGTATGATAACTCATACTATGCACTATTATACTTAGACAAATCTCTCTCCTGAGTTTCAAGCAAAATAATTGTAAACATTTTTAAAAAGTATTAGAGTTTGTTCTTTCTCTACCCGGTACTTCGGCACCAGTTGAATAAGTTTTTTCACTTATGAAAAATGTCTGGACACCTGTTCGGAACAGACTGTCAGTAGAGTAGTAGAGAAGATCAAAGCTATTCTGAGACATGACACTGCATGTGTAGAATGCATTGGAAATCTCCAAATATTATCTACCTATCATGAACAATACAATGCTAACAAATAACTTTCAAACAACAGTTAATCAATTCATTGAACACAACAGTATTTCAGTAATATAATTTTTTTTTAATTTTATTATATATTTTTCGTGTTTAGTATTTTATCTGCAACTGTCATCCATGTCTTGTTTAGTATTATTATTTATTTTCAGTGTTGTTCATTATCATTATTATTATTTCCATTTTTATTTTTATTCTCTATCAAATGTTAAGGATTTGTTATTTTTATATATTGCAGAAAATATGGATCTGGCTGTCATATGATAGAACTCCCACGTACAGGTCCGACGTGACCAATTTGGGATTGTTCCCATAAATGTTTGAGTTTTTCGCATCAGCTGTATGTGAATGTGGAATACATTTATTTGATTTGATTTGACGACCTTGACTGACAGTTTTCATTAGTAATATTTATCTTATACTGTAAAAATTAATAAAATAATGTTATTGCTATAGCAAAAGTCAGACATATAAACATTTCAATTTATAAAAGTAAATCCATGAATGAATATAAAACTAGACATTAAGGTATATATGATTGCATCTTAAATAGCCCTGTGCAGTGACAATCGCAATAGGCAAACGTACGTTAAAATTCAAAGTACAAATTGTTTTTATTTGTTGTCGACAATAAACATTGCATACATAACAAACGTCAAATGAATATTATGATCAAAAGACACTATCAATTTTTAGAGTTAATTGAGTAATAGACCTAAAGTACAAATGTTTAAACATCACAACTGAAGTATTAAGTTATGTTAACATATGTTTCCAGCTAAATATATACTAAACTAAATTTTATAACAAATTTATAAATGAAAATTGTTAAAATAATAATAATTTGAAACCAAATTATATTATAAATTAATTAAGTCTCCTTAACGAGCCAGAAATTCAGTAACTGAGCAACAAGCTCTTTCTAATAGAAATGTATGTAGTAGAATTTTGATTTTTTTTCTTCGTACCTTCTAGTTTTATTTTCCCCAGTAATTTATTGAACAGCTTTGGCCCTATATTTTTTGGGAGCCAGGTAGCAATTTCTAATCTGTGCGAGGTCTCTCTGTGTTCATTCTTTTGCCGTGTGTCATAATAATGTATATCTGCACCAGTTACAATTGTTGAAAACTTACATTTATAAAATATCAGCATTTCATAGATATAGATTGATGGTAATGTTAAAATGTCTAAAGATTTAAAATATATTCTACATCCCCTCCCTCATTCATTCTTACCTTGACACTGTTCATTGCTAAAAATGAGACTTTTTTAGAAAAAACCTTCACTTGTAAGTTTTACTTGAGCCTGTAGGCCTGTGCGTGAACTTTATTCAACGAGTACTCACCGTTAGCTTAGGTAGGGGATCGAACTTTGGAACTTGGTCTCCACAGTACGGGGCCTTAACCACCGAGCCACCACCAGGGAGGGCAATAACGGTATTAAAAAGGATCATTCCAATCTGTTAAAAAGGAAAATAGACTCGTCAAACTAATTAAATTCTGTACACACCAGCAAGCGTTTTAGACGAGTCGTAACCTGTTTTCGCTGTCGTTAAGTTAAGCCCCGCAGGCAGCTTATTCAACCTGACGCCTGCCAGAGATGGAAGTCGTAAAGTTTTTTTCGTTGTCGATAAGCTTAGCCCCACAGGCAGCTTATTCAACCTGACGCCTGCCAGAGATGGAAGTCGTAACCGTTTTTCGTTGTCGATAAGCTTAGTCCCGCAGGCATGTTATTCAACTTGACGTCTGCCAGAGATGGAAGTCGTAACCGTTTTTCGTTGTCGATAAGCTTAGCCCCGCAGGCAGCTTATTCAACTTGACGCCTGCCAGAGATGGAAGTCGTAACCATTTTTCGTTGTCGATAAGCTTAGCCCCGCAGGCAGCTTATTCAACCTGACGCCTGCCAGAGATGGAAGTCGTAACCTATTTTCGTCGTCGATAAGCTTAGCCCCGCAGGCAGTTTATTCAACCTGACGCCTGCCAGAGATGGAAGTCGTAACCTTTTTTCGCTGTCGATAAGTTAAGCCCCGCAGGCAGCTTATTCAACCTGACGCCTGCCAGAGATGGAAGTCGTAACCTGTTTTCGTTGTCGATAAGTTTAGCCCCGCAGGCAGCTTATTCAACCTGAAGCCTGCCAGAGATGGAAGTCGTTAACTAGTGTTGAGTCTGTATTGTTGGACTCGACAGCTGTTCTTACCTGCTGCCTCATATTTATGAACATCCCTACCTTGAATCAAAGTGCACTTTGACCGACATAAGAGTATTTTATATCATAGATAATTATGACAGAGTCAGCAAATTGAGCTCCCTGAAGGGATCCCTACAATACACTCTGAATTTTAATTTAGCTATGATTCTAACATAATCTTTGGAGCCTGAATGCTCGTTACAGTTTTTTTTAGATTATCCACTCCATAGTCTTCTTTTACCATAAGAAAAGTTTGGGTAGATAATACTGAAGTACGCCATTTTTCAAACCTCAGAAGTACAAGTTTTTGCTCAGTTTGCTCATAAGGACATTCCCGAAGAAACCTTCAGACAAACGCAGTAAACATGATCCTGCCAGGTCAGGCATTTATTAAGGTACATTCCTAGGAATTTAGTTGATATGTTTCATCTATAGGCTCATTGCAAGCTTAACAATAGGACATTGTGAAGTATTCCGTTGTCTTTCATTTAGTGCTGGTTTTTAAATTAGACTTTTTTTCAATTCTAAAACAAATTTTCTTTATTTTTTGCGACGTTCATTTGGCTTTTTACTGAAATTTAATTGTAGAACATGAGCTCTACCTGATAAATTAGAATTCCTTCGTTAAACTAATAATTACTTTCAGAATAGTTTTTTTTATTATTATTTTTATATATGGACAGAGTATATTTAAATAATATAATAAAGCATTAAACAATTATTTTTACATTTTGTCTATATTTGTTTAACTATCCCCGAAGTTATAACTCTCGTGTTTTAAAAGTGATTATTTTGGAAAATATTGGAGGCTTGCTTTTATTATTATTATTATTATTATTATTTTCAATAAAGATTAAGGGGAAGTGATTATTATTAGTTAAAGAATGGCTGAAGCACCTATGGGGTCTGTACAAGTTAATGACATTTAATTGACCAAAGTACTTAAGAAATATTGTTAACCTTACATTTCAGTCAAGTCACACACATACCTTAGTATGAGAGGTAATGTTTTTTTAGTGATTTTGTATCAAAATTACCATATTACCACGTTTGTAAACTTTCTGCCTTAACACCCTTAGAATTAATCATACTGTATCAAGGAACAGAACATGTTTCCGGATTGAATTTAATATTTTGCCATCCTCCCTTTAATTTTTTTTTTCATTTAATATTCCTCACACATTAAAATAATATTATAAAATTAAAATTGAATAAATTAGTAAACACGTATACTTAAATAAAATAGGGATGTCCTTTACCGGTTATGGAAACCGAGTTAATCTCCAGGTCTACCTGAAAGTAACAAATCGGCAAAGTGGTTGTGCTGCAATATGAAAGATTACTAACCAAAATAGCAAAGAATAAGTGACGAGCATAGCACAGTTGACAACCTAAAATTAAAGACTAAAATTTAACATAATATCATGCAGGAAATAAAAAACAACACATGACTGAAAATAAAACTATTTATAACGTAAATTGTCAAATGGTATTTTTACAATAATTTCAAATACTATTGACTGACTTGTTCTCAATTTTTCAATGAATATTTTTTTAAATGAGACTTTCAAAAACTTTGTTTCACTGTTTGGCTGAGTCACGTAGTTAAAAGTTCTATTAAGTTTGATTTTCAATTTACCTCACAAATTGAGTTCGAACCGCAAGTGATCATTAGCGTTAACTGGTTGAGTTATCAATTCACTGCAACCCCATAAACATTTTATCTATTTCCATTTATTGCGTATTTTGTTTATACAATCATTAATAAGATAATTAATAACTTATACCATGTTTATTTCGTGTAAACCATTCTTTGAAGAATTTGAAATTATAATCTTCCTTATTTATTTTCGTGCTTTTTGTACACAAAACAAAACATTACTGAATTTACAGTTTAAAGTAATATGCATTACTCTATGAGAAAGAAATTCTACATAAAAAAAGTTATAATTGGGCAGGACAGAAAGTAACCCACTTGTTACGTTTAGTGCATATGGGTTTCAGCAACTGAGGGGAATCGTTCCACTCAGGATCTAATGCTATAAAATTAATCTGACACATTGATTCATCTTCACCTGTAAAACTCAACTTTTAATAGTGATAATTAAGTATATTTAACATATTATCTCAGACATTGCATGATACAATAAATATTTAAATAAACTTGAAATTTAATTAATATCGGACATAAAATAAATCATTATATTATGTTCCTTTTTTTCAACACTACTAGAGAATTCAGAGGTGTCCATATTGGTTGGTGCAAGGCCTTGTAGTCAATGATCAGATGTTGCACAGGGAAGAGAACTGAATTTAAAGTTTATCAAGTATCTGAAAATCAAACCAATATTACGTGGTTCGTATTCCAAGTAAATGTGTTGGTCCCTTAGTTGCCCTGACTATCGAGCTATTAATAAATTGACATTTCAAAGGAACAGTCGACCTTGGTAACAATGCCTACAATCGTTCATCTACACTCATCATACTCGCTATCCCCTCCATATCGCTCATGTCTCTACGATCGAATTCATGGTCGTCAGTAAAGGTATAACAAAAAAGAAAGAAGAAAACTACCGGTGAAATTACTCGTAGCTAAACAACAGTAACACGCATGGATTAATTATGAAAAAAAGTGATTAGTGTACAAGAACTTCACTATCGAGATGCGAGAACATTCAAGACATATAAAAAACTAGCTGTACCCGCCCGCTTCGCCGGTCATAATATTGAGTTTGATTTAGAACCTAATAGCTGAAATAATTCGAGCATTTTTGCTTCTTCTACCAATATTAGATTTTTACGAGGCATGTCATAAAAAGTAAACTGCAAAACAAATAATTATTTATTTTTTATTTTCACTTTTCACCACATGTTTTAATTACCGAGGAAAAAAGGTTAACACCAAATACAGATCACCTGATCAAGTAAAAGTAGTGTGTGCTACACTCTCAAGGTGAAATGTAGAACTACAATAAATCAAAACATATACAGTACTGTTGTTGTGAGAACTTCAATCTGCTCATGGCATGTGAAACTACATTAAACCACACAGTCATATTTTTTTGTAAGCAATTCAGATTCTCCATTTGAATAACATGGGATCTTTAGGAGCCCGTGGGGCGGGACCCTGTGGACGGATCTGCATCAAACTTCACAGAAACCATCTCGGGAGTATACAGGACAACATCCTAAAGTTTCATGGCGATCAGTTGGATGGTTTGGCAGTGCATAAACTTCAAACATATATATATACAAACATCCTCTTTTATAAATACAGTATAGATTATGAAACACTAATATGGAAAATAAATTCTTTGTTTATAAGATTATGATTCTTAAACATCATAAAATAAAGTGAATTTGGCGCTACTTAAATGCATAAGCGTTGAACGTGTTGGTAAAAACTATAGAATTAGTTTTAAATACAGGCTAACGTTGTAAGGTCACCTGAAGACGACAGGAGTTTTATACCTGTCGAAACGTTATGCTAGTTTTAAAACACTTTACGCGTTGGAAATCTCCAACAAATGTACCAATGTGAACAATCCAATGACAATAAAAAAATAACAAACTACAACTTGAATTATTTTTATTAAAAAAACAATTAATTATAAAATAGTGGAAAGAGCCTGATAAGGCAAACAATATAAATAGTTGAATCACATTAAAATATGCAGTATTTGTTTCTGAAGGCATTTTAAAATCTACATTTGTCTCTTAATAACATAGACTTAACGTACATTGTTTTCTTAGTTTGACGTGAATGCCAACCACGAGGTGGGCTGATTACACAAAAACCTATGGTGCGGTCAAATCTCCAGGGAGCTCTATAGAAACTGGAGCGTCCAGTCTAGATGAGTTAATGTGTTCCTTCTCCATAGAAACTGTCTGGCCAGGTTATTACAACTTCCTGCCCTTAAAAGTTGAAATAAACTTTGTCATTTCGTCTCTCTCACTTGTGAATTTTTGTTACCTACCAACTAGTTTAGTAAAATATTGTATGAACTTTATTAAAAGAATGTATATTAAAAGAAACCCCTGAATATTTTTTAGGATAAATTAGCTTTATTTTAAACGAATAAAACCTAATAAAGTTTTTAATACTGGACTGTTTTCTAAAACACTTAGAAAACAAAAATTTTGAAATAATAAATAAAATGTCGCTTTGACATAATGAAAGGTTTAAAATCCCTATTTGATGATAAGCTTTTACCAATTTCCTCGGCTACTTTCTTAAGTCTGGAAATGATAATTAGTAGATTAAAATTTGACCGAGATCGTAGCTGAAGGGTGAAGGACGTACATAAATAAAGTATGATTATTCAAGAAATGAGAGGCCCACTGAGAAATTTATGGGTAGACTTACGCCATCTTATATATTTTATTTAATCTTACAAATGGTTTTAAGACTGTTTTCATTAAATACATGCTACGCGTTAGTTTAATTGACAAGCATATTCGATTTTATTAAATTTTTTGTTACGATTCGTTACAATCATGTTTCTCCATTGTCGACTGTAAGTAAAGTACTTAAGTTTGTTAAATGTAATAAACATAGTTACGTGTTGGTAGAAATACAAAACAAATTTGTTACACAAATTCACACGGTCATACATTTGTATTGTTGTATATAAACATTGTCAAAGTTATTTTGTACCAAAATCTGTAACGGCCTAAAATTTTAAACACTTAAATATCTATATTTTTGATATTTGACAATTCCAATAAAAGGCTACGTTTGCATAAAACCCTGCGTTAAATTGTCATTGTCATACGCTAAAAACCCAGGCTTCGAAGTTGTCACTGTCGGATCCATTGCTAAAATCTCTGTTCAGATAAAAATACTGTAGATATGCCTAAGAACGACGGTGACGTATGTTCATAAACACTGAACAAAAATAGCCAATAAGCCAAATAGTCAACCCAAATAGCATCCATGGTGGTCACACAGGATACGTTAGCGTTAGATTATGTAACACAGGAGCTTAGCAAGGAAGAAGTGGGATCGTGGACATATGACCTTGGACACCACATCCAACGTCTAAGGAGCCATCCATCCAAAGCCTAAAGAGTCATCTATTCAAGGTCCAAGGTAATGTCTATCCAAGGTCTAAGGAGCCGTCCATCCAAGGTCTAAGAAGTCATATATACAAGGTCAAAAGAACCGCCCATCCGAGGTCTAAATACCCGTCCATCCAAAGTTTAAAGAGCCATCCATCCTAAGTCCAAGCTGCCATCCATCCAAGATCAAAGGAGCCGTCCATCCAAGGTTTAAGAAGTCATACATCCAAGGTCTAAGGAGCGGTCCATCCAAGGTGTATATACTTATCCATCCAAAGTTTAAGGAGCCATCCATCTAAGGTCTAAGGAGTCATTTACCCTGTCCAAGGTGTTATCCGTCCAAGGTAAAAGGAGCTTTGCATCCAAGATCTAGTGAGCTAAGGTTACATCTAAGGTCTAAAGATCCCTCCATCCAAGGTCCAAGGAGCCGTTCATACACGATCTAAAGAGCCATATCATCGACATGGTGGACAAGGTACAAGGGCCAGACACAACAAATTTTTAAAATGGTAAAGTTTTCTTGACGTTTCATTTTATGTCTATTAACAAAATACAAAATGACTCGCTCACTGAATAACCCATTATTTGTCGAATAAAATTTGGCGCATCTTATGTACAGAATAAGAAGTATAAAAGGCACTTTATTAATGTTATCCTCAGAACTAGCATTTGAAGACAAAAACTTATTTTCATTTTCAACCCAGATTACTTTTATTTCAAAATTGTACAACTTTAACCGGGCGTTCAATAATATTAAAATCCACTCAAATGTACGAGAAGTTGGAACTGTTAATAGATAAGTAAGTTTGGTGTATCCTGTCTCTATATACAACGACTCGTTGGATGCGTGTGAAAAAATATGTAATTACCGTAGAACTAAGACTTTATTCGCAGTATAATATTATCACACTTTAGCGAAGCTCAGTCAATTTACTTGCCAACCAAACGACTCTAGCGCTCGAAGCAAACGTAAATCAGCCAGCTGGTGCAATGAGCAAATAAACTATTTGATTTGAATATTTACACTAAATTAATTGTATTTTAACGTAAATAAACTGCCGTGCTATCTAGCGGAGAGATGACGTTGCTCTGCTTTACGACCACTAGGAGCGCTAGCGTCAGCCAGTTGGAATTTTTCTTAAGAGAAAGCTTCGCGACTGTGCTTTGGTCTTAGGTTAGTACCTTCCACTCTGAAGTTAAATTCCTACAACAAAGGATGTCACTCAATATTATGGTGGAATGATGAAAAGATGGACGAGTTATACTCTTGTGAACCTAATTTTTAAGGTTAGGATGCTAGCTAGGTAACGAGTAGAATGGATAGGTGAGAAGGATAAAATATGGGAGTGTAAATGTGTGAAAATTCGAATCAACATTCGAAATCCACTGTTGTGTGCAGTGGTTTTTGGTTCCTTAAACGTTTAAGGTATAGGGCAGGAATCGTACTTCTTGTTACGACCAACAATCCTACTTACTACCTTTATTTCTCCTTAAAAAAAAAGATTTCTGGATCGTATACCACTCTCTTTTCCTCGTCTATCAGTGAGTGATCAAGTGAAACACACCTTACTATACACCTATTTCTCGCGAATGTTCTCTTTTTGTGTGTATAACCCAGTTTGATTATATATTTTAAACCACAAAAGGTCATTTATTTTATTTTAAACTTTATTTTATTAGTCTTGAAACCCTTAGAATTTTTCATGTAATTTATCATGTTCTTATCCTTCTTACACTAATTCATTAATAGACCTACCTAATTAAAATAGTTAACAAATAAACTACCTCAGTCTGCTATATCTGTATGATTATGTAAGGGTACATTCTGAATTGTCTTTATTGGTTTTTTTTATGGTATTGTCATTTTCTCCGGACTTAAAAGGACAATTTAAACAATAAACACACGTGTACGTTTCTACTCATACAAAGTTCACAGTTGTTAAGAGGTTCTTCAACAAACTTACGATAACATTGATTTACATATGTATTTGTTATTCGGAATATGGTAAAAAGGAGATATAGTAGAATAATACTTGCTAATTAGAAATATGAATATGGATGACCTTCAGTGTTGTTATAATCACCATATAATTAGCATTTCAAACTTGCTTTCGTTGTATTGCAACTAGAAACTCTTATATTTTCTCTCTGATTTATTAAGCTTGAACGAGCCTCTGTGAGCATTATCGGCACTAGTGGTGCAGTGCTTAACCCAGTTTCTTGGGGACAAAGTGTTCTTGAGATTGTAGGCGATAGGTTCTATGCTCGGGATAATACCGACACGGCGTCCGCTCAATGGTTGCTATCGGCGTGGACACTACTAGAGATGTCTGGGGTGTCCATGTTGGGTGGTAATCATGTTACGGATGTTTTGTAGGGGAGAGAACTGAGTATCAGGCTTGTCAATTAGCTAAAAATCAGAATAATACTACGTGGTTCGGATTCCCTGGTTATAGGACTATTAATTAATTGTCTTTTCTGAGGAACAGTTGAACTCAGTTAGTAACAAGACTACACTTATATCGTCATTTATATTCGCCTTAAAATACGCACAGCGTTGTGTCAGTGCCTCATATGTAAGAATATCAATAAAGCTTATACTATTATTGTACGTTTTTTTGTTTGTTTTATGCGGAAATAAACAATTGAACTCAAGAGTTCAGAAACATCTGGTAGTTGTATTTCACTTCTTAAGTAAAAAAATGTACATACCTAATTATGTAAACGATTTCTCGAGATAGGAAGAACATAAGATAGATTGAATTCATTTTAAAACTTAAGGTTCAAGGACTGGGAGAAAATATCAGGAATATAGCAACTGAAATCATCTGGGTTTAATCTCACTGGGCCTTAAAGATCAAATTATTTTCTGTTACTACTGTGTTCTCCATAGTCTAATAAATGCTTATACATATAACAGTTTTTATGTTGGTATAAACATTGCGTAATTTTAGTGTGGATTTTTACTTTCTCCCATATGCATTAGCATAGAGTATTGTGATCGTCCAAAACAATTGTTTTACAAGTTCTTCTAAAAATCTATTTTAGGGTTCCCTGAACCCAAAAAAGTGTTTTTTTAGAAAAAAAGTCTTTGGTGTCTGTCCGTATGTGTGGCTGTCTGTGCGTATGTTCAGTTCACTGGAAACCAAACGGATGGATCAATTTTTATTAAATTTTGTATGTAGGTGTATGTATCTCCATACATACATTTTTTCACTTTTTTGAAATTTTTTTATGGCCAAAACACATACAAAAATTGAATATTCTCGAAATCGGCTCTAACGATGTTTATTAAATTTCAGGAAAGATGTAAATTACAATTTAAATATTTTAGTAAAAACCACATGTCTCCAACTTGCCTAGTTTTTTACTTATGGCAAAAACATGTTTGGGAATCAAACTGGTAATTTTCAAAGTTTGATTTTTTAGTGTTTAATATTGGGGAAAGTTTGTGCTAATTCTTTGGAACCATTTATTTAGATTATTATTAGACTGTGATAACAAATATTTATTTTGTTATTTTTAATAGACATACGAGAGAAAAGTTGATCCAAGGCTTACAATATACACGTATTATACAGTATATCATATGAGCCCTGCCGTTGAATGACTAATGTTAACGTAATCCCCGGCCGAGGCCGAAGGTCAAGGTGATACATAAATCTGTCGGATCAAAGCGTATAGATAATCGAGTTTGATCATAAACTGTGTGGAAAGTAAAAGGCGGAAGAAAACCGAATTACCACCAAAATCTCTCATGTATTTCTGCAATTATGAGTGTAAATTATACATTTTTATCTTTCAACAATTTTTGTTAATCATATTTATTGAGAAAAATACACCATTTTTTACAGTTTCAGATGATTTGTGATGTTTGAAAATTCAATATAATAAGAATAATAACCAGATCATTTAAGAACTTTAATAGCGTGTACGTCGTATGTTCTTTAATTAATTGAGACCACGTATACAAAGTTTCATAATTTTTCAAAAAATATTTTTTTAAATACGTTATTTTAATACGGATTTTTTACTACATTAATTTTACTTTACATATTTTCAATAATAATTTATTGAATACAAATTCAAGGATAAAAATGTTTTGTTAAATATCAAAACAATATTTCCTTCTTCATGTAAATTTATTGGATAAAAAAAGATAATAAAGTGGATGCCATTATGTTTAATTGTCCAAAAGAGAAATTTATCGTAGTCACCACTATTTGTATCTAGGATCGTTTATGTCTGTCTTTTATTTTGGCCAGTGCTCAAGCAGCGGCATTAAGGTGGAGGTTGGGTCCAGAATGGGCACGAGTCCAAACTCAACAATGTAAACAATAGGGAGTTACAACAATACTTGGCCCCTTTGGGCAACGACTTGCGTGAAACTGACACGTCCTAAATATACATATTTGATTCCGTAAGCGAATAAGCCCCCATTGACTTCTACGAGCTAGGATGAAGATAGGGCAGCTTGCTTATATTAATTTTATAGTTGAAGGCCATTGACAGTGGGAAAAATTAAACAAGTCCCTCAGAGTGATTGGCACTTGATATTTGGAATAAAATAGTGGCTTTAAAACTTTTGTATTCAAATTTCTCATTCAATAGTGATTTTTGAAGGTTTTTAATAAATAGTTACTTCTGACTAATAAAGTCAGTTTTTCCTATGACAATAGAGATATAATACTCTATTGTCTGTGTATGTTCTTAGAGAACGTAGATTTTCATCGGAATAAACTGTTTTTCGTTAAGATTGATTGCCTTTTATTGTGGTTTACAATATAATTGCCCATAATAAACTGCAATACTTAAAAAAAATTTTAGTGAAAAAATAAAACTACAAAATTTAAGTTTTGCAAATTCACTTCTAATATTAAGAGGGCTTTTTATTACCAAAAAGCGAATGTGAAAGGTTTTTGAAATTTTTCACTATTTTAAAATTTTCAAATTTTTTCAAACATTTTCATTTTTTTCAAAAATTTTTACTTTTTTTCAAATTACGAAATTTTGGGAAATTTTTAACTTTTTCAAAAAATTTTGAAATTTTCGAGTTTTCTTAAAATTTTCGACTGTTACGGAATTTTTGACTTCTTTCGTCTTTCATTTGACACATTGGACTTTAAAAACGTCTTTCATTAGCTGACATAGCTTTACGTTTTTATAACTGAAAGTAAGGCAAAATGAATTATTAAAACCCTTCGCTTTTTGGTAAGAAAAACTCCTCTTAAAGTTAGAAGTGAATTTGTAAAACTTACAAATTTTGTACTTTCGTACACCTTAAACCACAATAAAAGGCAATCAATCTTAACGGAAAAGAGTTTATTCCGAAGAAATTAAAGTTATTTAAATACCACACTTTTGAGTATTTAATTTCTATTACTATAAGAAAAACTGACTTTGTTAGTCAAAAGTCACTAATTTTGTAAAAAAACCTTTTAAAATCGCTATTTAAAGAGAATGTTGAGTAAAATGTTCTAAAACCACTAATTTACTCCAAACACCATGTACAATGTGGTGAAAGTTAAAACCCAGTAAATACATACAAAAAACCCAGTAAAATTTTAAACAAAAAGTGCCATTCGCCCTGTATAAATAATGTTTTTAAACGAAACTGGGCATACATTGCTCGATACCTGTCACGTATTGTAATAGAGGCCTAAAAAATACATAATTTTACAGTGTTTTTATTAGTGCTTATAACAGCTGTTTTGTTTATGACAATTTGATTGTGTATTTTTGTGTGGATTTAAAACTACTGTATAATTTGTTGTACATTATAAAAATAACTGTTAAACAAAAAAATACCAAGCACTTGTTTTGTTATTTTTAATTAACTTTAAATTTAGATGGATTTTAGATTTATCATAGAGATGCACTAAAGTGGGACTTTTACAATTTCAGTTGTAAGTGCCTTTTAAGAACTCGGTAATTATGCACTTTCTTGTCACCAAACAACTTTGGAACATTTTGCTTGAAATGGGTCTAGAATTGGCTGTATTTTCACGAGATATGCTTTTTATTCCGCGGAAATAACGTATTTTACCGAAAAATTTGAAAAAACCAATATCTAAACTTTTATTATTTTGTCATATTTCCGTTAATTTAATTGTTATTTTATCATTTTTTTTATTTTGGTGTGTTTTTTTGCGCTGAATATAAATTTAAAAACTATTTTGGTCTATTACAAATATTTTTCGAGAAATAACGGAAAAACTACTATCGCGGTGGCTCGCGATTAGCGGCCATTACGCGATCATTATATACAACAACTATTAATCACAAAAACCGAATTCACCTATATTCCCGCCGGAGTGACGGCCGTCACGGAGGCCAAACGCTCGAATTTAACGCAAATTACGAATTTTTGTTGAGAAAATAGACAAGAACTCTTTTATCTTACAATAATAACATAAATAGTAGACATTAGATTTTTAAAAAAGCTAATAAAGAACTACTTAAAAGTTGTTTTCTTTTTAGTCCCACAGAACAAAGATCACACATTTACGTAACGTCTAGTAGGATCTCTAAACCACTAAATAGCAATAAGTCAATAGGGGTGAAAATACTAATAAGTTACCTGGCAGAATAAAAAGTGAACCAATTGCTATTTTTAAGAACAACGTTTATAATTGGTTAGCTTTAACGCGCTTTTACTCTCTGCATGAATGTTTCCTCTGTTGTGTTTTGTGCAAAAAGAGTCAGGCTAAGTTTATTTTCATTTGTGGTAAATTGCTTTGATTGTTATAGAAATAATACTGGTTTAGATTACCTTTTTCTGTCGTAACAGTTCTTCAATTACATTACTGTTGTCGTAGCAGTAATGTAATTGAAGAACTGTTACGACAGAAAAAGGTAATCTAAACCAGTATTATTTCTTTAGTATAACAGTTCTGGAGGCTAATAAAACAAAATGAATAAATTTGATTTTTAACTTAATATTTAGCTTTAATTTGATTATGCTTTCTTCTTTGCAATGTATTGTATAAATATATAATGTTAATATTTTATTTTTAAGCTATTGGTGTTTTTTTTCAATGTATTGTATTAAATGCGTGTACGTTAATCTTTTAGTTTTAATTTAATTATTTATTTCTTCTTTGCTGTGTATTGAATTAAACGTGTGTAATGTTGATCTTTTAGTTTTAATTTAATTATTTATTTCTTCTTTGCTGTGTATTGAATTAAACGTGTGTAATGTTGATCTTTTAGTTTTAATTTAATTATTTATTTTTTCTTTGCTGTGTATTGAATTAAACGTGTGTAATGTTGATATTTTAGTTTTAATTTAATTATTTATTTCTTCTTTGCTGTGTATTGAATTAAACGTGTGTAATGTTGATCTTTTAGTTTTAATTTAATTATTTATTTCTTCTTTGCTGTGTATTGAATTAAACGTGTGTAATGTTGATCTTTTAGTTTTAATTTAATTATTTATTTCTTCTTTGCTGTGTATTGAATTAAACGTGTGTAATGTTGATCTTTTAGTTTTAATTTAATTATTTATTTCTTCTTTGCTGTGTATTGAATTAAACGTGTGTAATGTTGATCTTTTAGTTTTAATTTAATTATTTATTTCTTCTTTGCTGTGTATTGAATTAAACGTGTGTAATGTTGATCTTTTAGTTTTAATTTAATTATTTATTTCTTCTTTGCTGTGTATTGAATTAAACGTGTGTAATGTTGATCTTTTAGTTTTAATTTAATTATTTATTTCTTCTTTGCTGTGTATTGAATTAAACGTGTGTAATGTTGATCTTTTAGTTTTAATTTAATTATTTATTTCTTCTTTGCTGTGTATTGAATTAAACGTGTGTAATGTTGATCTTTTAGTTTTAAGTTAATTATTTATTTCTTCTTTGCTGTGTATTGAATTAAACGTGTGTAATGTTGATCTTTTAGTTTTAATTTAATTATTTATTTCTTCTTTGTTGTGTATTGAATTAAACGTGTGTAATGTTGATCTTTTAGTTTTAATTTAATTATTTATTTCTTCTTTGCTGTGTATTGAATTAAACGTGTGTAATGTTGATCTTTTAGTTTTAATTTAATTATTTATTTCTTCTTTGCTGTGTATTGAATTAAACGTGTGTAATGTTGATCTTTTAGTTTTAATTTAATTATTTATTTTTTCTTTGCTGTGTATTGAATTAAACGTGTGTAATGTTGATCTTTTAGTTTTAATTTAATGATGTATCACTTCTTTGTTATGTATTGTATTAAAAGTGTGTAATGTTAATGTATTTTTTGTAGATATGCTTTATTGTATAATACTTTATTTAGGTATGTAAAAAGTTATTTAGTAAAATTTACTCTGTCTATAGGCCTAGCTTGTACAGCTCAACGACAATAAACACTTATTTATTCATTTATTTATTCTAATGTCGTAACTGTGAATATCTCCACCTGTCTACCTAGAGTTAAATTACAACACCAGTATCAACTGAACTCAACCATTTGTAACTACTACTAGGGCCCCTTTCACACAGAGCCACTTCGAACCCTTCGAACGCGCCACTGCACATGAAATAGCGCGTTTTAAAAACGTTGGAAACGCTTTTTCGAGACACTGCAAACGCGCCACTCAGTTCTGTTCTGGTCTGTCAGTTAGACGAAGCAGGTGCACTTGTGTACCTGCTTCTTCAAAAATATACGCTACGGCGTAAAAACACGATTTTGGATTCATCCCTTACTTCAAGATAGATCGACCAAGTACATTTTTCTCTGATAAAGTTGCGTCATCCTTCATGCTGCACAGGTCAAAAAGTCCAGCCTACGATTTTTGTAACTCTCTATCAGAATATTCCTTAATGTCATGTCCCAAATTGCTACTGTATTGGACACCTCTAATATGAATATTTCTGTGTCAAATGGTTGATCACTGGCCATTGTCACGAAAAATGGAAAATCGAACAACAGAACGCACTCAACACACCCGTACGTCAAGTGAGTCTGAAAAGAGGGAGTGGCGCGCTTCGCCGGACGACCAAGAAATTGCATCCCTGTGCCACACGCGCGTCTCGCCGGATGACCATTTGGCCTCATAGTACCACGTAGTGGCCCTGTGTGAAAGGGGCCTAAGGATGTTTTCTCAGTGTTAGCTAATAGTTTAAGGAAAATTATCAACAAAACTCCACCATGTGATCGATGCTATGAAGTACTTTGATGACTGGTCATATGAGAACTGGATATGGTTTGTGTATACTTGTTAGAGGTAAAACTGCCTCATTTTCTAAAAACCACAGAGTTAATAATTTTATTAATAACTAGGGGACACCCCTTCATGCTTCGCGTGCCAACACAGTCACTCAATGCGCTCGTGACGCCTGGGCATGTAAACAATTAAAAGGCAAACTTGTTGTGTGCCAATTAATTTTACAGGACCATGTTAGGATCTGACCTAAAGGGGATTCTGGACACACATTTGGCCAAAAATGTCAATTATTACATTTTTTTTAAATTTATTTTTGCTCCCTGGACATTTCTCTACAAGAAAACATTAGGTTTTAGTGTTTTTGGACCTTATTTCCTAAAGAAAAATTAAATTTTCATTAGGTACTACACGGGCGCCAGCGGCAACAAAGTTAGCTATTGTTGCCCAGAGATGAATTCCCACTGAAAATAGGCCTATTTGAGGGCATTAGTGTCTATAACACAGGATACCTAAAGATGTGTTCCAACTATCAAGAAACATCTGGCATCAAATTAGGAAAGTTTAGTTCTTTGATTGCCAAAAGGTTGGACAAATCCTGTCTTCGACTATCATCGGCCAGAAAAAAAGAAAAAAACATGGCCTACAGGAAAAATTTAAAGCAAGCTCAGATGGAAGAAGAGGAGAGGATTAAAGAAAAAGAAGGACAGATGTATGGAGCTGGAGAGTCTTGAGGCATGTAATTGATGTGTTTGTTTATCTTGTTCTAAAATAATGTTACTTTCCACTCTAAGCAAAATTATCATGGTTTCTTATGTAAATGAAAAATTATTTTCAGTATACAGTAGGCCTATGGTAAGAAAGTATTGTTGTTAGTGATAATGGTAGAAAATTATTGTTTATTGAATTAAATTTATATAGGTTAGTTTATGTTTACTTTCTTAGTTTGTTTCTTTAAAAAAACTAACAAAACTTTAAATGTCATTTTCCGAAAATCACATTTTACAGCGTTTTGTAAAGAATACATATAAACTTGTTGTGTGCCAATTAATTTTCAGGACCATGTTAGGATCTGACCTAAACTCAAACTAAATAAACCACTAATCAAATCCATAAAATTTATTTGACATATTTATAGTATCTAATTAAAGCAGGTTGAATCCTCATAGCCACGAAGGTCAGTGAGAACCGGTGTCGTGGGTTTTCCTAGTCCTTTCCTCCTTGCGTTTTCCTGTTCGTTCTTTCCTTGCTGTCCTGACTTGGGTATTCTAGTTCAGTTATTTATTACGCAGCTTTGGTACAGTCATATCATGTTGTTTGTATGCATTCTATTACTGCTTGTTGCAGATTGTAAGTTCTGTATTATTAGTATGTTTGTATTTTAAGTGGTTATATCGTGCAATAAGTATATTTATATTGGTAAGAGTATCATGATTGTTTGTTAATTGTTATTAATATTTTACTGTCATTACTTTTGTTTAGACTCAACGTATTTCATTTAAACACACTGAAAAAATAGTCATTAACAGATACAATAATTTAGTGGTAATTTGTTTTATTTAGTTCGCTGAACTGCAGAATATGTAATAATGTGTAGATTCTCCATTTTGAAATAGTATGTGATGAGTAAATATTTTTCATTTTGTAATTTAAATAATTTCTATCTTTAGTATGTAGAATCACATCAGTAGAACAATGTAACAAGAACATTTCTTTAATGTTCATTTCTCTTTTCTTTTGTAGTGAATCCATCTGAAGGAGCTAATCTAGGGAAAGATACTAATGTTCAAGAGAAGAGAGGACTGTCTACAGGACCCAGTATGTAATCACATGTCCCATCTTGTGTATACCTTATCATTAACAGTGTACTTTTACAAGTACAGTAATTAGTCTTGCCTTAAGTAGTTCCAAACTGTGTTAAACTTACAAAACCTGCTACAAAGAGCAAAAGCCCTTTGATATACTTATTGTACGTCAAACTACTGGACAATGTTGTATCACTATCAGAGAAAACTAAAACTCTTTCATCTATTAACTTGGTTGGGTCAATAATTAAAGATATTTCATAGACAATATAAGGCAATCAAATTTTTTGTCCTCAAATGTTATAAGTCAATGAAATATTCTTTCTATCTCATTTTCTAAAAACCACTGAGTTAAGAATTTTATTAATAACTAGGGGACACCCCTGCACGCTTCGCGTGCCAACACCGTCACTCACTGCACTTGATTTGTACACTATTCATAATATAATAATTATAAACAACCAATGGTATTACTAAGCATATTTCAAATGTTTTCATTTTATTTAACAGCTGATGATAACATACACATACACAGACGTGTACTCGCTTTTTTATAATTAACTAGCTGAACCCGGTGGACGTTGTCTCGCCTTTCATTTTTCATTGACATACCAAAATAAAGCAATAAAAAGAATTATAGAAAAATACCATTATTTATTAAATGAATGCAAGAGGGTAAACAATATTTTTGGTCTTCTTATTTGGTGTATAAATGTAAAGGTTTTTTTGTAGTGTGTGCTGCACTCTCAAGGTGAAATGTAGAACTACAATAAATCAAAACATATACAGTACTGTTGTTGTGAGAACTTCAATCTGCTTATGGCATGTGAAACTACATTAAACCACACAGTCATATGTTTTTTGTAAACAATTCAGATTCTCCATTTGAATAACATGGGATCTTTAGGAGCCCGTGGGGCGGACCCTGTGGACGGATCTGCATCAAACTTCACAGAAACCATCTCGGGAGTATACAGGACAACATCCTAAAGTTTCATGGCGATCGGTTGGATGGTTTGGCAGCGCATAAACTTCAAACATATATATAAACATCCTCTTTTATAAATATATATATATATATATATATATATATATATATATATATATATATATATATATACAAACATCCTCTTTTATAAAATATAGACTAGCTGTATCTGCTTGCTTCGCCTGTCATAATGAGTTTGATTATATAATCGAAATTAATATTGTTTCTATTTCAATCACACTTTTCTTATAGTTTACAAACTTTCATTGTCTAAAAAGAATCTGAAAGTCTACTTTTAGAGGCTGTAAAGTACGGCAATTGACTAAATCAATGAAATATTGGGGTTCTCGCCATTTCATGAATTTAAATCATCAAAATATTTGCTCCCAGTTTTAAGTGAAATTTATAAATTTTACTTCATATTTAACAGGATTTCTACAATTCAAGAGGAAGACCTACACTCAAGGAGTTCTATAAATACCAAGGTTTTTTTCATATTATCTCTAATAGTTTTAAATTTCATAAACTATTTAATTTTAAATTACAGTCAACGTCAATTTTAATCTAAATTATATTAATTCAAAAAACCATCTGAACATAGCAATATAAATATAACAATTAATATAAGTAAAACAAAAACAAAATAAGTATAAATTTCTTCATATTATTCAACTCAATCCTTTACAATAATTATGTCACTTAATAGAATCCAAATCAGGCCTCAAACTTACAATACTTTAAAAATTCATAACCCTAATAACTATAAGATGGAAAAAATAGTTGACACGAAATAAAATGGACAGCAATAAAATTCAAGAATTATAAATTGAAAACGAAATATTTCAGAATAAAATTAAAGAATTGAAACTTCAAATTGAAAACAAAGAAATTGAAAATATATTAACATCTAAAAGATATGAAAATAATACAGATAATTGGTTCTACGACAATCACATTGAATCTTTCTTTGATACTTTTAAAACAGAAGCTCATAAGTTAAGAATTGATATAATATTTATCGATCCTGCAACATCACAGCTTTTCAAATCAGCTACTCTCTTTGAAATACTTCAGACTCTAACATTTCTTTCTTTTGAAAACTTCAATATTGTATTTTTCCTGTAAATAATTATGATGATGATACAGATTTATTGATAAATAATACACAAAATGCATGTGGAAGACACTGGAGTCAATAAAATAAAACACTGAAGTCAATGTTACAATAAAATTGAACAAAAATTTTATTATTTAGATAGTCTCTAAGGGTCAACAACAACAACAAACATGCCAAGAAACTTACCAACCACAAATATAAACTCTGAATCTTAATTTATTTTGTTGAAGTAAATACATTACAACAATCCACATATACAAACAACATGTTTACTATTATGTATTTGGCTAAGTATTGAATATAATTTGATGAATCTTTTCAGGATGTGGCCAGTCAAATCTTGACAATAGTCAAACCAGTCCCAATGCCCAGAACGAGAAGGCCTCTGTTGGCAACTTTCCTTGGGCAGCGATGATCTTTCAAAAAGAGGATGGAGTTTGGAAATCTTTTTGTGCTGGAACCCTAGTCTCCTCACGAGTTATCCTTACAGGTCGGTTTGTGTTAATTGAAATCTTAGATTCTTGTTAATCTGTGATAGTTCTTTAGCAAAATTATCTCTTTAACGGTAAGAGGAAAATAGAATTAGAAATTTATTTTTACAACAACTGTTGTATGCATACAGAATTTTTTTATATTTATCGTATATTTGCAGCATCTTAAATATCAAATCTGTCTTAGTTTGGAGAGTCTTCTATTTTCTTTCCTTTTAAAATTTTCTTTTTGTGTGTTGCTCAACTATCTTGTTTTATTTGTTTATTAACCTCTTTATTTTTTCTTAAGGTAAATCAAAATGTATTAATCTTTCAGACATAATTTATGTAATCTTTTAATCTAACATATCTGATTTCTTGTTGTTGTAATAATATGCTTTAACTATTTAACAATATGTAAAAATATTACTATCACTATAAAATATTACATAATCAGCAATCTAATCAAATGTATTGAGAGACATATTTACTAGTGGCTTGCAATTATCATATAATGAGTTTTTTCAGGGATTTGTTATGAATGGTAACTATGCACTTTCTTGCCACCAAACAAATTTTGAAAATTTTGTTTGAAATGGGTCTAGAATTGGCTGTATTTTCACGAGATATTCTTTTTATTCCGCGGAAATAACGTATTTTACCGAAAAATTCGAAAAAACCAATATCACAACTTTTAGTATTTTTGTCATATTTCCGTTAATTTAAATAGTATTTTAATCGTCTTTTTTTTATTTTGATGTGTTTTTTTGCACTGAATACAAATTTGAAAACTATTTTGGTCTATTACAAATATTTCTCGAGAAATAACGGAAAAACTACTGTCGCGGCGGATCGCGATTAGCGGCCATTATGCGATCATTATATACAACTATTAATCACGATTACCGAATTCACCTATATTCCCGCCGGAGTGACGGCCGGCAGGCCGTCACGGAGGCCAAACGCTCGAATTTAACGCAAATTACGAATTTTTGTTGAGAAAATAGACAATTAGGATAAGTTAGGTTATGTTTGGTTAAGTCAGTAAAAAATGCATTTTTCGACCTGAAAAAATAATTTTACTACAAAACCAGTTATATATTTGTATTCAGCATAAAAAAACACGAGAAATGAAAAAAAATCGTCGAAAAATAACGATTTTTAAAAAAGTTGTTTTTTTCATTACTAAATAAAAATCTAGTTTTTCGATTTTTGGATAAAAAACGAGTTTTCCGCGGATGAAATCAAACTCCTCAAGAGATATAAACTCATTTTTCACCACTTTATTAACATGAAATCGTATTTTCAGAGATGGCAAGAAAGTGCATAATTACCGTTATGAATTCAGGGATTGTTATTGTTGTTGTCTGTTTACATTGATCCAATCGATGAATTAAAATGACCAAAACTAATTTATAGACAAAAACAAAGATGTTCCGTTGGTCAGGGGGTATTTTAGTTACTGTTTTCGTTATGATAATAATAAATCCTTTATTGCATGGACAATATTGAAAACATTGTATCACAAACATAAATATGAAAATAGATGTATTATGGCTCAAACTTAGTCAATCATTCATTACAATAATTAGACCCAATCATACATACAAAGAGGGCAATCACTCAAAACTAGTGTGTTTTTTTTTTTTTTTTTTTAATCCAGAATAGTCAACGGGTTGAGCCTAGCCAATTAAATTGGTAGGTACTGTTAGATATGCTTTATCCAATGCACTATAGTTAACAAGAAACAACTTGTAAGGGCTTGTGTAACAGGGCATATTTAAAAGTCTGGGCTTGTAGACTTTTCAGGGGGGGGGTGGAGTTTAAAGAGGTGATGGAGTAGTGGAGTGTCAGGGTGAAAAAAGGGATAAAAGGGAGAATTTTAATTTTACCTCATCAAACTATGTACATGATATTATAATAGGGGATGTATATACATGTACTTATACTTTGAATCTAAGAAGTCATTTCAACCAAGATGTTATTATTCTTATTCTCAGATTATTATTCTCACATATGAGACGTCAATACAACTATGTGTGAACTTTAAGGTGGATGTCAATATGCATGGCATGTGTAGTCTGGTTACTAACTGAGTTCATCTTGTGCTCAGAACCCTTTTCCATTTATGAATAGCCCAATAGACAGGGAAACTAAAAGACCTACGGCTTTACGTACAATCCGAACCACATAGTACAATTGTTGCTTCACATATTGGATAGTATTTTAATAGTTGACATTTGTTTATAAGTTAGATGTAGTAATGGACCTCAACAAGTGAAATTAATTTGACCTCTAAAATAGCAGTTGCCTTATAACTGAAGCAAAGTTTCTTATAGGCGATGTCCAGAAAATCTTCAGTCGAGGCCAAAGTAGTAAACAAATTGTATCCTTATTATAATTTAATACAAATTTTAATTTTTTTTTTACATGCCTGATTGAATTGATTTGATTCTATAATAGAACACATTTTTGTCACATTCCACAAAATTGATTTAAAAGCGCTTTTGCTGGTTAAATAGAAAAACAACAGTTTAAAATAATATAAAATATAATAATGATATAAATACAGATATTTGTAAAATTTTAAACTTAAACTGATTACTCATCACCACTATAAGTGTATGTATGGGTCACATTTTAACCACTGTACAAGTATGGGTGGGTGGTAGGCTCATTACCATCGTATGTATGTATGAGGTGGGCAGTTGTATGTAGATATTTGAGAAATACCAACGTACATGTATGGGTGGGTGGATGTTAGTCATTGTGATTCAAATTATAAAGATTCTATTGCAGCTACGATCGTATACATACTCAATAAGCCCAACTATATGATGTGTTGGGAGACATTAACTTACTAAACATAGATGTACACAGTATTGAATAAGTTAAAATAAAATACTAAACTTGAAAATAGGACTTAAAATTAATAATTTTAAGTTAAATTTATTCTAATTGTATAAAGTTATTACTTGTAAATCCAATTTTCCAGTTTAGTGTTTTTTTTTTTCTTATTTTCTACTAATTCATTTAAATTTTTAAATCTTTACAAATATCTAAATTTATATCATATTTTATTTTATATTGTTTTTAATATATATTTTCCTGTTTAGTGTTTACATTCAAATGCCTTAATCGCAAAATTGCTTTATAAGTTTTGTAGAATTTGATAACGTGTTTTTAAGAAACCCAGCTTTAATATTAATTTGACGTTTTCAGTTGCACACTGTCTGAAATATGAACATTATAAGAAAATAGAAGTAGCAGCCCAAGACCTGGTCGTGGGTTTGGGAAGGACTAACAGAGAATGGAACACTTCTGAAATCACAGGACAGAATATTGCTGTAAGTATTTTCCTCTATGACCTAGGAGTATCTCTCTTGCACTGTTAGTTTAACAAATAATAATCATTTCTTCTCTGAGTTATTTATTGGAGAATCATTTAAAGTATAAATAATTTTAAAATTCTTAAATAATCTAGTAAAATATTTTATTTTTGTGAGGCTTTTCGCTTACAAGGTAAATCTTTTGGGGTTAAGTGATAGAGAGATCTTTATAGTCCTAACTTCGCCCCATTAATAAAGTCATTTCCATTCCATTTCCATTCCCATTCCATTCCCATTCCATTCCCATTCCATTCCCATTCCATTCCCATTCCATTCCCATTCCATTCCCATTCCATTCCCATTCCATTCCCATTCCCATTCCCATTCCCATTCCATTCCCATTCCATTCCCATTCCATTCCCATTCCATTCCCATTCCATTCCCATTCCATTCCCATTCCATTCCATTCCCATTCCATTCCCATTCCCATTCCCATTCCATTCTCAATCCTTTCCCATTCCATTCCCACTCTATTCCCATTCCATTCCCATTTCATTCCCGTTCCATTCCCATTCCATTCCATTTCCAATCTATTTCCATTCCATTTAAGAGATAACAATTCTTTCTTTACAAAAATTATCTGTTTATTTATATTTCATAGTTTTTTTTATATATATTAAAAACTAGGATATTTTACTGTACATAGATTCAGTTCTTAATCTAAAACTACTTTTTAAGTTTTGTGGCTCCGTTCCTAAAAACGACCCATAGTTGGAATGTTTGAATAATTTGTGAGCTTTCAGGTGAAGGAGGTTCGAATTCACCCACAATTCCTAGGTACCTCTGACAGCTACAGGAATGATATAGCTCTACTAATACTGGAAAATGATGTGGTGACCAATATTGCTATCATGCCAGCCTGTCTTGACTTAATCAATAAACATGCCACTGACATTTCTGCGAACACCAAGGGTTATGTAAGTAGCTTTTCCATGTATGTCGTAAGAATAACTGACATGTTGTGTTCCCAAGGATATATCAAATACAACAAATAAATGTACTTTCTCAACTCGAAATCTCTGCAACTACTGAACAGATTATGATGAAATTTGGAGGGCCATAAGCTTTTGTATGTTAGAGACCCACTAAGTAAGAGTTTCCTAAAATGTCATTCCTAAGGCCCCTAACAGCCCCTCAACATTTCCTTTTTTTCAATAAGAGTAACATCAGCATTAATTTTGTTAAAAATGTATTTGAAACAGCTGATAAAAAACATAAACATGACACTAAATATTGGCTAGTTTGGTTTTTTCATTATGAAATGTTTAATGTCATTTATATTCGCTAATATACAATACAATCATCACATTCACTTGAAATCCATACTTGCCCATATATTTTGACAATCGGTGTCTTAAGAATAAAAAAATAAAATAAACTTATACTAACTCGGAAATGATTGCACTACTTTGCATCCCATTAACATGTTCGCGCCGACGTGGGATTCTATTGGTCCATGTGGTAATTCAACAGGGATGACGTGGTATACATATAGGCCACGTCTCATACTACTTCTGGCCGCCATGGGTCTCCAGAGATCCACACACGAATTTCATTTGATAGGGTGTTTGTAGCCCTGGTGGCTGCTTAGAATCACTTTAGTTAACACCAAGCGACCGTCTAGAATAGGCTACACATAGAGGTGACAAAAATGCTATGAGCTATTAATAAACTGGCTGTTTCTAAGAAATAGTTGGCCATTGTTAGTAACAATGACTACACCCGTTGATTCATCACACTCATTCATCCCTTATATTCACCTATATATCTACGATTGGCGTCTTAGTGATGAATAATAATTATAAATTATCTTCCCACTATCTTAGTCTTCTCTTCTGATTAGTGACTGAAAGATGATGATGAATTAGCCATGTGTTTCCTTCATATAACTGTAATTCCAAACACACTTATCCAAACCAGTTACTTAATTTTTAGGTAACCATTTGGGCTTACCTTATTCACTGCAGTGAATGCCATTCTGGGGACGGAGACCTGAAGTACACCCGAGCTGCCATCTTAGACAAAAATACTTGTTATAATAACATAAAGGCTCTCCAATCCTTAGCTACCCAGGGAATCACACCCGACAAATTCTGTTCAGGTAAATCAATTTTAGTTACGTTTGCCTGTTTTGTATTTGTATTAAGTATTTGTAGTAGGCATACATGCAACACTGTAGTATATGATAAAAACACTTACATAAGTGTCCCGTTAGCTCATTTTTATCTTTTAAACATAATTCCCAATGAATTTGAGGTATTTGGAACATTAATGAATCCACAAAATTGACAATAAAAAAAGAAGAATACTACTTTCTCAATTTTTTCATTTGTACAGTGTTTTAAATGAAAATAAAACTTTTGTACACATACTGTAAATCAAATTGAAATGAATTAATATCTGTCAAATCCCTTTTCTTAAATAAAAAATAAAGACATATATCAAAAAACAAACTTCAATATTTATCAACGTTTGCTGAATATTTAATTCAAGAAAACCAATATTTCATTAATAGAAGGACATTTAGAAATTATCCATATTGGATCTAAAGTAAAAAACTAAATGCTATTGAAAAATTTTACATATACAAAAACTCAAAAGAAAATCTATCATTATTACTCAATAACCAAATAAAATTTCACTCAAATATTATGTTTGATTCTATCATGAAGATGCAAAATTATAAAGTTTAATAAGATCAACAACTTCCATCTACAATTTTATTTATTTTTTTATAGTATCAGATGTTGAATTAATTATTCTAAAATTAATTATTTTTATAACCTTATATCTTTACAATTGTTTCTTACAAGACCGAAATTGATCTCATTAAACATTACAAAAAATTGCTAAGTGTTGTCTTGATATATATATGTATAAAAATGCAATAACATGTTGTCAGGACTGACCAACATAACAAAAATATGCACAAGATTATTAATGTAACAATATTTATAGGTATAAATGAAGTTTTAAAAAATGTTATCTTTAAACAAAATCTACTTTTGTAAACAACAAAAAATTTAATTCTATAATTAAAATGAAAAAATGAGAAAATTTACCTTAGAGGCTAAGCCAGATTTGAGATACTTGCTTCATAAAACCCTTAAAATTTAGGGGTTGAATGAATTGCTATATGTACATCAGCAACTAACAATAAATGTTATGGGTACTTGAAAGTCTTTTCTTTTCAAATACATACAAAAAGTGCAGCTAAAGTATAATACAACAACAAACAACTAACCTTTTTTAAGAGTTTGAGATAATGTTCGCTAAGATTTCAGTTTGAATATATGGCATTACTGACTCAATGTACTTAAGAAAGTTCAAAGTGTTTGTAGCTGACAAAGTTTTCTGTAACTTTGCTGCAACTTAAGAGTCACCAAGTTTTCCATGAAGAGTATCCTCAAAGAAACAAAATGTATTAACTAGTAAAACAGTTTTGAAATATAAAACTGAAAATTTAAAAATATATAAAAATGTTTTCTTGTACTATCTAAATAATTTTGAATGATGATAATTTTCATTAAAATTTCAGTTTTAATGTATGGCATTTCTGACTCAATAAGAAACCTAGGATTAAGAAAGTTTAAAGTGTTGTCAAAGTTTTCTATAACTTTGGGAATTAAATTTTATATCTGGGAATGAAACTTCACAGAATCAAAAGTTTGAAAAAAGCCTGAAAAATACTTCAAGTTAGAGACATTTTTATGAAATCATTAAGAGTCTGCTATATCAGCCACCATATTGGGTTTGATTCTCAATAAGGACAATGTTAAATAGAAATAAAGATTACACCTTTATTTATAAGCATAAAAATTTTATTTATTTATTATTATTATTATACAATTTAATTATTATAGTATTGCAGTTCATTTCTACAAATTATACAATTTTGAACTTGATCTTTCACTTTGTCAAAAAGCATTAGCATAGAGAAAGTATTGTGATCGTCCTAAAAAATATTTTTACAAGTTGGTCTAAAAATCCATTTTAAGGTCCCCTGAACCCACTAGTTTTTTTTTTTTTTTTTTTTTTTTTTTTTAACGTTTTGGTGTTTGTCCGTATGTGTGTCTATGTGTGCGTCTATGCAATTCGCTGGAGACCAGATGGATGGATCGATTTTTATTAAATTTGGTATGTATGTGTATTGATCCAATATCTCTAGGCCGTTTTTTTAACTTTTTCTACATTTTAGTTTTTTTTACTTTTATGGGCAAAAAACATAAAAAAATGGAATGTTCTCAATAACAGCTAAAACTATTTTGATTAAATTTTTAGGAAAGATGTGAATTATAATTTGAAATATTTTAGTAAAATTTGCATGTATCTAACTTTAATATTTTTTTGGTTGTAACATTTTATTACAGGTAAAACATTTTAAAATGCTATTTTTTCAAGGTTTATTCTAGATTTTATTAAATTTTCAGTAAATATGCAAATTACCATTTAAAATATTTTATTTACCCCTCCACTAAGTTGGGGCTGGAAGCGTTTCACAGATTAGTTATGTCAAAACCAATCTGACATAACAAAGGGAAAGGGAGAAAGTTTGTCCTAGTTATCTGGTACCATTTATTTTTAATGATAATACAATTAATTGTCGATATCCACCTGAAATCATATTTTAATTTCATCCTTTGATTAGTTTTTTACATACTAATAATTGTTTCTCCATTTTCATATTATTTAGTATTGAGGGCGTTTTGAGAGATTGTAAAGCTTAGTGCCTTTTCGGAGGACCAACTAACATCCACGTTAGTAGAGGAAACACTACAAAAGACGTTACCATCAACGATCACAGGGAGATGCGTTTTATAAGTAGAAAGTAATCAAAAGGAACCAAGTGTACCTTTAGAGGAGATAGTACATATCTTGGAGCGAAGAACTGAGAAGATGAGAGATGAAATGACCGTGGAGATGGATCCATCAGGCCTGGGATATCGATGTTGTCCAGTGGTCAGTTTGGAGCACAACACAACACTGTTTAGAGTTTACTTTGCTGAGTATATCGACAGAAGAGAGATTAAGGAACAAAAAAGATCACTGGTTAATGAGACAAACATTAAACATTGTGAGAGAGGGTCACAGCAATCGCGACGCGAGATCCGAGCGAAACGTTCCGCATAGCATCATGAGTTCAACTGGTCTTTTAAATTTAGGTAGACGGGGTTCACACCACCGGTTACAAGGGTTAGACAATGTCACCTAATATTTGACTTTTGGCAAGTGCATGTGCATAGAGGCCTGTAATATTATTTAAATTTCAATATAGTAACAGGTGAATATGTTATGAGTATGTAAGTAACAATTTATGCTTAAGAGATTATAAAAACAGATAAGAGGAACAAACTATTAAATTACTTAATTATGAATTACAATTAACGATATGTACAATATCTAATACTAAGTACGGAACACATATATTTTTTAAATAAACCAAAACTGTCAGAAAAATATATCTTAGGAGGCACAAATAAAACCTCTTACAAAACCTTTTAAATTTTTAAACACAAATGTTCAAAAATGTAAGTGTGAAACATGCTTAAATAAAGTAATGTTTAACTGCAGAACGCAGGCTTCAGCTCGTGATAACTGGCGCTGTCTGGTAATGGGACTTTGCATTCCCCTAAAATAGACTTATAAGTTTATCTAGACTATAAAACTCTGTTTTCTACAAGGACAGCAGCAGGCTGAGCTGTTATATTGATGAGATTTAGAGACAGCCATGGAAGGAAGGCTAAACAGTTAGTTGTGGAGAACCACCCAGTAGCGAAGAAGGGCTGTTAGCTAGTGTTTATACATTCAAGTATGTAGCTTAATTTCAATTATTTAGTTGAAATAACATTTTTAAATTTGCTATGCTTCCTCACATTTTTCAGCTCATATTCAGCTTACTCTTTGAAGTACATGGGAACTATCGAATCTGATAAATATTGTTCTATTAATACAGAAATGGAAAAAATCCAGGAATTCTAAATATTCACAGTTCCATACTTACAGTACATTAACACTTAAGATACATTAAGTATAATTTCTTACTATCTGAAATTTAAATGGAAGCTCTTTGTCTAAAGAACAGCTTACTTAGTGAGTAGTGTTCTATAAAAGCAAACAAAAAATGCTTACAGGTTAGCAACAATAATGCATTTTGAACCAAATTGATTTATACTCACTTATCTAATAAAATAAAACCTCATTCCTAAGATATTTTTATTCGTTTTATACTACTAAAACTTATTATATTATTAGCGCTTCTAAACATGATCTAAAACAGGGGATATCGTAGCTGCTTGTTTCCTCCAGGAGCAACTCAGCCGTTTTATGGTCCAATAGTTTTATGATCCATCACAAGTTGTTTACCTATGATTTGCTATGGGATAAACATATAAACAATAATGTTTAGATTTTATTAAAATTAAATATTAAATGTCAGTGAGAATTGCCTAGTATATTTCAAAAGTTTTCTTTTCTTTTGTTTGTACTTAGCAGTTGAAGATTAATTAAATTCATAAAATAACTCCATTAGATTATTATGGAAACTTGAAAAGCTAGAGGGGCATAGCTAGAGGGGCATAGCTCTACAGTCAGTTTCAAATAACCATGCTTAAAAGCTTCACTGGGGAAAAAAATACATTCTTTCCCATGATTAAAATACAAGTTTCATTATGATGAGAAGGCTGTAGTAATGCTTGAAGGACAAGCAGACATACATACCGCATTTGTTTTTATAAATATAGATAGTCTTTATCTTCGGTCTTAGATCAGCTGAGTTGTCAACAATCTTCTCCAGTGAATAGTTCTATCATAGTTGAGCCTTCGACCCTCTATCTGGTGTTCACATTTGAAACTACTTGTAACTCCGTCAACTATTTGTAGACTGATTGTCTTCTGTCCTTCCGTATCCAAACCACTGTGTGAACTGAACAATAGTGGCAGTTAAGTATCTCATTCCCGCTTGACCACCAAGCTGTGCGTTTATTGCTGATACCCCCTTTTGTAGTTGAACGTTACTTCACTTTACAAACATGTCACACATATTTTTTTTGATATATATTTCAAATGTTTGCATGATTTATAGGATGTGTGACTAGAGCCCCATAAGATTAGATTTTATTCAACTTGTTTTGGTTTATCTAAAAAAAATGTCTAATTAGAAAAATAGTTTAATTTGTATTTTTTTTAATCATTGAATAAAATTAAAATGTGATTTTTAGAAGCTCTGGACAATTCTGTTCTCTTATAAAAGGGCTAATATAAAAATGTTATATTCATAAATTAGCCGCAACCTTGATCTGAATTTAACATTGGCCTTATAGAGAATAAAATCCAATATGGCAGCAAGTATAGAAGACTCTTAAGGGGGTTAGTCTACGAGAAACGTAAGCTTTTACTTGATTCATCGCTAGACACACATTTTCTAACCTACAAACTTTAATTTTCAGAGTATTTTCAGTAAAAAAAAGTTAATTAAATATCTTATTAGGTTTAAAAAATATTTATTAGCAAAAAAGTTATGAGGCAAATTATTTTTTTTTTTTAATAATGAAAAAGGTATATTTGTAAAATTTTTTTGTTGTTTTTATTAGGTTTTTACAAACAAATCTGATATCATTGATTTCCTTATACCTAGGGCTATGGTATCAACTATAATCTTGGTTATACCATCGTATTTGGTTGCCTTAAAAAAAATTTTTAGTGACTAATTTTTTTTATTCATCTTTTTTAACCATAAATGTTATTTTTTGAGACTTACACTTCTCCTTCTGACGTAATCTTAGTTCAGGACATAGATACTAATGGTAATAGCATCCTGTAAAATTTTGGTGAAGATACCAATTTTAGTTTTTGAGATATCATGTAAATTGTAATAAAAAACTCAAGTTTCGGGAAATTAGAGATAAAGTATTTTTTTTAACGTACATCCTACCTGTAACTGTGGATAATTGCTTACAGAGAGTAAGGTGCATAAAGGAGACAGTGGAGTCGGGCTCACATTCAGTTTCAACAACTCACACTACCTCTATGGAATTGCCAGTAACATTATGCGTTTCAAAAAGGATGAGAAAGAAATAACCTACAGTCTATTCAGCAATGTTTCATACCACTTGGACTGGATCAAGGAAAACTTAAATAAATAGTAATAAAATAACAATAGTAAATATCCCCTATAACTTGTGCTTTGAGTGAATAATACAATAGTTGCAATGAAATAACAGACTGGTTTTAGTGGTTTTAGCAAGCTTTTGAGGAGCTATTTTATATATTTCATTTACTTAATTAAATAATTTTTTATTATTTGTTGTTTTATTTTCTGTCAATTGCTTTGCATTGCCTAACATACCTTCATCTACCAAAAGGCCTTTCATTCTCCACAAGATTTGATGGATATGGCAACTAAAAACATTATTTCTGCTAACTTTCTGAATAACTCTTATTGTCAGCACCAGTAGCGTAGTTTTGTAACCCAGTCACTTGGGGACAAAGAGTTGAGGAGATTGTAGGTGATAGCACAGACCAACATAATATTACGTAATCTCTGGCAATAGGTTCTATACTATGACCTCTTAATACATACTGGCATGGTGTTGCTCAATGGTTGCCATCGACGTGGACACTACTAGAGAAGTCTAGGGTGTCCATATTGGTTGGTAGTCAAGGTTCAACCAACACTATGTGGTTCGGATTCTACGTAAAGCTGGTGGTCTCTTAGTTGTCCTTGCTATTGGGCTATTAATGAATAGCTCCCTCTGAGGAACAGTCAACCTTAGTTAGTAACAATGATTATACTAGTTCATCTACACTCATCACAGTCATTCACCCCTCATATTCACCCATATCTTGACAAGCGGCATCTTACTAATGAATAATAATGAACTAGATAGTAACAGGTAAGTCTTAGATAAAAAGTGTGTGATCCATATATATTTTTTTGAACGGAAAATTCCAAATTAATTTCAAATTTAAACAAGTTTATGCATTGAAAATTATTAATTTTACTAATAAAAGTAGCGACAGTTTAATTTTTGTTTGTAGCTTTCATGGTCATTTATCGACTCACTTCAACTGCAAACACAAAATGTAAATTGTTACTATACACTTTTTATAGCGTATAGTAATAAGGCGTTGTTAGTAGACAGATAATGAATAAGAATATTTTAAATTTAGCTATTTTCAGTAAAATAAATTTAAAATATAACTATTAACTTCTCGGAAGAACTAGCCGTTAATAGTTATATTTTTAATAGTTATATCATTACGTACAGTGGTATTAACCCACCCACCCACCCATACATGTACAGTAGTATTGACCAACCTGCCCTCCCATACACGTACAGTTGTATTAAACATACCCAACTACCCACACATACACCTACAGTGGTATTAAACCACCCGCCCACACATACACATACAGCGGTACAAAAACCAAATATATTGTATTCAAGCATTTAGAAAGAATAAGATACAGGTTAATTTTAGGGCATTAGACCTAAGATTTCAGTAAAAAAATAAAGGAACGGAAAGCAGTATACCTGGTAAACTGTAGATGTAAACAAACAACATAAAACAGATACAGTTAGTAAAGTATTACAGAGCCACTGGCCCCTTCTTCAGTCCCTAGCAAGCAAAGAATGGCTCCGATATATTTTACTAACTAAGTTTATACTCAATTTACCAGTTATGCTGCTTTCCTTTGGGAAAATAAATTCAAAATAAACTGAACTGATCTACCTAATATAAATATATACAGGGTGTTCAAAAAGTCTGGAAACCCCTTAATATTTTTTATATTAATAAACACAGAACAATGAAACTCTAGGATTACATTTTTACTGTAGTTACTGACTTTTTTGGCTATTTTAACTGTCCTTTTTCACTTTGGAGGGGCGTCCTGTGGAGGAAGTCTGAAAAATCTTAAATGTAAGCATAGGTCGAGTTATAACCCATTTTAAAGGTCATTGTTAGAGAAACACATTGCCGCAACCTGAACTGAAAAAGGACTATTCGGTTGGAAATAGCAGCCTCTCAAAGTTTGTTAACTTTACGTTACGGAGACTAAGAGGTAGAAGTGAATACTCAACCGTGTTGGTTATGTTAGGGTTTTAGCATTTTTGCAGGTAGAGTGTGGAGGGATAGGAAATGTCAGTAATAATCGTTTTAAAACGTTAAAAGTGTACAGGTATAATTGGGGTCATTGGGGACAATTATCATTATTAAAAAAATTGAACAGATAGTAGCCAGTTGTTTATGTTTAAATTATTTACTTTGTAAGATAATAATTACAAAAAAAGAAACAAATCTTGGAATGTATTACAGAAGGTGCTCGAAGTGGTGTCCTTGTGTAGCTTGGCAATATGCCATGCGCTGGTAATACCCAATCATGACATGATCAACCATTTCTTCCGTAATACCATTGTGTGCCTCTTCTAATATCCGTTCCTTTAGGGCTTCAATGTTGGCTGGCTTAGTTTTGTAAACTTTACCCTTCAGAACGCCCCAAAAAAATAATCTAAGGGAGAAAGGTCAGGGGATCTTGGTGGCCACTCAATTGTTCCCCTTCTACCTATCCATCTGTCCTCAAAAATGTCACCTAACAGTTCTCGGACACGCAACCCAAAAAGAGGAGGGGCCCCATCTTGCTGGAACCAGATATTCTCAAACTGAGAGCCCAGTAATTCCCTTAAATGTGGTAATACTCTAGTTTGCAGTAATTCTAGGTATGTGGTGGCATTTAAGTTCCCTTCTATGAAATACGGACCCACAACACGAGTACCAAGCAATCCTGCCCAAACTTTACTTTTTGTGGGTTTTGTGTGTGTGATTCTTCCATCCACCGAGGGTTTTCTTGAGACCAGTAACGTGAGTTATGTCTATTCACAGTACCATTCAGACAGAAACTTGCCTCATCAGAAAACAGGACAAGTTTTGGAAAGTTTCCATCGAGAATACATTTGTTCATCATGATTTCGCAGTATTGCAACCTCAGGTCTGGGTCATCTTCATTCAGTTCTTGGTGAAGTTTTACCTTAAATGGATGAAATTTATTTTCATGAAATATTTTATGGATGGAACCTGTACTAACACCTACATACTGCGATGATTTTCTAATAGAGGTGTGCGGATTTTCCACAAAACACTGAAGTGTTTCAAGGGCCATTTCTTCATTGGTTGCTGATTTCGGCCGTCCAGTTCTTGGTCGATCTTTTACAGAACCACTGTCTCTAAAGTGCTGTACGGTCTTCAACACTGTTGATTTTTGAATAGGTGGTCTATTGGGGTAAGTATCATTAAACAAGTGGCTTACCTCCTCATATGAACGAGTTCTATCCCCATAACCTCTCATCATCAGAATGGTAATTCGCTCTGTCTCACTGAGTGACATTGTAATCTAATGTAAATCTTACTAAAAATGAATATCACAAACTGATGTAATGTTTTCAACTAATGAACCAGTCAGGGTGCATAGCTTAACCTGTACGAGAGATAATTTACAAGAGATAAGATGGGGCAAACCACAAAGGTCAGTGGGAAAACCCAAACTTTCAACCGTTATCAATGGCATTTGTAATTAAAATCAGACAAACTTTGAGAGGCTGCTATTTCCAACCGAATAGTCCTTTTTCAGTTCAGGTTGCGGCAATGTGTTTCTCTAACAATGACCTTTAAAATGGGTTATAACTCGACCTATGCTTACATTTAAGATTTTTCAGACTTCCTCCACAGGACGCCCCTCCAAAGTGAAAAAGGACAGTTAAAATAGCCAAAAAAGTCAGTAACTACAGTAAAAATGTAATCCTAGAGTTTCATTGTTCTGTGTTTATTAATATAAAAAATATTAAGGGGTTTCCAGACTTTTTGAACACCCGGTATATTTTAGTATAGTAACCTTAAACTTGTATAGTGTTTTTATGTTTTCCTCCCTATTTAATATCATTTTGGGGGAAATATGTTACAGTTAGATTTGAAAAGTTTAGACTAGAAATTAAATTGACCATATTAGATGTTTATGAGCAATTTTTTTGTTGAAATTACTATGTTGATAGCATAATTCACAGTCATTGCAGGTCTTCCAGTGTTATTTTTGGCTTATTTTAAAATTTAAAAATATATAGTTTTTATGCTACAAGCATCACACAATATCTATATTATAAAGAAATGTGGTGAATTATATGGTTTACCCCTTTTTCACCTTAAGAATCTGGTTTTTAAAAATGCATGGAGATATTGGCTTGTATCTCACTTTTGACAAAAGGTGAGTCCATAGAGTCGACAGAGCTCATCACATCAGTCCTGACTAACTTTCAAAGCTAAGCTCTCCTGTTGACTTCTACGTTTTGGCTATAAACAGGATTAAAACTAGAGACAGGCTGCATAGAAAGTGCCCTACTGAATGCACCTGTGCAAGGGAGAGATGGATTGAGTGGTGAAAATGAGAAAGAGAACTACTCCCCCTCCACTGTGTTATTCCATTTAAAAATTGCCATGGTAACTAGGCCACAGGCTGGCAGTGCGGTACCAGCCCCACCCACTACCTCATTAGCAACAGTGGCCATTGGTTGGTTTGATTAACACTAACGAATCAAGCTTAGAATAATTAAATTAGATCATCATTTACTATTTAAATAACAATTAATAATAACAATACACAATGAATTTAAAGTGTTAACAATAAATAAATGGCAATACGTGCGCTAAATATAACCGGCCGGTCTCAGTTGTAACTGTCCATTAGGTAAACTTTAATAAGATTTCAATAAGCAAAACTTCGTACTTAAGTGTGTGGAAATATAAGTGGGGAATGGAAAATGATCAGTCATGTGATTGCTGAGCCGAAATCAAACTAAATCACGTAGTAGTTAGCCCATTGCATGTTTTTAAGGGAACAAAAATATATAAAGGTTATATATTTCTAATAACTAACACTCAATTCCAATATCTTGTGATTTACAAATAGTGTAGTTATATTCTACCTTACTTAATACGCTTAGCCAAGTTTTGTTAATTTATCTCCCCCAGGAAACTTGAAGGAAGTTAAGAAACACTGCCAGATTAACTAACCCTGCGCCGTAAGTTTCTGATTAGTTTATACTGTTAGAAGTTCGCACACAGCAAAGTGAGGAAAGTATATGTTCAACTATATTTATAAACACGTGAGATTTACTTTCTAAAATGTTAATTAACCTTGCTTTATTTTGATTCTAATCAATGACAGCTATATAATTGTTTGTAATAAACCTCAATTAGATTATAAAAATAAAAGTTGGGTTATTAATTTTCTCAATCTGCTATATTAAAAAATGTTCTTAAACCCTCAACCATTTAACATTAAACAGTCTTACTTCTACAAAAGCATATATATTTTGTTGTGATAAAGTGTGGAAGAGGAAGAATAAATGCTGTTTTGTATTTGTTTGATCAGTAAAGTGTATAGCACACATTCACAAAGTGAAAAAAAATATGAGCAAAAACATGGTATTACTTAAGGCTCAAGATTCTCTTTATTAAAATCACATAATCTTTAAGATCAGTCCTGGTGTCAATACAAAACTACTATCTATTAAAGGAGAAAAACATTAATTAATTATATCACCAGAGTAGTAGTAACATACATAAAAGAATTACATAATGACACAAATTTTCAGTACCACTGGCACTTTCTTCAGGTCTCTCTCTCTCTCTCTCTCTCTCTCTCTCTCTCTCTCTCTCTCTCTCTCTCTCTCTCTCTCTCTCTCTCTCTCTCTCTCTCTCTCTCTCTCTCTCTCTCTCTCTCTCTCTCTCTCTCTCTCTCTCTCTCTCTCTCTCTCTCTCTCTCTCTCTCTCTCTCTCTCTCTCTCTCTCTCTCTCTCTCTCTCTCTCTCTCTCTCTCTCTCTCTCTCTCTCTCTCTCTCTCTCTCTCTCTCTCTCTCTCTCTCTCTCTCTCTCTCTCTCTCTCTCTCTCTCTCTCTCTCTCTCTCTCTCTCTCTCTCTCTCTCTCTCTCTCTCTCTCTCTCTCTCTCTCTCTCTCTCTCTCTCTCTCTCTCTCTCTCTCTCTCTCTCTCTCTCTCTCTCTCTCTCTCTCTCTCTCTCTCTCTCTCTCTCTCTCTCTCTCTCTCTCTCTCTCTCTCTCTCTCTCTCTCTCTCTCTCTCTCTCTCTCTCTCTCTCTCTCTCTCTCTCTCTCTCTCTCTCTCTCTCTCTCTCTCTCTCTCTCTCTCTCTCTCTCTCTCTCTCTCTCTCTCTCTCTCTCTCTCTCTCTCTCTCTCTCTCTCTCTCTCTCTCTCTCACACACACACACACACACACACACACACACACACACTCTCTCTCTCTCTCTCTCTCTCTCTCTCTCTCTCTCTCTCTCTCTCCCTCCCTCCCTCCCACCCTCCCTCCCTCTCTCCCTCTTTCCCTTCCTCCCTCCCTCAATGGCTACTGTCTAAAAATGTCAAAGTAAAGTATAAAAAAATACACATTTTACCCAAAAGTGTTATGGTACAATATTTGTAGAAAACATTATGCCAAACTCAACAATATGCCAATTTGAAAGTTTGGGTGATTAATAACATAGGAACAATTTTTTTTTTTTTTTTTTTTTTACTTTTTTTTCTAGATACTCTTTACCAAGGTGACAATGTTTTTCAGTCACAAATGTAAGTTTCCTCTGTTATTTATCAACTAATCTTTTAAATTGGCATATCGTTGAATTTGTCATGATGTAGTCTATAAATATTGCGCTACAACGCTTTTGGGTAAAATGTGTAGTTATTATATTTCACTTAAAAATTTTCTGACTCAATTTTAACACTAAAAAAAATCTTATTAAATTTATATTAATACCTTCTCCACATTAACATGTCACAATTTGACAGCCCACCCACCCTTCACATAAGGGTTCGACAGTCCGCCCACCCGCCCTTCACATAGAGACTTGACACCCTAATACGCCTATATGGGTGGGCTCAGTGGTAAATATATAATTAAATATATTTAATTAAATATATTTACTTCAAGAAATCATAATTGTTTATTTAAAAAAAAAAATCATATTATATGCATATTTTAATAAACTAGTCATAACTTAATTTAATATAAATTGGAAATTACTTAATCACCTATTTGAACAAAATTATACAGTTATTTATTATAACAATCCTCAAAAATGATCTAAAACTTTTTTTATTTTTATATATTCACCTCAATAAATTATATTTACTGGCCATCATGTGTAAACATATGTGCTGTAAAAGTGATTGTTGCAATTACATTTTCCTTTTCTCTTCCTTATTCATCAAGACTTGGCAATGGAAGCATTTCAATTTTTAGAGTAGCCAAAATTATTTAAATTTAATTTAATTTTCAGTGAATTGAACAAAGTGTAATTATAAACACATTAAAAGTATCAGTAGTAACGTAAACACATAATTGATATTTAACATCAAGAAAGAAGATTTATTTAACTTTTGTGAGATCTGACTATAGTACAATTCATCATCCTTGACCTAGCTACCTATCATCCAAAACATTACTTCCAACTCACATTATATCTATCTTTCTTTCTTAACTTCAATAATTCAACTATTTCTACAAGTTTTATTGTTTTATAAATTAAATGAGCAATTTTCTATGCTTTATTTCACTCAAAATCAATTAGCCTACTTGAACCATCAATCAAATCAAGCCAGCACAATACCCTACCCAGAGATTTTGTATCTACAAATTTAGAATAAATTTTCTCAGCCTAATTTGGACAAGCCGAAGGTACACATAAAAAAACTTGTAACTTAAATCAAATTCATACATATTAATTGATATTATAAAATTTGTGAGACATCCATTTTGAAAACTTAATAAATTCCTTTCATTTAATTAAACAGCTGTTTTTCTATTTATTCATAGCCTTAAGAAGAAAGTAATATTTATCTTAAATACAGTATCATATTAACACAATAACATTTTAATCTAATCAAATTTATAAATTATAAAAAAAGAGATTGCATCAGTTTAGAAATGTTCCCTGCATGATTCTATTTGTTCCAATCCTAAATGTGCTTAACAGCATGTGTCTCATATGCTTAAATGTGTCATATGGAGTCCACAAGGATCTGTGGAAGCAAGCAGTCTCCCTAAGTTTGTGGCACCATTCCCTAGCAACAGCTCTGATGGTACCTTCCACTGACTCCACAATCTAGCGAGAAGTTTGTAGCGCCTTTCCCTACCAAGAGTGCTGATGGTACCTTCCACTGACTCCACAATCTAGCGAGAAGTTTGTAGCACCTTTCCCTACCAAGAGCGCTGATGGTACCTTCCACTGACTCCACAATCTAGCGCAAAGTTTGTGGTACCTTTCCCTAACAACAGCTCTGATGGCACCTTCTACTGACTCCACCATCTAGCGAGATTTTTCGTTAATTCTCAACTGGTTCTCACAACTAGTCACGTATAGTAAACTATGTTGTGTCATTAGTAATTATTCTTATTAGTATGCAAAACAGTTTAAAGCATTCAAGCTGTACATAATTAGCCAGATCTGATCATATAGTGGCATAATAATAAAAAACACCCAACAGAATTAGTGTCATTTCATTCTCAACATTTGCTTTGTAATATAATAATTAAAATATGAGTATGAAATAGATATGGAAATTATTGATTTTACGGCAATAGTGCTATAACAGTTACCGACTCACAACTAGCTGTTGTTGTCAAATGAAAAACAAGTAAATGTTTCAGTATAAACTATTTTTACATTGCTGTTTAGCAACAGTTTTAATTTTTATGTCTAAAATATTATTATAACTTGAAGACTTATTTTTATTTTTCATTGTTACATTGGGAACATTGTGCTTCAATACCCAAAGCTATCCAAAAATTTTAATACCTTATGGTATTAATTTTTCAGTTATTATAATGTTCTTAAATTATCACAATGAAACTGCATCATTTGGATTTAGTAAAACTGTAGTTCATGAGGCCCTGGTGTAAAAATAGCAGGGAGTTTTCGAGAACATGTTGAGACAATTGTTTTCGTGTGATAATGCTGTTATTTGCCTTGTTGTGCTATTAAACACCCAATAGGATAGTATGAAGATTGTTTACCTATCTATACCAGATTTATGATTTACCTATTTAAACATAAACAGAAATTTGTACTAAATTTGAAAGTAACAGTATTTAGACACAGCTTCTTATACAAATTGAATTTTAAATAGTTTTTTGCTAAGTATCAGCAGAGGTCAGAATGTTCTATCTGCTTTGGACCCCCCAAAATTTAAGAATATACCATTATCTTAAAGTATATGTACCATCAGTTTGATCTCCCCTACATTTATGAACAATAAATGTAATTGATTTAACAAGTAAACTACCGGTAATGCAGCAAGAATGATAACTAAAATTCAATTAAAATCAATTTAGCCTGTTTAAAACGCTAAAACATTACTAAAATTATAACTATTTTGGTAACATTAGAAAATTATATTTCTTGATTACTGCCGTAAAAAGAAAATTGTAGTGTCTTTAAAAAATGTAATATGTTTTATGCTAAGCTATAATAATTGTTGTGGTTGTGTTTTACCAACAATAAAAATATGGTTAAACTAGGAGATACTACTGCACGCTTCACCTGCCAGCTCCAACACAAATACCTACTTTGTTCTTTCACCGCAGTCCATCACTTTTCATGTCATTCACTGCACTTAAATATGTACAGCAGCCTTCATATATCATCCCCTGGGTCAAAATAGTACCATATCCCCTTATTTTTTACTTCAGCCTTCTTATCAATGAACAAAAAATGTGTTTTGAGTGATTTATTTCTATAAGAAGTATATAAGGGAATATTTTCATTCAAAAGTAAGGCTGTGATTTGGGAAATTTGTTTTAGAAAGAAACAATCTGAGGAGACGAACTTGTTAGTTATTTGAGTTACAATATTTATAAGTTAATCTTCTGATTTAAAACAAACTAACGTTACCATTTCATATCGGTAAATTTCTTGGAGATTTCTTTATGTTTTTTTTTTTTTTTTAACTAACACAATTTTTTACAGGTATGAAACTTCTGTCAGTTTCAGGCGCTACTACCTACCGTACCTTTTCCTACATATAAAACTATTATTAATAAATCTCAATCATCCCACAATAACAAAGGAAACCCCCTAAATATAAAAATCTCATGTTTATAGATTACTATACTTCTCATAAAACCATGTTTTATTATAGGTACACAGTTATGACAAAAAAATACAAAGAGGAAAAGATCACATTATCAATCAACAATACACAGAAAAACTATGAAATAGTAAAATCAAATTATCTAACCGTATATGTTTTGTTAACTACATTAGGTAAGCAAAAAGAATTTATATATATATATATATATATATATATATATATATATATATATATATATATATATATATATATAGAGGTTAAGATATTAATTAGCACCTGAAGAGGACAGGAGTTTCATACCTGTCAAAACTTTGTGTTAGTTTTAAAAAAATGAAGGGTTGCAAATTTAAATCAAATTTACCAATATGAACAATCCAATGCTAACTAAAGTTTGCTTGAAACAATTTGAATGCCTTAAAGCTCAGTACTAATTTGTATATACTGATATAAATGAATAAATAAAAAGACCAAATATGGCCTAATATATTGAAATAAAAGTTTTAATTAGAAAAATAATTTTAGTTTGCAGTAAATATTCAAATTCATTAAAGAATTAAATTCAATACCTTACACACTGAGTTATTTTGAAATGAAACACTAGTTAAAGATATAATCAATATAAATATACTGTAAAATTATCTTTTTTTTAAGGCAAACAATGCTATTCATACATGTTTTGTATATGGTTTTTCTAATAATTACTACGAAAATTATATTAACAAAAAGGAATTGTATGCAAAAGTAATCTAAATATTTCGATAAAAATAGACAGTGTAATTTTGTTTTATAACATGTATGGTGAAACATCTATAAAACTATGTCACATCTATGACAGCATTGTACACTATGATTAGATAAACTCCCACTTGAAGACATTTCACATTCCGTTATTTAAGTGTTACATATTCAAAACAGTTTATATATTAAGGATTTGTAGATGTCTATTTTTGAGAATATATTTGGAAATGTTTGATTTATCTCATTTAGCAAATAATCTCTCGCTTGCTGAGGTAACATGATGTTGCGCAAGACTTGGCTCTAATTATTTTGTTTACCACTGTTGTAAAGAAGCACTTTGTCCCGCAGTGTAGAAACTCTGTCATGCCAGACAACCCAGTCTTTCTAACTTCACAAGGTACAGTTTGTGTCGATTTATTAATAAATATAGGAGACTTAACAATAATCTTTAAAATTGTTGTTGTTGTTAACTATTCATGTACTTAAATTGGTCATAATTAAGGTTATTGGTACAGATTAATGTTATTTTATTCGTTTCTAACGGACATCGCCAATTTTATACGTGTGGTACATTAAGATGACTAAAAACTAATTACATTTAACTGTTACTAAATATTATTAAAACTAGTTGCAATATTATAATTTAGAGTCATAGCTCTGACGTTATTTTGTTATAGGGCTTTTTATTTAACCTTTCATTTCCATGCTATAATTTTATTCAATTGTTGTACAGCTGGTTTTGTCTTTCTTCCTGGTATACAAGTACTTGAGACTATAAGTTATTAGTACTATATTTTTTTATTTTATGTTTTTACTTTTTGTACATGTGTATGACTTGGTCTTAACCATGGTGCTTGATATTGTCAATACAGTACAACCTCTTTAATTCGAACTAATTTAAACTAGAGGGTGTTCGGATTACAGAACATATTGTTATTTTCACATAAAAAGTTAAAGTATGACTAAAATAGATCATACTTAAGGTTTAAAGAAAAGGGAGAAATGTTTTACAGTGTAAAAGTTTGTATTGTTTATTCAACAATGTACATACAATATAAACATGAACTAGAGTAAATAAAAATTATACTGCTTATCATATACTGTATATTTGATAATGTTGTTTTTTTTAATAAAAAATGAGAAACTGAACCTGGTATAAAAAACTAGAAAATAATCAATACATACTACATTATTTACATAAATGATTGAAAAAAATCAGACATTTTCTTTTAAATCAATGAAGGCGTGCATTTTCTAGCCGCTGTCATGAATTTGCTTAAAATAATAATATTACATTAACATATTTAACCTAAAAATGGCAGAAGTGGTTTGCTGGAAAATAGATTATTGCTGGTGCGGGAGTTACTGAATACTTCAATGTTTGGATGATTAAAAATTGGATTTTCCTGTTTCAGACATGTGCATGCACATTTTTCTTTCTTTCTCGTCGTGGCATTCGGATTAGTGGACGTTCGGATTACAGGAGTTCGGATTAAAGAGGTTCTACTGTACTCTGTAAATGACGTCAATGACAAATAAATTATTATTAATTTTTATTATTATTATCAAGTTTCATTACCCAAAAAATGCTTCCCACTAATGTACAATGAATCATTTAACCATGGACTGTAAAAATGTGGAAAATGAGTAGCAGTATTAACATTCCTTTATGGTTGAACAATTATTAGAATAACGCTCTATTATCTTGTATCTTATATATCTTGTATACATTGTTAGGAAATTTTTATTAATATGATTTATCAATTGCATTTTTATGAATAATTCACAACTTTCTTATTATTATTAATTACTAGGAGAAACCCCTGCACGCTTCATTTGCCAACCTTGTCACTCGCTGTGCTCGTTACACCTCAGCGTCCGGCTGTGAATTATCACCACAAATAATAATATTGATCTGGGCGAGCGGGTGGCCGAGTGGTCTAAGGCGTCAGGACTTTGAGCTTGGGTTAGAGATAGCACTGGTTCGAATCCGGCCTAGACCGCAAGATTTATCAGTAATATTTACCTTCTACTGTACTGGTTCGCCCCCTTACTCTGTCTGATTAAGTTCCTCGCACAGATCAATAGTCTATGAAGAATGAGCAGAGTAAGGTAAAGAAGGAGGTTGGCCTCTCCTTTAAAAAAAAAAAAAAAAAAAAAAAATAGTAGGTTAACTGTTTCATAATATTATAATTATTTATAATATATCACTCACATTTATTTTGTTGCTACAGTATAAACACCCAATGATATTACTTGGCCTATTTCAAATTCATTTGAATTATTTATTTCAATTTATTGTTATTGTGTTCATTTCATTTATTTTTGTTTAACAGCTTAAGATTAATAAGAACAAGTTAGTTCTTTTTAATAACAACAACAATTAATAGTAACAAAATAAAATTCACCCGCCAGTTCACGTGGGTTTGCCTGTGAGTGAACTTTATTCAATGAGTGAAGTACCGACCATTGACTCAGTGGGGATTCGAACCTTAGACAATGCCCTCGGCACTCCAAAACCTTAGTCACTGAGCCACCATTACCTACAATTCCAGGGCTAATACCAATGTATGTGTGTATGGGCGTGCGAGTGGGTTAGTACCAATGTATGTGTATAGGTGGCCGGGTTGGTCAATACCAATGTGTGTGTGTATGGGTGGGCGGATGGGTTAATACCAATGTATGTGTATAGGCGTACGGGTAGGTCAATACTAATGTATGTGTATGGGTGGGCGAGTGGGTCAATACCAATGTATGCGTATTGGCGTGTGGGTGGGTCAATTCCAATATAGGTGTATGGGTGGACGGGTGGGTCAATACCTGGTAATTGGTATGACGTGTATGGCGGTCGGGAGGGAGTCACAGTGCTTGTAGGGGTGGGAGCGAGATATTAGCATACATTGGATGCAATGAAACTAGTCGAAATTAATTAACTTATACACACTTGCTAATTAACAGAATATACTAAATAAATTATATAATTTGATTTTAGCTCTTCAAATAATGGAAGTTGTCAATGATAAACATGAAAAATTAACAATATCAAAAAGAAGACAGCCAACATTAGTTGGTTTAAATTTAATTGAGCTATATGTTTTTTAATGTCTGTTATATATAGTTAAAAGGAGTTTTAATTCATGTTATGGACTGTTCGAGAAAATACTGAAATGATGTGTGTGGTAGTATTATTTTCAGAGTTCAAAACTGTTCAGAAAAATTCTCATCTCAGTAATAAAGTACTTGATTGCATTAGTTTGGGATTTCTGGGAATTTTTGAAGCAGCTATTTGGTTGGGATTTTGTATTTTGGGACCTGGCAGGCAACACTGTAATAGTAGTAGCACAGAAGGTAGTTATCTGTGGTAGTTGTATTATAAGTATTATATTATCTGACATATATATAATGTAGTGATGTTGATGTAAACAAACAGAAAGGTGAACAGTATGTGGGAAAACAGCTAGCTAGCTAATGTTATTTTTGAGGATAAGATCTAATTTTTAAATGTTACACTCTGTGATTGCCTTAATTTTATGAAAAAGGTTAGAGGGCCATGACTTTGACAGAAGATAAATCAAACTCTAATCCTTTACTCAGTAAGTTTTTGATATTCCCAATGACATAAATATCTAAAAATTAACCTCAACTTGAGTTATTGTTTGTTCTGTGGTCTGCAATGCATCAATTGTGTTCACTCAGAAATTTGTACATTGCAATTTTGTACTTATTTAGTTTTAGGCCTATAAAATCTTGAGACTTTAATGCAACATACATAGGCTATTACATGGTAGGTTAGCCTATGTGTCAGTTAATTTTCCTTTTTTAGTAAATATAATAAAAAATTGAAATATATTCTGACTAATATTTGTGACTAATTGTGTGAAACTGTCCAGTATGTCCATTCAGTAAAAGGGAAATTATAAGGGGGAAAAGGGTATTAAACGGAAGAAAAGGGTATTTTTTTAGGGAATCACGGGAAAATTGTTAAATATTAATCTAATTCAAGTTTTAATGAACAAAGCTGTTTCTTAGATGTTAGTAGAATTGCAAGGAAGTAAAAAAAACAAACGTATATTACCCACTAGGAAGAATATTACAGCAAATTTCTTCAGGTGTGCTGCCAACAAACATAACCTCACTTATTTGTGCCAAGTTAACCAGCAAAAATCTCAACTCAAAACCTAGCAAATGAGGCCTAGCCAGTGTACTATATTAAGAAATTACTACCTGAGGATACAACATGCCATGTTCAAAAGTTTGCTTCGGGAAAGTTTTTAGAACTTAGAGCATTTTGAAATAGGCGATTTTGTGCTGCTGGTCGTTATTTGCGCCAAGTTCACCAGTAAATATCTCAAAACCTAAACATTGTGGCCCAACCAAAGTACTATATTAGGTAAGGTACTTCCCGAGGGTGCAACTTCCTATATTCAAAAGTTATCTGCATAGACATTTTTACAACAGACTGTACTTTGAAATATGCGATTAAGTAAGTTGCTAATTTGATAGTGTGTTTACTAAATTGAGGATATGTTTGTTGGCAGTACACCTGAAGAAATTTGCTGAAATATTCTTCCAATTCGGTAATATATGTTTGATTTTTTTACTTACTTGCAATTGTCCTAACATGTAGGAAACAGTTTTGCTCCTTAAAACTTGAATTAGAGAAATATTTTAACAATTTTCCTGTAATTCCCTCAAAAAACGCCCTTTTCTCCCATTTAAACCCTTTTCCCCTATATAATTATCCTTTTCCCTTTTACCGGATGGAAATACTGGACATTTTCACACTCGTTAATATTTATGTACATTTTACAAAGGTTACAAAAAGGTTGAAGGGCTGGCTATGCATTTTCAGTTTCTATGTTTGAGTCTAAGCTAAAAATGAAGAAAAATATTTTTTCAATTCCCACTTTTTTTAGCAGCTAGACACCATTTTTTTCATAAAATAATTTATATCTTTGTTGTTATCTTTGCAATTGTTACAACACTTTATTTTTTTCATTAGACCAAGTTGTTCTATTTCTTTTTCCTCGCCCTCTGACAAACTTTCCAATAAAAATTTGTTCCCTGAATATTATTCTATTTGAAACATCATTGTATGTTACACCTGCTGAGGCAATAGGTCTTCTTTTATTGAATCAACCCACTATAACTGTGAATTTATGTAAATGATTTATCAATCCCATCTATCTTTTCTTAACACAATTATCAACTTGCTTCTCTTTAAAAACAATCATACTTGATAAGGAGGTTACTATAAAAGAAACTAATTTTGTTTCAAATTTTGGATTATATAAGTTTAGAGTGATAAGACCATGGTGAAAAAAGTAGGTAGCAACATTTTGCGAGCCAGATTTGTCACAATTCCAGTGCCTTCAGGCCACTTTTATAATTTGTAGAATTAATTAGGTATGGATAGTTCTGACATGATATAAAATATCTGCACACCAAATTTCATGATAGCTGACTAACATGTTTTGCTGTAATTAAAGAACAACAAGAAATTTGTATTTGAAGTAACAAAATTTTAAATTTCAACAGACACTTTGTTTCCTCAACAAGTCTCCATTTTAATGTTTGTTAAGTTGTAAAAAACTTAACAGCTTTTAACAAGTTGGAAGTCAATCTGTAGAAAATTGGTTTATATTAATACTATTAGTTTAAAACTACATCTTAAAAATCAGCACTTGAATCTAAGTCAGGATGGAAACAGTTTTGATATTCAAGCAAGTTCAGCAAAAGTGAAAAGTCACAACGACCACACTTAGCGGTTCTCAACTTCCTTTCTTCCATCCTTTGGACAGGTAAAGGAAATAACTACAGTATTCAATTAACTGTTTTGAGCGTTGTTAGAAGAAACATATTTACTAAAAGTTTAATCTGCTATCTATCAATTAGGAAGTAAACAAAAAATAAACAAGATCTAAAAATAGCTATTGAGTCAGATTTAAAAATATTTCAAACAAAGCATTGATGGAATTAGTTATTCTTGTCTAGGCACCTCTCCATATCCCCACAACTGAGTTGAATTTTTGAACTCCTCACTGTGACAGTCATTGTCAATGCAGGATCTGAATTAAAAATCAATTCTACAGAAATATGCTAGGTTCCTTACTTCACTAACTAACTATATTGGAGAAACTAAAAATTAACTAATAATAGTAATCTAATTGATAGCAAAACAACTATTCTTAGCAGTTGCTTATGGATTTGTCTAAAAAGTTATTTTACTATGGAATAACTCATTTCAAAGAAGACAAATTATGTGAAACAGAATCTTTATTTGTCTACAGAAGACAGAGAGTCTAGAATACTGAATGCCTGTGAACGGTTGAAGTTAAATGTTTTGGAAATTTTACTATACTTTAAGGATTATTTCTGGTTACTTAAGGTGGTGCAATCGGTTTTTGGCGAGTTAATTACTTCCCAATTTTATAATTAAAATTAGTTAATGTTTCCCTTGAGACAGGAAAAATTAAACAAAATGTTTAGCCAATACATTAGAACTTAGCTGATTTTAAATCAACGCTAAAACAAAACTGTTCAAAGTACAAATTTAATTTTTTATAACTACGTTTTTTACACATAACTAAAGGAATTAAGATGATTTTCATTTTTTTAAATGTAAAAATGACAAACATTTTAATCCCTTCAGTTATTTGTAAAAACATAGTTTTAAAAAAGTGTACTTTGAACAATTTTATCTTAGTGTTGATTCAAAATTAGCTAAATTCACCACTTCAAAAGCCCACAACTTCTAATGTAGTGTTTAAAAATGTTTTGTTATATTTTTCCTGTCTCAAGAGAAGGTACATTAACTAATGTTGATTATAAAATTGGGAAATCATTAACTCACTGAAAACCAATCGCACACCTTAATGAATGGTGTTTATATGATGTTAAACAATACATGGATAGACTTCCACAGTTATAATTTATTTATATAGGTTCGTTGTCTTCTGAGTACATTCATGTCAATATGTTATGAACATTATATAAATATACTGCCGAGATTTCAGTCTCCTCGCAGATGTCCATTTTAAGGCTGATTTGAGAACTGCAACAAAAAATGTTTTCAAGTAAAATATCTTGGTCTGGAACAGGAGTTATAATGTAAGATAATGGACATGAATCATCCTAGGTGAATCAGGATCAACATTTTTTAAATTTCCAGTGCTTTCTCCTCAAGGCTCCTAATGTGTTCTGAAATGTTTGAGGAGTGTTTAAGTTTAATTTTCTCTAGAGCAGCTTTACAGGTTTCAAGGTCGTAACTAGTAAATTAAACTTTGATGCTTCCAGAGCATTCCATAATGCAATAGAGACTACTAAGAGAGTAGAGCAAGAAAGAGTTTCAATAACTTAGACCAGTCTCCTGACCTACCTGGGATCAGCCCACTTCTATGTAACTTGCGTACTAGGCCAATGCTATTCATTTGAAAATTGTTTATTACACTGCTCATGTCACTTTGAGAATGGACATATGCAGGGAGTTTTATATATTACGAATTGAAATGCCCGTTTCCAGAAGACTATAAATCTGTGTATATTGAAGTTAAACACATTTCAATTTAAGAAAAAAAAAACATTAATGTATTATCCTTGAATTGTTTCCAACATTTTCTCCGTTCCTCACTTCTTTTCATTTTGCAGATGATATTCCAGATTATGGTAGTGGAACAAGAAGGTTTGTTGACAAAAATCAAAAAGAAGAACAGTCAACGTGTTATTCTTTGTAAGTGTTTTAATATATTTGACAATTTTATATAAGATATCAATATTATGTAATGCTTTTTAAATAATTATCTACATATTCTTTGCAGGATTTCTATGATATGACTTTAAATTTGTTCTTTCCCAATATCAGAACAGTTTTTCACTTGCATTCTTTTATGTGGAACCATTGGCTATAGAGACAGACAGACCAAAGCAATGCATTTGCTATAGACGTGTGCCTGTGCTAACGTTATCTAACAGTTAATGGTCTCAAATAAATGCTCGCACGACTTTTGGCATGCTATTAGATCAGCTATCATCACTTCATCGTGTGCTTGAGAGAGAGACAGAAACTGGGATGAAGAGAGATGGAGAGGTGCAGACTGCTGGCGCTACCTGTAGAACCCATATGAGCAAGCAGTCTGTACTTGTTTCTATAGTGAATGGTAGAACAAATTGTTATGATACTGTTTTTCCTGCAAAGCTTAAATGCTCTTTATGCATATGAATTAATTAAAAATGTTAACACCAGGTTTTTCGATCACTTTATAGTACCACTTTTATTATCAAGTAATTAACATCACTGATTTATTCACCATACTTGGTATCCAAGAACCAACCATACTTGGTATCCAAGAACTTGGTATGAATAACCGGACAGTAGTCATTAGATTACGATACATAATTTTTAGATGTGTAAGTAAAAAAAGAATCTCATTATTACCCCACCCGCCCACCCATACACGTACAGTGATACTGACCCATTCACGCACCCATTCACATATAGTTGTATTAACCCACCCACCCACCCCTACACTTGCAGTGGTTATAACCCACCCGCCCACCCATACACGTGCAGTGGTTATGACCCACCCGCCCACCCATACACGTGCAGTGGTAATGACCCACCCGCCCACCCATACACGTGCAGTGGTTATGACCCACCCATCCACCCATACACTTGCAGTGAAAATTACCCACCCATACACGAGCAGTTCTATTAAATCAATAGCATTGCACGTGTATGGGTGGGTTTTGCACGTGTATGGGTGGGCGGGTGGGTAATAGCATTACAGGTGTATGGGCACGTGTATGTGTAGGCAGGTGGGTCAATAGCATAGCACATGTATGTGTGGGCAGGTGGGTCAATAGCATTGCATGTGTATGGGTGGGCGGGTGGGTCAATAGCATTGCAATGGATGGGTGGGTTACTTTTTGATAAAAACATGAAGATCATTTTTATAACTCATACTCTATATAGTTATTAGCACTGCACAGAGGCACAAATACTAAATCTCCCAATCCAATAACAGTATGCACAATGATCTAATATAATACAAGTGAATGTCTCACACAACACAATATGTACAAATATTATGATGATCGATTCTCACATCTCACAGGATCTCACATCACCATTCCTTTATGAATCCATTTGGTATGAGGGAGGTAAACGCGGTTTACCAAAATGGATTACTTCAATATATGTATATTTTGTGATTATATTGTAATATATTTGTGTTGTGTGACACATATATTCCCTTCACACATACACATATATTCCCTTGTAATATATTTCTACCAACACGTAATATGCTGATTGAGAAACTAATATAATCGACTTATTTGTTATATGTATTGGCATTTCTAATCTTATGAATGTTGGTTCGGTTGGTTCTAATCTAACTCTGATTGGTTCGAACTGAGAACCTTAAGCTTATCAAACTGGGTTCTAACCAAATACACTAACGGCCTATCAGCACAACATTTGAAACCTGTATAGATTCAGCACTTTACACAGTCCAGATCTGAAATTGAATTGAATAGTACAATTACAGCTATTTTAAATAAAATATGCTTAATTCAAATAATTTAAGTCTTACTAATGCATGCATTTATGTATCTCTAAAATTATGTGTCCAACTAAATACATGTTTAGTTGGACATATTACTTAGACATTGTTAGGTTGTGTCATGTCTGTGTATTCATTAATTGGTTGTAGTAACAGTGTATGAGAGCCGCACATCAACGAGTACCTTTTCTTTTTGTTTTAGTGGTTATTACTTTATAATATCAATATCTGTCGAGTTATAGAAATAGTTAACACAATTTAGTGACAGTAAATTGATTTTTATTGTAGAAATTATTGGTCTTCGGGAGAACACCACGTCAATAAAGTCCGTGCATTATGCACATGATCACCCAACGTTTTGGCCTCGATACAGAGAGTCATCATCAGGGCGAAGTTGTGTCAGTGTCTCATATCTGAGAATAAAATAGAAGAGATACAGCAAACTAATCTGATTAAGTTCACTTAACAGAAACAATGGACAGATAAGGAGAATACAATATTGCACTATGGACACAAATGTTTATGTCATTGGTACCTTCTTCAGGCTGAACAGAGACTCAAGAAAAGTCAGATTGTGTTTGGTTAACTTTCTTCTCATATTCTCGTATAACTTTACTATTTCTCCAACATCAGGATTTTCAAATTACAGTACCACCTATTAAGCAGCCTACACACTTTGAGATTTGTCTCAAGACAGGTCTCATTAACAAGCTCGTATGAAACATGTATCTCGCTCAAGTGGCTTACACACATTGATATTTGCCACAAGACAGGTGTCATGAAACATGTATCTTCCTTGTATTAAATAATGAGTAGCAGAACTTGTTTCAAGATAATGCTACATACTTGAGACTTTTATCTCGGTGAAGACCCAATCTCACAAAATTAGCAGCCTGCAGATACTGAGACTAATACATGGTGAGATTTTTAGCCGAGTCCTGATTACTGAGACTTGTCTCAAGATAAGTGTCAACAGTTGTAGGCCACTTGAGATTAGACATATGTTTCATGAAACCTTGTCTCCAGACAAATCTCAACTGGTTTAGACCGCTTTACATAACTAACCAAGACCTAAAAAAATCAACATTCTTAATAAAATCAATACATGAACAGATGCAAATAAGGGATTTCCTTTTTAAATAGAAAATAGTTGGTTTTAGCTAAATATAGTTATTAGTTGATTTGAAGTGCACCAAAATCGAAATACATTTTGTGATTCTTACAGCAGGCGTTGGATGACACATCACCTTTGGAAAAAAGAGCACAGATACGTTAGACATCCACTCACTCTGGTGGTCACACTACTGACGTTGTGGTTACTGCTGCTGATCCTATTGGGTGATCAGGCATCTCCCTCTGGGGACCTGTTCCGACTTCTTGTCCTCGTACTGTGTGCCACCATCGCAGCTCCCCTCACTGCACTTGTCCACTTACCACCACTTTTAGGCATGCTGCTAGCTGGAATAGTTCTGCGCTCTATTGGCTTTTATCATGTCTCGGGGATTTATCCAACCATTGTTGCCAACTTAAGGTAATGTATGATTAATGGTTGCCTTATTTTTGTATTCTTTCTCATTACAATTTGAATGTATTCTTGTGAATATCAACAATTGTCTTCGATACTACTCAAAGAAATAATTTTTTGATTATATTTAGTGAAATACCAACATGTTTTACATAAAAAATGTGTTTTACAATGGGCTCTTTCGGAAATAAAATATTACATTTAAATTTAAAAACCAATCTTAATTTATTTTGCCGTTGTTACTTATTTAGTATAACCACTGATTTTATTCACACGTATAGATTTCTGATTCAATGTTAAATTTTGTATCTCAAATTATGAGGTTTTGGGGTGCAGTTGTAGAGCGCTAATGTAGTAAAATGTAAATTAATACAGTTGAGCAAGCTGGTGGCCATGTGGTCTTAGGCGTCAGGGCTTTGAGCCTGGTTAGATAGACTGCAGGTTGAAATCCGGCCTGGACTGGAAGTGTTTATCTGGTTCACCCTCTTATTCTGTCTAAACAAGTTCTCCACACAGATCAATAGTTTATGGGAATGGGCAGAGTGGGCAGGGTAAGGCTAAGAAGGGGATCAGCCTCTTCTTAGAAAAAAATGTAAACCAACTGTAGTCGCAGACCTCACTAACTAATCAAATTATTGGCACAAATATTTTTGTGCGATAATATATCTATTGTAGATATTTATAATCAAGGGTACAACAAAACAGAAGTTAAAGAAAAACAATATATCTCTTTGATCTCTCATGTTTAATATTATATCCTCTTTACAAGAACAAACCTAATAAGCATGAAGTAACCACACAATTACGATGACAAATGTTAAAATTGTCCTTTTTTTTTATTTGTACACAAGGATTGTAAAAATGCTCATACTTCTATGAGTATGAGTAAGTATAAGTGAAGCCTGGATGTTAAAGAAAGTTTATTTTATTTTTTTTTTTTTTTTTTTTTTTTTTTTTTATTTTATGGGATGGGAAGTCAGACTTTTAGGAAAGTATTTTTCTTAAGTTCTGTGAAGTTACATTTACTTACAAACAGTAGCCAAGTGAACATAATTCAAGACCATCTACTATATCGCAGGAGAAGAACTTATTATTCTACAGTTCTGTGTGCTCACACAAGACTTGTCTAAAAGGTTATAAAATTAACTTATGTATTTGCCAATATGAAACCATAAAATTTTACTTTACTTTTGTGGACATAAGGATATTAAGTAGTAGTAATCTTAGTACATTCATGTAATCATGGCAAATTGAGTAGTGGCAGTTAACTTTTATCTTACATTAGCAAATTGCGTACAGATATATTTTTATCTGTTCCAGTAACTTATTTCATTAATATTTCTATTATACCTGCGATATGCTGTAGCTAATTTGCCCAATTTCAATAATCAGATGTTTTTCACTTCAGAACGGGGTTGAGCTCTGACTAAAACAAATTAAAAATTTTAGGCTTGATGTATTAAACCAAATTTCAAAGTATAAATTCATTATTAATGATTAAGATGCTGGATAATTGAAGTATCACAAATACGAGGGTCATTTTAAAAGTAAAAACCGTTTTAAAATAGCGCAAGAGAATCTTTATCTATGGATATAAATGATATCACAAACTAAAATATGAACATTTTTTCACTTTTCTATGTAGTCACCATTAACATCGACACATTTTTGATTACCAGCTTTTGGATTACATCATCAAAGAACTCTCCCGCCTGACTGTTAAACCAGTTCGTAACTGTTTCTTTCAACATGTCATCATTTTCCAAGTGCTTTCCACCAAGAAATTCCTTAAGTTTTGGAAAAATATGAAAATCCGATGGTGCTAAGTCAGGACTGTATGGTGGATGATCCAGTATTTCCTTACGAAGTACGTCACCTGACCTTGAATGGACGTCATGTGACCGGATGTGTGAGCACGATGCGCAATCGGTTTTTACTTTAAAAAAATGACCCTCGTACAAGGAGCGAACTGGTGTGACGAGTGTAGATAAAGTAGTGTAGTCATTGTTAATAACTAAAGTTCCTTATAAATAGCCTATTATTAACAGACCCATATCCAGGGCATAAATATCCAAACATTTTAACAAGCCCCCCTCTCCGTGTTGACCCAATATCATCAAGCTATTACTTCATTAGTGAATCTTGGTAACAAACACTGGAGCTAACGGCGTTAAGATAAGATGTTACTACTCAACCCTGAGAAAGCTCTCTCCAGAATATGTGGTCCTTGTGCACCTATTTGCGTATTTTATTATTTCTACAGCAGAGCCTCACTTATCCAGTTCATGATGACTTTTAAACAATGTCAGATAGTAGGGAGTGATAATACAAAAATGGTATTAAGTTTACCTTCCATAGACACTACAACTCTTTTACATTTGGAAGCCATTTCACTAGGCCTAAGTTCAACAAAACTTCTTTAATGTACAGTCACAAATAACAATTTTGTTTTTATACCTAACTTAGCAAATACTTTAATGTGATAAATAAACCTTGCACAGTAAAGTAACAAATAAATTCTCAAATACAACAAACTATTAATCATAATAATAATAATAATAATAATAATACCAGCACCTTAATTAATAGTAAATAATACATGTGACAGGTCAGGAAACTACTAAATAAGAGTGCACGAGTTACGTGATCGTTATTCTCATGTCTGCTCTACAAATTCTGTACCCACAACAGATGACAAAGTGGTAGTCTGCTAGTATGGTGCAGTCCCTGCTCTACATAAAGTAGAGTACATAGTAAGCAATAAAACAGCATGCTGTAAGGGGAAAAGCCCCACCAGGATATATCGTTTTTGTCAATACCGAACAATAATCCACTCTATAATATTCTTTTCAGAACATTTTTCGTACAGTGTTGTTTTCAGGATGGTTACCTTGGTTAAAACGGAAAGTCGCATAACAAGAGTCTTCACTGTATGAAGTAAATTGTTATAACTGGTTGTACATGATCAGTTGATTATGCTATAGAATATTATTACTTCTAGTGGTTTAAAGTGGTAACTGACCTATGCCACAATCTTCTTTATCAGATCTCTGTTGCAGACAGACTGCGATGACAGTTATACTGCTCAAGGCGGGTCTGGGGTTAGATCCTGCTACCTTGGCCAGGCTCTCCTTGGTTGTAGCAAGACTGGGAGTGTGCCCTTGCTCTGTAGAGGCCGTCTCAATTGGTATCATAACACATTACTTGCTGGGATATCCTTGGCTCTGGGCTCTTATGCTTGGGTTGGTAAATAAATGTTGTTTATATAAATACTGTATAAGGAAACTTTAAATAGTTATTATAATTGTGTTTATATAACACAGTGGTGGCTCTGAGCCAAAATAGTAGATACAGCCCAACAATTCAAACATCGTATATATGAGAAAGAGATTTGAAAATTGGGTAAACAATTATTTTATTGTGGACATTACTGTAGTAACTGAAGCTTAAAACAAACCGCTTAAATATTATTTATTTAGGAATAAATTATGTTAATTATTTTTATGAATTTAATAAGAGGCATATTAGTTAGTTTGGGCGGTTAATTATTTAACTAGGATTAGCTAGCTGTTTTATTGTTAAATTTCCAAACACCAATTAAATACAGACAAATTCGAATGAGTGCATAATTATTTATATGTTCATTACTATTCAAAACCGATTATGGTATATTTATGTGTTGATGTAAAAAAAACTTAGAGACAGTTTATACTGAATATTTATACATCAAGTTATTTACACTATTTTAAATCACAAGATTTAAACTAGAACAAGACAATTCACTTCTTACACAGAGAATAGAGAATGCCTAAAACACAAGCAAGCGAACATTAATGCATGCCTAGTGTCCAATGTGAAAGGACAGCCTAATCGCTTTGTTCCAGTCTGGGCTGCACTCGTGAATTTTGCAAAATGTGTAATTGAATGTTCACTTAATGGATAATTAACTATAATATTGTTTTATTCATTAAAAATTACTAATTGATCAAACAATTTCATAAAGAATGTGAGGATGGTGTCTCATAATTATTTGAAAGTTTTTACAGCTTTCAAAGTGAGAAAACTTGGTATGCAGGGCTGTACTTTGTGCCCCTGACGAGCCTCCACTGATATAACTTGTAGCATCCAATATACTGTATATTTATTATTTTAGTCAAAGTTATTTATCCTTGTATATAATAAGTGAAGGCGTTTTTTTCTCCTCCGTTATTTCTTGATCAATTAAAACAATTTAGGTGACAATAAGGTTTTCATTGTTCAATATTAGTCAAAAAGGACCAGACGTTCAAATGTAAATAATGACGTTTATGAAATGTTACCAGCTGCTTGAATATAAATAATAATGTTTATAGTCCTGAGAAGGTTATCTCTATTTCTTAACGTTACAGAGAGTAAATTTGATTGATTCAGTGGAAGTTTTGTCTGATCTATAAATATAATAAAGAGAATGCATGTCTGTCTGTGAATTCTTTATATATTACTTCACCATTAATAGGATTGTCATGAAACTTTGAAGTTTGGTATTTTTCCCAGAGGTTTTTAAGAATGCTTTTATTCACGTCCATCTGCAGGGCTCTGCCTTTCTGGTCTTTAAATTTTTGAATGGTAATCTAATAAAGTTGTTCTATTTATTTAATTAATCTGAAAACTTGAAACAGCCTAAGGAATAACAACGGGTGATTATTTAACCACTGATATTTGAGGACAAAAGTCACATGCCGAAGCGGAAGGCTGACGTTGTTTTCACTGTGCTCGAAACAGGTTTACAATATTGAATGTAGACCTGCTACAAAGAATAAATGAAACTTAAGCATCTCAATTATTAACATATTCTTGTAACTAAAATACCATTATGAGTATAATGCAATTCCCCCAATACATAGCAAGTTCCCGCAGGCCATACTTGTAGCTTACTCGTATTTGGTGTCTGTCACATTGTATACATTTACATTATAATATCATATTGAGAATTAGAGCTATTTACGTTTTATCTTTAATACATTTACATTTTTATTAATTAATCTAAGAAAAACATATAGTGTCAACTATCAATAAATTAAGGTAAGTTATTTGACAAATAATTTACTACAGTGAGAGTTTAACTTGTTTATTAAATTATATAGAAGACAAAAAAATCATTATTTATTTATTTAGGATCGAAGAGACTCACTAAGAAAGGATTTTTCAAAATTCCATTCCTTAGGGGTACAAACAGCCACTCAAATTTTCCTTTTTTCCACTGAGGCTGAGCTTTTATTATTATGGTATGGTTTAGGGAGTGGACAATGGAGTGAAGGGTAAGCAAGTGTAGAGAACCCCCCTGCCCTCCCTAGGGAAGCAAAAGCTGTCAGCTAGTAATTATACAATCACATTTAATAAATTATAAATGTTAATTAAAAGAGTTAGTTAAATTTGCACCCTGTATTTTTACCAGGAGGAAAAACTCTGTACCAGACCAGATTCTGTGCAGCCACATTTGACACACTGACTGGATCAGTTCTATATAAATTAGTATATATTTGAAATTTAGCACATGTTTATTTTAAGTATTGTTTCATTAGCTACACCAGTCAATGACAAATTGTTGTAGAAATTCCAATTTTAGGGATGGAATGTAATTTTTAATTTTTTAAATGGTAAACTGGTGTAAAATTATTTCATGTTTTTGCTCATTGTATTTTAGTTTATCATTTCATTTCACTTAAAATAATGAAACTGTTAATTTTTAACAGATTTCTGTTGAGTGCCATATCTCCGGCTGTTGTTGTGCCCACAATATTAGATCTAAAGGAGAGGGGTTATGGAGAGGACAAGGGCATTGGCACTCTGGTGTTAGCAGCTTGCAGCCTCGATGATATCACTGCCATATCTATGTTCTCACTCTTCCTAGGGATGATCTTCAGCAATGGTACTGTCAAACTTATTTTTACTAAAAAAGACACATATTATAAAGAGTCTTTAAGATGTCTGGTGTATTGTACGTTATTTTTGTACAGTCAAAATTTAAACTAAAAGAAAGTCATTTAAACTAAAAGTACACCCAAATTTAACCCTTTCCACGCGTATTACGGGATTTCTCGCAACGTTATATTTACGTAAAACGCGTATTACGGTATTTCTCGCATTTGAATATTTTGAGATAAATATTTAAATTTAAGTGATAAAACTATACTAACGTGTACGTAAATGGTTATTGAGGTAATTTTGAAGACAACAGAAAGGATGACAACGTTTTTTGTCATCGTGACCTTCACGCACCGTCGCCATGGCAACCGAGCGGCCATTGTGTGCTGCTGCGCCGCGCGTATTACGGGATTTCTCGGACCACCCAGATGAGTGTTTTGAGTTATTTCACACAAAAAAAAAACATTCTAGGGATACTTGTAAGTGCTTGTATGTCATCTATATTAGTAAACTTGTAAATAATTATTATGATTACATATATATTTTAGCTTAATCTAATTTAATTTTTTTATAGATTTATGAGTAAATAAACAGAATAATTGTTCAACAATGGGAATTTTACAAATTGCTGTATATTAAATATTGATTTAAAAATACCAGTTTGGATTGTGTTTTCTTAACAGTTGTTGGCCTTATAACAAAATTCTAAATAGAACTTTAAACATTTTTAAAATATTTTTTTTAAATTTATGACACGTTTAAAAGAAATAGCAAATTTCTTATGTAGCGTGCAAAGTGTTAATAATAGAAATTATAGTATGGTAAAAATAGAATAAAATTTTAAATAAGGACTGGTCGTCTTTCTAGTAAAAAGGACTCTAAGAAATAATGGTTCTATTATAGTATATTTAAATATCACAACTCAATAAAGTAAGAAACTAGCAATATATAAATACAAATAATAAATAAAGAAAAAATAATAAATAATTCTCATTTGCCGTGTACCTAGATTTTAATATTACAAAATCAGAGCGGAAACTTAACCCATTCCCATTTCATGACGAGAGTGTCTTGCTGCCAAAAATCTCACTATCATACCGTGACAGAACTCTCTCGCTCAACTGCATTACAGACTTGGTTTGATCATTTACGGTTAGATATCAGCTAACATTTTAACGGTGGTACTACTGCGTTATAAGTGATTTCTCTCATCTTGTCACTGACCTGATGTGTTGTTGTTATTTTAATTCTTTCAATCTGACACTTGTAAATTTAAATATGGCAGATGGTTATTGTAGATTGAGAAACTGCAAAATTGATCATAATAAGAATTATTACAAATTTGTATTGAGTAAAGAAAGTAATTATAGTGATGTTATCTCAGATTATAGTAATGATGGGGGTTCTGAAGTAAATAATGAATACGTTCATCTTCTGCATTTTGTGGACATAGGCCTTGTCAGTATATTGTAAATAAAGTAGTTCCTAATGAATCACAAATTACTATGTATTTTAGATGATTAGAACTTAGTAATTATTGTTAAATTTCACTAACATAGGATGTTTATTTCATAAAAATTTACCAAGCTGTAGAAAAAATTGTAATTCTTGGATGTTGTAAGTCTTTTGAAACAGGGTTGAATTTAAAATTATTAGAATTATTATTGAGACATCCATGTTACTTACAATTTCCCAGTGATCTACAATATAAGAGCAAATAATGATTTATTTAAATTTTCCAAGTATATGGAAAAAAGTTCTGTCCCATGAACATAATACACAGTATTGAACATTAAGCATTAAAGGAAATACGAGGTTAATCCAGAAAGTAACCTCCGTTTTGAAATAAAAATTAATCCATTGAAGATAGAACAATTTTATTATATACATCTTAAAACTACAACTTTACTTTATTTTTCCACATAATCACCAAATCGATTTGACAGTCATATCTTTTGACAGTCTTATCTTATCCCTCCTTATAAAAATCTGCCGCCTGTGAGTGGAGCCAACCTGTCACTACGTTTTGTAGCTCTTCGTCACTGTCGTACCCAACGAGCACAAAACTTGTGGTACCCCAGTTTTTCTTTCACTATCTCGTGTAAGAGGCTTCGAGAAACTTCAGGAAAGTGGTCAGAAAGTTCCGAGATCGTGAATCGACGATTCTCACGAACCTTTTCGTTCACTTTGCTCAGAAGGTTATTACTGACTAGAGAAGGCCTACCACTCCTTTCTTCATCGTGAATGTTTGTTCTACCAGTTTTAAAAAACCGTACCCACTGACGAACTACACCTTCACTCATAATGTTTGGGCCATAAACGGCACACAATTCACGATGAATTTTGGCTGTTGAGTGATTTTTTGCCAAAATAAATCGTATAACACTATGTACTTCACACTTAGCCGGATTTTCTATAGCCGCACTCCTGTTTTAAGGCTGTAACTGGACAATGTGTGATCGTACGATGCTCCACCTTGCACAGTTAGAAGCGTACTGAGCTGCTGCGCGCGTCGATGTCAGTATGGTAGCGCTAACCCCACTACTTCTCGTGCTATGAACAAACGGCGGTTACCTTCCGGATAACCCTCGTATGTATACACTGTCCCAAAACCTTAATCTCTGTCTCAAAAGTTTGATATGTTGCCTCACAGGCATAAACAAAATACTATTTTTTATTCTTATTGTTAATGAACACTTGATAGTTGAAATATATGTACAGGGTGTGTAAAATGTCTGGAAACACCCAAATTTTTTATTTAATAATCAAAATACAAATTCGAAACTTTTGAGTGTTCATACAATGGATGAGTAAGCAGGTATTTGTATGTACGCAGTGTTGGTAGGCGGATTATGTACGCAGTGTTGGTAGGAAGGTCATTACAATCTTGATAGGTATTGAGCACCTACTTTCTGGAACTAAGTTTTGTCTTTTCTAAAAAGTACTCACCCACACGTAATCACTTATTCCATGACTTGCCCACCCCACCCATTCTTGTACGTCATTGATGCCCTAACTTACTCATACATGGATATACTAAGTTAGGTTAAATTCATCCAGTAGCTATAATATGTAGTTCTAATAAGGCTTGTACATTTTTTTATGTTTGTTTCATCATGCATTTGCAGTCTTAATGGTAAGAGTGGCTAATGTGAGTTGGAATTTTTAGGTGACATAACCCAGCAGGTTTTGCAAGGACCCACCGATGTGGTAGTGGGGTTAATAGCAGGGATACTATGGGGTTTCGTCTGTGGCAGTCTACCTCACAAGGATGATGTGAGTAAACTGATCAAACTACTCATAGTACTTGTGAACCTGGCTAAACACTTTTAACCCTTTAAGTGACAAGACACACATAGAAGTAAAGATTTTCTACCTTCCGGTCTACCATCGAGTGTTGTGACACTGAGAGATGTTGGACACGTTGATATGGTGTGTACCTTCTCGAATTTCAACTGTTGTTTTTCACTCTGTTATTATCTCTATGACGAGACATTCATCACAAGAAATGTAACAATGTGGGGACTTAAGATGTGAAAATGGTCGTACATATTTTGGTGGTGCATATAACTCATTGTATACTATCAGGTCTAAACTGGCTTGCCTCCTTATGCATTTTGCATTCATTGTGGTGGAATTTACAGTGTCCTCTGAATGATGAATAGTTCATGAAATTACCATAGAACAGTACAACACAAGTGACATTGCTACCTTTTTTTTTCTGAAGTACTTTTCTAAGCATTCATCATCGAATAACCCAAATTGTCTCAATTTCTTCTTGTGTTGCAAACACTTGGCACTGGGTAATCGGACGTGGTGGGTAACACCACAATGGGAACAACCCAAAGTCATGACTGGCTATAGTACCTATGTTAACCTTCTTGTTAACAACCAGTTGTTTAAAAATATTTAATTGTAGTCACATTTAACTTTAAAATTACTTTAAAGCTTAGAGTTGCCTACAATGCATGTCATGGTTAAATATGTTGCTAAATCATTGAGGCACTGATAGATGTCCAGGCTAGGGCTATTATTGTTGATAAATACCTCTCAGGGTTAAAATTGTTGAATGCTTTTTTTTTTCTTGAAATTCACACAGGAGTAATTCAGTAAAAATAATATCTCGCTGTCTTTTTTTTTTATTGATGATTTGTATCTATAGAAACCTATATGTAGTTGAAGCAAATGATTTAGTTCACACTTCTATCACTGACTAAAGAAACAAACAGACAATCAAAGGCAATGCACTTGCTGTTGGCACACTCCTTTTCTGCTATCTAACGGTGATGGGTTTCAAATAAGAGCTCAGATGACTGTTTGTTGTACTTTTAGCTCAGCTGTTAGTCACTTCATCGTGTGTTGGAAAGAAACAGATAGAAGGAGGACACTGGCACTACCTGTGAAAATTAAACATGAACTAATTTCATAGGACTAGGAGACGAGCTTCACGGGACCCATGAATGGATAGTCTTCTTGTTTTTATAGTCTATGCTTGTATACATAAGAACTGTTTTGCCATGTTATATGTACATTGTTCAATCTGATTCTGATTGTGTGTGACAGCCAGTGGTGGCATGGAAGCGAGCTGTACTTGTAGGAGGGGGTGGACTGTGTTCCATCTTAGGTGCTCCGAAGGCTGGCTTCCCTAGTGCAGGGCCTTTGGCCTGTGTAACTCTTGCCTTTGTAGCTTTGGTCTGCTGGAAGGCCCAAACTAGAGTTGTCAACCCTACTCATAAGGTAAATAAAACACATTCAAAAGATCATAGTGCACTGCAAAAATGAGTTTTCTTTAAAATCTTAATATTATTAACATTTTATATAGATTCAAGTCTTTAAATTTTTTCTGCTAAAGAATCTAAAATAATACAGACAGGCTTTGATGAAAACTGTGTTTTAGGTACACTAATCAAATTATCATATTTTAACAATAGGGCAATTGCATGAACTGTTGAGGTTTTCTTTAGGACAGAAAAGTCGGATAATAATACCCCTTTGGTAAGTCCTTTGAAAGTTGACACACATACAAAAAATGAGTAAAACAAACATGGAGATATTTCAAGGCCACTAGCCTTCAGTCTAGCACAGAAGAGGGTAAATGGAAAACTCAAAGGAATGTGAATGAAGATAGCACTCTCACTTTTCCTATCAATCTAAGTTCAAGTGGGCATTTTCACACTTTGTTTTGTTCCAGTGTTGCATGTTCTTGTAATGTTGCAGTCGTCTACCCTTAAATTTGCCTTTTCATGTCTATGTTTGTTTTAGATGAAAATAGTTTGGTTTTACTTTAAGATGTTACTTTGAATTTTTACTTTGAATTCTTCATGTGTTATATTCCAGTTCCCAATGGACTGCACACATACAAATACTGCTCTTTATAGATAACCTCATTTTGCTGCACTTTTAAGACTTTTTGCTATGCGGAAGGTATTATTTTCATCAAAAGATGGGTTCGTATTGCAGAATCCAAAACTTTGAAAACAATTTCCTTATTTAATTTTTTTTTTTTTTTTTTTTTTTAACTTCAACTGTTGGAACACTCCTCAGTCGGAAGCTTTAACCACTGAATCACCTCAGTGTTGAATTTGAGTATATCAGACATGAGTATAGGGAATATTTTGCTTAAGGCACGGAACAAATATTTATAATGGAGATAGTATTATAAGGAGCTTTAAATGTATGGATTGTGCTTATTTTAAATTTCAACCAAATTTTAAAGTTTTACTAAATGCATTTTCAGCTCCAAGTTGCAGACATTTTGTCTGTGCTGTGGCGAGTGCTAGAGCCCATGCTGTATGCTTTTATTGGAGCAGAGATTGATGTGAGAGTCTTGGATATCCCCACTGTCACTTGGGGAGTAGCCATCATATTGGGTGCCCTGGCAGTAAGTATTCTATCTGGCAGGTCAACTAAGAATACATAAAATCCCTCAGAACCGTTTGACGTTACATCATGGCTTATTAATGAGAAAATATTGAGACACAGTGTTCAATCGGATGAGTGGTCCAAGGCGTTTTACTGTAGCCAGGTACAACGCTAAAGATCAGGAACAACACTAAGGATTGTCAGTTTGAATCAGCTGCAGTGCTGGCAGTGGCATTGGTCAGTGGCTTAGTGGTATAGGGCCACCTATAGTAACTGTGTTTGGCATGGGGTGGAAGTTGACAGGATCAGAGTTTCTATTATAGTTGCAAGGAACAATGGGTGTTTTACACATTTTTACTTATAATAAGAGAAGGAGGATGCGTTTCTTCTGGGGATTTTTTTATCTGGTTGATTTTACATAACTATACAGGATTAAAGGATAAATAAATGATTCAACATAAATAAATGGACATTAGAATAACTGGACATATAAAAAACACATGTAAAAAACAGTACAACTTTAAAATAAAAATTAGAACACAAGAATAATTCATGCTCTGAAGGGTTAAATAAGGATTTATCTTAACTTATTTAAAATTAAACTGTCTCAATTTGTTTGAAATTAGATAGGGCTTCAGTAAAATCAGCAATCCATCTTACTACTGGCCCTTTTGGCTCAGGTGGGGAATGTGTATTATGAAGAGGTCTGTCCAATAAATAAGTGAACTGAGGCCTTAAAAACTTTATTTTGTAAAATTTAATCTAAATTTATTTTGTCCCTTTCAAAGTACTCTCCATTCGTTGCTATGCACTTATTCCATCTTCTTTTCCACTGTTCAAAGCAATCTTGGAAGTCTAATTAAAAAAAAGCACTCTTGGCAGTTAGGTTTTTTAATTTTCTCGTTTCTTGTTTTATTGTTTCCACATCTTCCCAGCGACATTTTTGCATTTTGGTAATAGGAAAAAGTGACAGGGGGCGAGATCTGGCGAATAAGGAGGCTGATCAAGGATCGTGATTGAATTTTTAGTCAGAAACTGGCGAACAATCAATGCTGAATGTGCAGGTGCATTGTCATGGTGAAGGATCCATCCATTGCCTTGAATCAAAATCGGTCGCACACGATCTTTCAAACGCTTGAGAACCATAAGGTAGAACTCAGCATTGACTTATTTGTCCTTCAAGAAGAAACTCTTGATGGACAACACCTTCCACATCAAAGAAAACAAGGAGCATGACTTTGATTTTTAATCAGCTTTTTCTTGATTTTTTTGGTTCGAGGGTCATCTTTTGCTTTCCACTCCTTGCTTTGTGATTTTAGTTCAATGTCATACTTATAAAACCACGACTCGTCACCAGTAATCACCCTATTGAGAAATCCAGCATCGTATTCAAGTGAATTTTTCCAGTCAGTAACACATTCAACTCTTCTCAACTTTTGATCCGGTGTCAGCAACTTGGAACGATTTTTGCACAAATCTTTTTTAAACCCAAATGTTCGGTTAATATTGTGTGTGCGGTTAATTTTCCTAAATTCAGTTTATCAGCTATCAGTTTCTTCTGATAGTTTTTCGACGATCGGTAAGGACAAGAGACCGCACACGATCGAAGTTTCGTCAACACAGGAGGTTTGAAGGCCGCCTCGGCCTTGCATCATCCATGGCGTCTTGTCGGCCATCTTTAAAACACTTCATCCACTTGAAAACAGATGTTTTCTTTAGAGCATTATCTCCATAAACAGCTGTCAGCATTTCATTAATTTCTTGGTAGCTTTTACCGCACTTCACCAAAAATGTATGTGTGTTGATTCGTTGCTCTGTAATTTCGTCAATTTCCATTTTCAACAAACAGCAAAAATAATGACAAAAAAAAGAAAAAAACACAAACAGAACAATATGCATAGCTCGACGATCCGCCAAACACTGACGGGTCATTGGATCTCAGGCAACTAACGCCACAAGTGGGCGGGCTGTAGTCCACGTCATGGCTGCCAGATTGCACTACAGTTCGCGTTTTTATTGGACAGACCTCGTATATAGAAATCTAATCAATACCTTAAAAATTATCTACTTTAATACTGATTGGGCACTTCAAATTCCCTGTCAGTCTACTGTTACGTCATGTAGGTGAATAATTTAATGAATTATTATATTATTACATATTAATAGTTTATTAATTAGCATAATACATGTTGGTACATATGCAGTACAAGTGAATGTCACACAATACTAATATATTACAATATAAGTACAAAATGCACAAATATATCAAAAATACAATATGAACATGCACAAATATACTACAGTACAAGTACAAATTGCACAAATTTAGCACATAGTATGGTTGACAGTTTTGCAAAAATACAAGGTATAAATAAATAATACTAGAGTACCATTTTATTAGTGTATTTCGTACTTTTAAATTTTTGTGCTTGTATTTTGAGGTATTTGTGCATTTTGTACTAGTACTGTAATATATTTGTGCTTGTATTGTAATATATTAGTGTTGTGTGACGTTAATTTGTAATGTATACATACTAATGTAACATCTTCAAATGAGAACAATTTAAAAAAGGATACAATTGTTGAAAACACTTTTTTAATTATGCCAATTGATCTAGTCACATAATAAAATGAAATAACAAAGACATTTGTTGAAAGAAACCTGGTCTCAAGATTGCTAAGACTGATTCATAATAAATTGAGTCCAACTAGTTCTTTGACAAGTTAGTCTTACCAAATATATTCCATACAAACTACAATAGTTATTGTAGTCTTATTTTCTTTTCTAAGTAGTATGTTTTCTTCCAGATAAGAGTGGTGATTTGTGGTCTGGTCTTGTTAGGAGCTAATCTCAGCTGGCAGGAAATTCTGTTTGTATCAATAGCTTGGCTTCCTAAAGCCACAGTTCAGGTGTGTACAACTGCCATAACTCGTAATTAAGTTAGTATATTATGATTAATATATGTCTAAAAAAACTAAGTCCAAATGTAATTTATGATCTGTTTCCTATAAGAAGAACAAGGTGTATTTCTATAGTATATGCCTGAATATAAAATCTTTTACCTAAAAACTATTATTTTATAATCATTTATTAAATAATAGTTTTTACTATTATTTAATAAATGTTTATTACTAAAAAAAACTATTATTTACAACATCCTATTCAGCATCTGTACACATTCAACAGGGCCGCATGCTGATAACTCATGAACCTGTTCTGAATCTTTATTTGGCTTCAAAACTGCAATGAAATACATTTTTGTACCAACATAGAGATTGCGATAATGATATTTCTTAGAATATATATTATCAGTCCAGCTGAATTCTTTTGTTATCTTTTGGAGACAATCAATTGTATATCTTCATTTGTCATAGTTATTCCAGTTCGGACATAGTGAATCCTCTAATCAGTATAGGTACTACCTAAATCTTTTGTTGACATAAAAGTATATATTTAATTTTTTTATTTTAATTAGCAGTTTAACAAAACTAATAGGATTTTGATAACTATGTTTAAAGATCAAACAAGTTAAAATAAAGAATGACTGTGACAAATATATATAAAGACAATTAAGAAAAAGCAATATTGTGAAATAAGTTTACTTTTGTTTGCAGGCAGCTCTGGCACCCTTGCCGTTGGAAATGGTTAAAGCACATAGTCTCTCGCCTTCTCCTGAGGATGTGGATAGGGCATTGCAGATACTGACTGTAGCAGTGCTGTCCATCTTACTCACTTCACCATTGGGTGCGATAGGAGCCACTCTCTCAGGACCTCGGTTACTTACCCGTAAATTTTCTAATAGCTGATACATGTATATTTCAATACATATATTTATTTGTTTGATCTACGGACAAATGAAATCACATGTTTTATGTAAATGTTGATACCTGATTGAAGTATGAATGTGTAGCATTACGATTCAATGAACTAGATTTTATTACCAAGAACATGGTATTATGTGTGATGTCTATCTTAATTAACAATATGTTTTATGTAAATGCAGAAAAAAGTAAAGGTTTTTACCTTTATTTTTAACATTTTGAGTGCTAGTCTTCTAAAGAGAAGCTTCTTTGTGGAATGCTGTTCTAGCGATTTGTATGAATTTACTTTTAACACTTTACTTAATTACTAAAAATAGAATGACTTTTTTATGTGGTTTGAATTGTTACTTGGTCAATCTATATGTATATAATGTTCAAAAAATGTGTTTATTTGCTTGTAAACTTGTAAAAAGAGGAGGAAATAACACCAAGAAAGGATATTATGCTTACTTGGGATTAATCAACCCATTCTGCTTCAAATTTGCTAGCCCTCACAGAACTCAAGTTCACTTTTTCGTAACACACTTATTAAGTGCAAAACTATGAAGGTTCCCTTTGATAGAGCATGTTCCTCAGTTGCTTTTTCATGTATAGAAGAATATAAAAAAGTGTTAAATGAACTAGTTTAAAAAAAAAGGCCTTGGTATTTGTAATACGTTACTTAACTAACTGAATTTTATTTTGTAAAATTAGATTAAATTTGACGTATACAGTGGACTCCCGATTATCGGCGATAATAGGTGGCAGAACGATCGCCGATAATCGATTTCCCCGTTAATCCAAAAATAGCCTAAAATGACCTTTAATCGGTTTAAAAATAACCAGTATCTAAAAACTATGAAAATTTACGCTAATACAAACGAATTGGGACCGGATCCTGTTCGGAATCTCGGGGTTTGTGAGAGTGAGTGTGTCTGTAGTAGAAATACACACAGACACACGCGCTCAGTGAGCAAGGGTCAGCCAGTGTATTAATGGAATGTGAGGAGAGAGCAAAAAACAGCTACTGCGTACTGTATTACAGTACAACAACACGCCTAATAGTAGGTTGCGGGCTTTATTTAGTTTTACAATCTTCATTTGACAAGGGTCTGACAGCTAGGCTATACTTTACTGCTAACAACAAACAGATGGCTCCCAGCCTGTATTATTTCACTTGCATAGTTGTTTTGTTCACATTCAACGCAATAACTTTTCAGCACATTCAACTGCTCATTACAAGTAGACTGGACTGGCTTTCTTACACAGACTCTTTGCTTACAATCTCAACTGACATTTTTTTTTTTTATTTCAATTATATATTCTTTGTGAACACTAATTTGAATAATAATATTTTTAAACTGTGTAAAGTGTTACTTTTGACTATAGAAACAGACAGACTGTCCAAGGCAATATATTTGCTGTAGACACACACCAGTGCTGCTGATGATTGGTCTCAAACAAGTACTCGGACAACTTTTTGGCGTATTATTAGCTCAGCTATTAGCCACTTCAGCATCTGCTGGAGAGACAGATAGGTAAGAAAAGAGATAGGGAGACCGTTGACGCTACCTTTGAAAACTGAAAATGTACTAATTTAACTGAACAGGAAAATCGGCTTCATGAAACCCATATAAGCGGACAGTCCTCTTCTTTCTATAGTCAATGGTACTTTATTTTGTAATGCAATGTTACTTAAAATTAGTACAAACAAATCTTGGTCTTATTACTTATTATAAATTAAAGATTTTTTTAATGTTAGTGTTCCTTTTTTAACCATTTTTTGTTGTGTTCATATTGACTCAAATATGATTAAAAAATTATGAACATGAACAAATTACCTGTGGACAATACCAATACATGACAGTTGCTACCCATCAACACAACAGGTTGAATATTAACATAAAAAATCCACGTAAGCCATGGAGGAGAAAAATTGCTTAACATATTTAGGATTGATGTGTAGCCAATCAATTTAGATCAATAATATGAACACCTATACAAACAAATATATATCACCAAGAACTGATATATAAGTACAGTACATTAATTTCAAATCAAACAAAACCCTATCATTTTATATAATTAATATTCAAGACAAATGTAAAACCTCTTGATTTTTTTGTCTTTAAACATAATGTGTTATGTTATAATTATCCCAAAGAATTTTTGTAATGTTAAAGGCCTCTTTGAAATGGCTGAGCAGCATAATACATGTCATAAATATGAATACAGTGATCTTTAAGCTAATAAAACATAACATTCTCGTGACTGACAGCTTTGTATAGGTTAAACCAGAGTATATCACTACAATAATGGAGGTTTAATGTTTAGCATCCAAACTATGAATTTTACATCGTATGTGAGCTTGTGGGTGAAGGCACATACGTCGTTATACTTCCGAGCTGACTTAAATACAGAAATATTCGTTTTATTGCTATTGCATGAGTTTTTTCAGTGGTATTGACCAACCCGCCCACCATACAGTGTACACTTTCAGTGGTAGTGGCCCACAATAGATGTAATGTGGTACTAACTCATAAACCAACACATGCATGTACAGTGGTACTGACACTGCTCACACATACACGTACTGTGGTATTGAAGGATAGCTGAGGATGCTAAAATGCGATTATTTTGTAATACATAAAAAATGCGTATTGCAGACTAAATATTGAAAATGTGGTAGAACTTGACACATCATTTCTATATAAAATAATACAGCAATGAACATCATTTTATGATGATATTTTCTAAATATCGTCCTAATTATCGTTATTTTTAGTCTAATTTTTTATCATCAAGATTCTTTCTCTTGTAAAAATAAAAATCAAATGAGATAAATTGAACATGCACGTGCACATTAATTATGACAATATCACGAGCAGAGCTATATGCCTCCATCAAATACTTATCTCCACTGACTGGCTATGACGTCTCCAAGGAACACGCCATTGAAAAGGAATGAGAACCTGTAAAAGAATCTACCGAAAATTATAACTCAAAAAAGGTGGCAAAAGATTTATGGAATATAAAATATTTCTGTTCAAAGAATTGACTATAACTGACAATTTAGTTGCAGTCTGTACTTGATGAAAGTGATTCAGCATGTTTAGATGCCTGTCAGGTTTACTAACTTAAGAGTATTAAATTATTTAAAATATGAATTATATTATTCATAAATATGTGTAGTAAAAGTCAGAATTGCCCACTTCATTGGTCCAATGCAGATTACTATTAAAAAGTTGGCTTTACCAGTAAAACATTGTACATATTTTTCAACAGAATCATTTTCTCTCCCATATGTTTTCTAAACAATCACTAAGGGATAGCCCTAAATGATTTGCATGACTTTGTGACTTGTAACTACGCTTTAGTCACCTTTGCCTTCAGTGTTGATATTCCAGGTTGGTAGTAAGTCTCACTCACAGAATTTGTGATACCTCGGCATCACTCTGTGATTCGTGAATTAAAAGTACCAGAACAAAATATTTAGTTCTGTTTTTTTATCACGTTTTGTTGTTTTTTATTATTATTTTTTTATTTTTTTAATAAATATTCAATGCCATTTTTGGGGGTATTTGTAAGGATTCTTCTCCCCTTTATGAATGGATTTTTTTTAAATGCTTTCTTATTATTACACTTATATGATACAATATTTGCATTCCCTCAACTTTTTAAAAGCCTCTTAAGTTTTAGAGATCCTGTGACAGTCAGTGAGTAGTATTGCACTTATATATTATGTATAAATACAGGATGTACATTACACACAAGAAACAGGAAAAAATAAAACAAATATCTTGAAAAACAAACAAAATAGTGTATATATTTATAATTTAGAATTATCAATATACAATTAATAACAAGATATTAACAAAATTGAAAAGGATAATTTCCAAAAAACCAACATTTTGTAAAATTTGAATTTAGTGAATTGCTTAGTTTAAAACAACAAATAAATAGACAAATAATATTTGGTACCATACTCACTCAAAAGCTGAGTGGGAAAACCGGCTAGGAAATGCATATGCGACCCAACACAGGCCTAGCATGAAAAAGAGTACATTAGACACCATTTTGTGACCAATAGAACGTCAATCAAATCGTGTTACATTCACAATTCTATAATAGTAAGTCAGTCTAGTATCACGGTGTGAAGGCAAAAAGTTAACAGGGTTCACCAGCTCCATCCATCCGTACGTCTGATAGTGACACAGACCGTACTACTGTTTCCTGGTCCTTCAGTTCATTGCTTGTCTGGATCACTTGGGATTCTTCAAACAATAAGCAAGACAAAATTAGTTATATTTTCAACTGATCAAAACTTACATTCCATAATTGTGTACCACTTAGAGAAGATAACTATTTTATCATTTCAGGACAGACCCTAGACAATAAATCTTTAAATATTTCGATCTATACCTATAAATATATAGATATCATGATTGCACTAAAATGAAATTTTGCATTGATGGAGAATATAATAAACCCTTTCATATCCGGACTTCTAAAAATTTAATCTTCTAATGTTCGAGGCAGTTTTAAGGAAAAAAAAACAGCACATTATTCAGGACGCTTAAAGAGTAAAAATATCTTGAGGTCAAATAGTTACAAACCGTATTTTTTAGCCAAGTAATAGTGCCTCATTCTCCACAATTCCTCCCTTCTAACGCACTAATTTTATGACAGACATTTTTCTACAAATTGGTGGTGATTAGGCGGGCCGTGGCAGGTATATTCCGTTTAAAGTGGACCTATCCGTCCTTCACTAGGAATGTAACACAACTAGGGGTGTGCGATGCATCGAAAAATTGATGTGATTCAACTAGATGCATCGAATCGATGATTTGATTCATGACTAGTCAAAATGTTGATGCATTGAAAGTAACGTGATGCATTGATAGTGTCACGATGCATAAGCAACATCTATGTCTCAGAATTATTCTGATGCGCTAAAATGACGAATTATTAAAAAAAAAATGCCTTTTTAATCAATTATATTATTGGTGCGTCTTTTAGATCTAGTACTTCCACGTTTTAAGTAACATATTTTACAGTAAAATAGTTGTAAAGTGATTATTACTCAAGATTGTTTTCGTTCCGAGTGGACAGCGATGAGCAGACACAAACCTGATTATATCACGATAACGAATACAGAGTTCAACCGTGAGATAACTTGTACTGATATGAACATGATATAAGCCCATCAATCAATGCTATTGGCTATCGCAATTTACGTCCGTGTAGCGTACCACGAATTAGTAAAACATTCTCATACAGACCGTCCATCTAATTCAGTTAATCAGCAATTATTTTGGGATTCGTATTTGATAACAAATAATACGAATTGCTGCTTAGTCAATTGGAATAGCGAAATTAATAAGGTCTTCTACTGTTTTTGAATATTGCTGATAACAGTCGGAATATTGCTTATAAGAGTACAATATGGCAGATAAGATCACTCTATTCATTATCACGACTTTTTTTTAGGTGGCCTTTACAGTCCATTCTTTTAACAAAACATTTCCCAATCAAATCACAGTATTATCTTGTTTCCTTTTATAAATTCAAACTCGTTACATTTTTGACAATAATGCACATTCGTCGATTTCGATTCAATTAGTCCGTTGGCATGTGTTCTAAAATACTTTACTCAAGATAATTTGCATTTAAAAAAAGTATATTTAAACATCAATTATTAAAAACAACTCTATTAACATATATTTTCAACCTTTTATTGGAAAATATTTAAATTAAACTTAATATAAAAACTTTCAATGCATTCAATAAATTACATTTTATTGCATTTGTTGTCATTGTTTATTAATTTTTATTATATTGGCTAAACAATAATGGATTATTATACTTAAATCAAAATAATGCTTCTTATAAAAAAATTCTGTGATGTAGTACGCTTTATTTATCTATGCTTGTGTAATTTTACATTAAAATTTTTATTTATTTCAGTCAACTCATTGTAAGGTAAAAAGTAATCAGTTTATAGCTGTTATCATTTTCCAACAATGATAGTGAATAAAAATAATTATGCTCTTTACCATTACTTAATACAGGTAAAAAGTAATCAGTTATATGGCTGTCATCATTTTCCAACAATGATAGTAAATAACAATAATTAAGTTCTTTACCATTCTTTAATACATTCTTCTTTTGCCTGTGAAATATATTATTTTAACTGTAGCAAATTACATTTTGTATATTTTGAACAGATACTCTCCCACAATAACAGCAAAGAACTATTGACATTTAAATTTAATGAATTTAACACAGAACCATCAACTTTTTTACTAGCTTTTCATACATTTGTCCTTAATTACTTAATTACATTAGCATGCTTAGTGCTAAACAAATTTACAAAGCCCTAAAATTCTATTTAAAAATAATTATGATTTATTGTGCTTTAGGCCTACTGCATTTGTTGAATCCCTTCATCTTACATTCCTTATATTATTTTTAATTTACCTTTTTACTTTGATATAAAGTTAATTTTTATATTTTTGTTGCATACATACAACATGAACTAGTTAACATTTATATGAGCAAAAAGTGTATGTTTTAAATTCTTTTTTTGAACTAGAAAGATATGGTACCTGCTTCTAAAACTTAATAAAAACCATAAATTCTTTATGTGCGTACCGAATCAAGTTGCATTGAATCGAAATTCTTTGAATCGATGCATCGAATCGAAAGAAATTTGCTGCATCGCACACCCCTAAACACAACATAATGTTCTTCTAATTATTTTACCTAAAATAAATACATAAATAAAATACACCTAAAAGACAACAGAGTAGTGCCTTCAATTCCTATGATGCACTAAAAATACACCCGTATACAGAAATACTGTTGCCTCAATGTTGTACGCATTCCTTACGAAACGGCAATGTAAACAAAGGTCCGGCTTGCTTATCACTATTCATTCTTTACCCTAGTAATTAGGTCGCACTTATAGTAGTAATTAATGTTAACTTAATGTATCTGGACTTTTCCTTATCCAGATTTTCTGGCACTACATTAATCCGGATGTTAGAGGTTTACATTGAGAAGCAACATCTATTGTCTTGTACTGTGATCTCTAAGAATCTGGAATCTAAACATCAAAATAATATTTATATATCACCAAAAATTTCACTCCCAATATGGATATTTGCTAAAGTGACTTCATGGATATATTCCCTCCATGTATGTAATCTTAGACTAAAATATGCCTACTATATTCTAGAGTTGGCCACGATTAAATGTGATTGAAGTTCAACTGTTTAATATAATGACAAAATAAAAACACATTTTTAAGGAGATAAAATCTACTGGACTTATTTTATCAAATCCTTAAATTGCATTCATAAATTCTTTACTTGTAAACTAATACCTGAATGTCTGAAGTTGTCTCCTCGCTCTGACTGCATGGCTTGAGAATTGCACCAGTCTGCCATGACTCTGTAAAATAACAAAGCATAAATTTATTCCGTTAACTGGGCTATTTTTCAGTACTTTTTCAATTTTTGTTAGGTCTACCATTTTTTTCAGAACTGTTGAAAATGTCTACATAAGACAAGCCAATTGATATGATTATTATGATAATAATCAAAAGGCTTTTGTATGATGTAATATTGGTGTAAACCGTTGGCATAAATAAATAAAAATTAATGTACAACTACATCTCCATAGGATGTAAGCCGGGTTGAGTATTAAAAATACTAAAATTGTTCTCGTGTTTGTCATATTATTCTATTTGAGCATTTGCAATAAAATGAAACTCACTCAAATCATAGGGACACTTGAATGAAGCAATATAAGTAAACAATACTCAACTATGGAATTTGATTCTATTACAGTAAACCTCGTCTAATCTGGCATTCTATGTCTTCTGAGTAAGATATACAATACAACAGTTGTAGCAAGACCCGTGATATGCGAGTGAAGTGTAGGCTAGTATGGCGTAGTGGGGACATGAAGGGAGGAAAAGGCGGGCTAACTAATACGTTGAATGCTAAAAGACTACATAATTGTGCACCTTAATGTCTAACCACGAAACGTTATCACATTACACAGTGCAGTTATCCGTCCTACAAAAGTGGCGGGAACGGAAATGAACTACTCTCAAAAGAACACAAAATCTGGCACAAGTGACGAGTGACAACGTTACCCAGAAACTACTGTGGTTTTTTTTTATTAAAATCCAGTTTTTGCCATTTTAAGTGGCTGGTGTGACACTTAGACAGCTAATTATTGGTTTCTTATTATTTAAAAAAGACTAAAAATAACCAATGGATATTGACATTAATATAATTAATATAATAGTGCATATTGACTAACTTACCAGAGAAAATAAGTTTAAAAACACAACAAATGTATAAAAGTCACAAGTTACAAATTTGTTTGCACCTTAATCAGGATTAAAAAAGAATGGCTTAGTTATGGTAAACCATCTTGCTCAAGTTGAAAGACACAGTAATATATATCTATAGTCCAGGATATGAATGTTTTCTGCTCAGATTTTGTTGAATATGAATTTATTTCTTTGAAAATGTGAATAAGTATTGGGAATAGCTCAAAGATCTAAATCTACCCTATGCCTAATATGTGCTTTTACTTTGGGGTGATTAACACCCCATCTCGGGAGTGGGAATTTTTAAGTTAAAAATGACCACAGGAATCAATAAAAAAATGAATTTAAAGGAAAAATTTTCTCTAAATTCTTTTTGAAAATTCAATATGCTTTTAGTTACTGACGACAACATTTTCATTTTTCCACAAAAAAAAACATTCTTCACGGCTCTTTTTAAATATAACCCCAAAAGTAAACAAGGTATAAAAAAAAAACACATAAAGAAAAACAAAGCTCCTAAAATAACAAGGAGATTGCTTTTTTATTATTACTGTAAACCCATAGCTAACTGAGTTATGGCTTGCTGAATGTAGACTTTTGTTCATTGAATGAAAAATTTGAACATTTAACATTAAATAACTAGAAAACGGTAAGTTTTTTACGAAACACTTATATAATCTTTTTGAAAGAGCTTGAAAAAACGTTCAAAATTATCACTGGTAAATGTTATTTACATTAGCAATGACGTAAGCTATAGCAAAAATAAAGTCAGTTTCATTTTTTTGTGACGAAAATAATTACAAAAATACCCACGTCATAACGACCCCACTTGAAAGCAATCATCATTACCCATTTATAATTTACTTAAGTTTTATACCAACAATACGTTCCAGCAGTTTAACCGGTTTAGACTGCTTAGTTTTGAAGAATATCAAGTTTAAAGTGAAAGGAGGATTTTCGTGATTCCTCTAAAAATTTAATTTTCTTAAAACTGATTTAAAAACTGATAATGTTATGTAAAACCTGCTGGTATACAAAATATACCTTTTTTTACTTAATATTTTGATTTTAGTTTTATTTTTATAGCCTGTAAATTGAATGAGAATCGAATGGCATAATGTTTCCATTTCAATTTTTAAGGATCGAAAAGTTAGAGTAACAGATTCATTAATTGTAAGATTATTAGAATTAATATACTGTACATTGATATTTAACTGTTCCAAGCAATTGATTTTTTTAATTTAGTTGTAATAGGGGTAGTTTGAGGGTTGAAAAATTACTAAAAATCACAAACAATGTTATAGAATATAGAAAATGTACTCATAATACTCAACGTAATTAGATCTGATTTGATTCTGTGCTAGGGTGCTATGCAATACTCTGAATTTTGACAACAAGGGTTGGGGTAGTTATTACCCTGAATCCAACAAATGATAAGCATCTATCGGCATATGGTTTATTTCAAAGTAGATGATGTTTTGAGCTTAATTCCATGTTTTCATGCAAATCGATGCATCTTCATAAAAAAACGGAAGTTCATAGGTGTTATGATGTTGCAATGGGTGACTTTTAATATTTTTTTCAATAAGTCATACAATTTAAGGGGTAATTCTAAGGGTTGATAGATTATGAACAACTATCAATAATGTTACAGAATATAGAAAAACTTTATCCAATTTATTTTAACTTTATTTTGATCGTGTGTACGCTTTATTTGTAGTTTTTAAAGTTTTGACAATAAAGGTAGTTTTCACCCCTAAACAATAATAAGGGGCGCATATTGGTATAGGGTAAATTTTAAAGTGGAGGGTAAATCGAGCTCAATTCTAAAGTTTCATGTATATTCATAGATTTCAGAGGTCTCATACAACTTTTACCTTGAAATTCTGGAGTACTAGTAGTACAATCTTTTCTGTAGTAATATAAGCTACAGCAAATGTTTGTTTTCAAGTCAAATATCTTACATTACTTTTTCTCAATGGAGTGACCGTTGAATCAGAATCAATTTCTTTGCTGTCAAGTAACATATTTAGAGTTCTAGCACAGCCAGAGAAAAAACAGGTTACACTATCAGTTAATTCTTAAATATATCCTAAACTTAAACTAAACTGTGTGCTAAATTTTTGTGTGCTAAAAATTCATCATTATTATGAGTTTTAGCACACAAAAATGGAGTTTTAAAGGAATTAGTAAATTATTAGGCCATGTTGAATTTAAGTGTCATTTAAATATTTTTTAATTTAATATTACGCCTTGTTTAGGAAACGATTAATTTTATCATCATACATACAAAAATCCCTGTAATTAATTAACTTCTTCACAAATGGTAATTTATTGATTGGTTTCCTATTAATTGATCAGTAGAGTAGTTGGTTGATGGGAACACAGGCGCAAAGTGTGACAAAAATAGCGTACAGCGGTGCTAGAACCCAACTGTTTTGAATTTTCAGAAACGCCATTTACAATAGCCATGAAGTAATTACATTAATATTCGCCACAAAGATATCTCATTGTATTAAATAGCTTGGCTGTCAATGCCTAGAGTATACTGTGTGGTTGTGCCATTAAACACTAACATTGTATGTGCTGGACAATTATTGGTACGTACAGAGGTGGAGCAGGAACGGGCTCCTGAACTGTCACCTGAGGACCTCCCTCGTATATCCTATGCAGCATTGCCCACTGGTCAGCTGTCACGTGGACATAATCTTTATCTGTTAACAAAATAATAAATTAATGCATAACTATAGAAGGCATGGGCTTATTACAGCTTAATAAGTCTTAGTATATTGGAGAGATAGAACATCAGCAAACTTACCTTAGAAGACAAGTTCACTAACACCAGAGTAGTAGTAACATACACAAAAGAATCACATTAATACACGAAATTTCAGTACCACTGGCACTTTCTTCATGGGTACTGAAATTTCGTATGTTTATTTGATTCTTTTGTGTATGTTACTACTACTGTGGTGTTAGTGAACTTGTCTTCTAAGGTAAGTTTGCTGATGTCCTATCTCTCAAATATACTAATTCCTGGCCTAGTAGCCTTTACCTAAACTAAATCTTAATAAGTCTTTTTAGTTTATTTGTTATGCAGTAAAAAACAAACAAAATAATTTTAATTGCTCCAGTGATGCAAAGCACTATTTGATGTAATTCCAACATCACTTATATTGATATAACAACAGTTTAAATTGTATTTGAGCAAATTTAGTAAATTACTGAACATTTTGATATTTCTAGTTTTTAAGGTGAGAAAAACGTAAATAAACACCCATCATCTTGGCCCATTTCCCCATGCTTGAATTGCATGCCTAAACAAGAATTTAATCCTTCAAGGAGGTTTTATGTACCTGATATGTCAGGCACTTTGTTCTTGAGAATGCGTTTTGAGATACAGGACAGTCATTAGTTTTGAGTTATTTGTAATTGAATATTATAAGATTCAACATTGTATGTTATATTATTGTTTGCTTGAAGAGTGAAAATCTGAACTGTACGGTCTCAGCCTGTTTGCCGTTTACATTCGCTCATAGTGTTGTTGATTACATCTCATTAGTTTGAGTATTGTGAGATTATTTTAGTTTGAGATAAAAGTAGATTTGAGTAGTTTTAGTGTTAGTAAAGTGTAAATATTTAAGTGTTATACACAGTTATAAGTTACTATTTTCAACTTCACAAAACAGTAAACTAGTTATTCTTAAGAAATAACAAAATATTTTAAAAGATTTATGTGATTTACAAATTACAATCCTATATTTCAGACTTACAAAATTTAGCATGTCATTTTAAAACATGAATATAAATTGCTGTATATGTGTTTTAAACCTTACAAATAGCTAATGTAAGACAATTTCTCTGAAAAGAACAGAAAAATATACGCAGTAGAGAGGTGTCAGCATAAAATGAAATTAACACATTGATGGAACAACAATCGAGATTAAATCTTGTTAACCTGTTTGTCCAAGTTAATACAAGATTAACTTGGACAAACTAGTTAATAAGATTAGGGTATGTGCATCAATAGGTGGAAGGACTGTCATGAGCTAAGAGCCAACATCAGACATAACAATCAATATTACACACTCAATATACATAATAATGAATTGAAGGATCTCCCACTCAAAATCAATACATGGCTTCCCATCCATTCTCGTTACACAATATTACAGGATATTTTATGTAATATTGTCTGCAGGTCTAGGGTTAATGAAAGGTAATTTTATTTTATTTTCTTGCTATAAAACAGGTTATCCCAATTACATTATAGCAGAAAAATATATTAAAGTTCAATATAGTGATTTGAGTCAAGTCCAATTTCTCTGAAGATCAACCGGAGCACAATATTTACATAAAAAAAACTACAAATAATGATCACAATATCATAATAAACATTCTATAATACTTAGCAAATAAGTTTCAACAAGTTATTACGTAACGTCTATAATAAACATACCAAAATTAATATAAATAAACAACAATAAATAAAACAAATAAGTAACATTAATAAAGATAACATTATAATAAATACATTTTTAACCCATCAAAATCAATTAACAAACAAAGATTTCCAACCGTAATAGTTTTAGGAGATTTATTGAATTGTAATTAATTATATTACAGGAATAAAATGCATTTCTTTTTTAAAATATATAAGTTATCAAAGTAAATATCAATATCAGATCCCTGTAAAAGTATTACGTTATAGGATTTCATCATCCGCAACAGAGGGAAGGACGCTCTCATGGCCGTGCGCGAGTGAGGTATATGAAACAAAAATCGATTTCTGCTGTTAAAGTTTGGTACGCGGTAAGTGAGAGCTTCCAGGCAGCACGCATCATCCATCCTACCATGCACCAGGCCTCATAGATAAGACTGCTCCATGACCCGTCTCCTCCAGCTCAGGCTCTCTAATCCAAACATCCCCAACAGCTCATTGTAAGGAATTAAATGAGTGTAAACATTAAAACATTTAAAATATAAATATATTAAAAATCTCTTTTACACACGCTCAATCATTTCTTCATAAATTACATGTGTAGAACTCCATACAATGGCTGCTGTCTCAAGTCTCGATCTGACCAAGGATGTATATAATGCAATGAAAGATCAAATGTTTTTAAAGTGCACTCCTTGTCTTATTATAAATCTCCCAACATACGAATTGCTGAGTTCATGCAAGTTTCTATGTCCTTTGTAAACAACAAATCACTCTCAATTATAACCCCCAAATCTTTAACTGAATTGACTCTTGCAAATGTCCGCCCATTTAATTGGTAATTGAAATTTATTTGATTTTTTGCTCGAGTAAATGACATAACATGACATTTTGTAACATTAAAGTTCATTTTATTATCGATACTCCAAGTGTTAACATTATCCAAATCAGTCTGTAAAACCTCAGCATCGTTCAGTGAAAATATGTGATAGAAAAGCTTTAAATCATCAGCAAATAACAGGAGTTTTACCGATTTAACATAGTTTACACAAATTGCAGTTGCACAAATCATTAATCATAATTATAAAAAAGGCAAGGACCTAAATTTGATCCCTGTGGTACTCCAGATTGTATTAGAAAAGAAGATGATAAATAACTCTTACATGAAACAAACTGTTTTCTATTTATTAAATAGGAATGGAAAAGTTTTACTAAATTATCTGACAAACCGTAATAATGTAATTTTGTTCAATAATATTAAATTATCTACTTTATCAAAGACCTTGGCCAGATCGAGATATATTGCGTCAGTCTGAGTCATTAAATCCAATCCAGAGGAGATGTAATTTGTAAAATTTAATAAATTTGTGTTAATAGAGCTTCCTGCCAAAAACCCGTGTTGATCACAAGATAAATACTTATGAAAATAATTGAATAAATATTTATAGATTATACTTTCAAACAGTTTAGCTGATGCAGACAATACTGCCACCGGTCTGTGATTTATTAAGGATTCTTTGCCGCTTTTAAAAATAGGTGTTATTTTTGTCAATTTCCATTTTTTAGGAAAAATGCCTGCCTTTAAAATCAAGTTGAACAAATAAACTAACGGTTTAATAAAAATATCGGCACATCCTTTAAATATGTATTGAGGCAATAAATCCGGACCCTCCGTGATTTTTGACTTTAATTTTTTAATAGCTAAACTAACATCTTGTTCGGTGACCCGGTCCAGAACAAGACAACCCGCCTCCACCATGGAAGCCCCACTCGCCGCCATTTCTATGGTCGGGACCACTGTGCAATTGTTGTAAACCGAGCAAAAATATTCCTTAAAACTGTGAACAATTGAATTGCCGTTATCAAGCTGAATACCCCTAAATTCCATTACTAACAAATGTTTACTGGCTGACTTTTTATTTTTTTTAATTTCCAAAATTGTTTACTATCTCCAACGATATTATTTTCAACTTCACGAGTAAAATTATCATAAGCAACCTTAATATCATTTTTTACTTTTGATCTCAAATTTTTAAATCTAATATAGCAGTATTGGTCGCCAAAACTTTTATACTTTTTACGGAGTTTTTCTTTAATCTTTAAATTTTGAATAATTTGTTTAGAAAACCAAAAAGGAAATTTTGAAGCTTTGGATTTTTTGCGCGGACATATTTTATTAATTACTATATATATTTGGTAATGGTAATGAAAATGAATTACAATCAAATACATCCTTGATGTCTAATTCATACATGTTAAAAAAAATAAATATAAATTAATCTTTTCTGAAATCCATTCACATATAACACGTTGAAAACTATTTCAGAAAAATGCAACAATCCAAAAATTGTAAATCAGTATACAACAGCGTATGAAACTGATTTAAATTCAGGAAAGAGTCTTCAGCTCAATTTTCAGCTCAAAAAAGTCCTTGGGTTATTCTAAAATTATTTATAATGAAATTTAAAACATTCTGATAAATTGAAAATAGTACATTTAGAATTATATTATAAAAACCATCAATGTAATTTTCAAGAGAATTACACTTGAAAATGACTATTAAGTTGAAACATATTGTATGAAATAATTTAAATAAAAATTTAAAGGGTACTCAGTTTGAATTTTATTGCATCCTAAAAATATGTAAGTAGCCCTAATTTTTAACTTTATAATATATACTAAATTTGTATTATTTTGTATGTACAGTATTTAGTTTTTACAATTTTGATTACATACATATTTACTAATTTATTATGTTATACATAAGTATGAATTTATAATTACAGTATCATTTAGTATTCTTAAGACATATAACATGTATTATGAACTGTATTTTTGTCATTAATTTATTATTACCTTATAAGCCATTTCTTGAATTATTTTGAAATCTGCTTATTCAAAACACACGTGGCAAACATTAATCCAGATAAACAGAGTTCTACTGTATTATTTATTAAGTGTTTGAGTACTAACAGTCCTTAAAAACAGTTTACCAGTTACTCAACAAGTATTAAAGATTTAATATTTAATTAGTCCACTTCTCGGAAATCTGTTGCAACTCCTACAATGAATTTAACAACAACTGTAATCATCTAGAGAAAATTGCTATTTCAAATACATTTGGGTGAATATCAATGTGAGTATGAATGGCAGGCAACATAATTTTATGGATTACCTAAAGTGAGGTTAGGGTCACATGTTGTTAGAGGTGAGTTGTCGATAGGTCCTGGCACTTCCAGGCTTTGCCCTTTAATGTAGGCTTCCCACTGACTGAACCACTCAATAGCTATGGCATACAACTGCCCTCCAGTCTGAAACAATAGTTAGGTCACCTTCAGTAAAGTTAGGGTAGTAAACGAGAAAGAAGTTGTCAATATCCCATGAGACTTCAACACTATAGCCTATGACATTTCTTTTATATGTATTTTACATAGAATAACTTTATACATAGACTGAATTAGAATCTTAGCCAAAAACCACGTGGGTTTCAACTAGGGGTGTGCGAGTAGCAGTTTTAGGATTCTAGTCGAGTTTTTAGATATAATTTCGAGTTTGAGTATTTAGCCCTTAATTTTCAAAAATGAAAACAATGAAATGAAGTAAGCAATACATTTTAACACTAATTAGTTCGCTGAATAGTTAATAAAGTTTGGAAAATTGTTTTAGAATCTATGAAATGATTGTATCAGTGATTAAATATAAATATTCATAAAGATATATGTTAAATAACCTGTAAAAGAATATGTGAAATATTTGTCATAACTAATAAAACGGCGACCTAAAATAAATTCAGAGTAAAAATTTTAAATATTGAAAGTAAACAAAAATTGCAATATGATGCTTAAATCAGTATATAATAGCCTTACCACAAACTCTACTGTGAAAGTTGATCTATAAACTTTAATCAATTCAAACTGACAAACTTAAATTAATTTTCTTAATATATAAAGAATACTGCAATAGACATGGAGAGTCACTAAAATTTCCCAGGTACTTTGCATACTAATTTTACAAGTTTCAAAAGTTCACAAAACTATTAATATGTAATTTTTTTCAACTGAAAGTTAAACCTAATAATGAACCATAAAACATTAGTTACTCAATAATATGTTCTTTTCAGCTAACCTCAATTTCACCATTGACTACAACGTTGACAACAGAAACAAAATAATTAACTGTCAATACAATACTAACTAGCGATAACAACTGCCGACTGGTCAAGGTTACCTTGTTTTCGTTTTCATTGTACTGTTTGTACTTCCATGTGTTAAGTTGAGTTGTCAAGAGATGGGCGTTATTTAACGAAATAGGATAAATAACATGGCTACAGCAATCTAACCTGTTATATATTCAACAGGTTACACAAAATAGCCAGTTATTTTTATAACTCCCAATAATAATGCATGATAAGGTTATAACGAACATATCACTGTAACGCATAGTGGTAATGAGGAGTTAATATAGCACGCTGAGAAGTAAACGGAACTGTAACTGAACTATGAATGAAACTTAAGAATCTTGCATGTTACAGTTAAATTATCGATAACAGAACGAATACTGAGCGGTAACTCTGTACGTCAAGCAAAGCCGCAATGCCCGTAACTTATTATCATAACGTAACATAAGGCATAACTTCAGCTTCATGACCTTTGGTAACTTGGAACGTTAGCTAAACCAGCCACAACAAATAACAAGGCTTTGAGCTGATTAGTGACATCAGGACATAACAGAATAACTGGAACGGCAAAGCGTCGAGAATAGCAGGTCACAAAAATAACATATTATTACAACACGTTACCAGAACATAATAGAATTACATAACGGGTTATCAAAAAAGTAACTGTAATTCCCATCTCTAGTGTAAACGTCAACAATAACTCGTCAAATCGGCGATGTACTGGTAGTAGCTACATTTATTGTTATTTCATTAGTCATGGTGCCAGAATGAAACTGTTCCAGGCATTCTATCTCAAACTAATATAGCTTTTCATTTTCAATAGTTTACGTTCCATGGGTAGTTTCTATTATAGATTGAATGCGATTTAATTAAATCTGTTTGAAATTGTCAGTCTTAGAATAGTTTTAGTCGTGAACTTTTAAAGGATGAACCTGAAATAAATGCAACTGTTAGTTTCAAATATTGGTAAAAGTTATGTAAAGAAGTTTTGATACGGTTCAATAACTGAATCTTTGTGATCAGTTATCACGTTTTGTATGAAAAACTAGTGACGGCTATTTGGAAGAGCTTATTTGGACGTGCCTTCCTTATGAATACCTTTTCGCTGTAATCGCTATGGCCGTATGATTGAGACTGGTGGGCGTGAATCACGAATCTGAATACATCACGAGAACATCTCCGGTTACGAATACGATATTATGATCGTACTTTAAATACAGTTGCTTACATAAAATACTTATCTTTATAATCTATTATACAAATGGGACTTTTATCTTGATTATAGAGTTTTACTCTCAAAGATATGAGAAAACTCGACTTAATTTTTTTGAGTTTTTTTTTTAAACTTGAAAAAACTCGAATTTCAAGCTACTCATACACCCCTAGTTTCAACAAACAGTGCTCAATTTTAGGCTTAAGTGTGACAATGTCTTTCAAGTATGTTGGTCAGCAAATTATTCAATGACTGAAGTACCAATAGACAGATAAATGGGGTTCCATAATAAGATAATATACAATCTACATGTATCATTTTTATTATATTACGATTATGCTTTTGCAGTTACAATATGGAGCTGAGACTTAGAAGATGACAAGAGAGAGGTATTGGAGCAGGATATGGACAAGGGAAATGAGGTTTTGGGAGCTATTAGAGGTGAGGCAAAAAAGGATATAATTAGAAATGTATAAATTAGAAGATATCTGGTGGATATGAGAAAAAAACTTGTAAAATCAAGAATTAGGTGCTATGGGCGTGTTAAGAGAATGCAGAGGACAGAATACTAAGGAAAATGGAAGAGAAAGGAATTATAGGAGGAAAACCAAGAAGTTTCAAGAATTGACAATGAGAAAAGGGATGTGGAGAGAAAAGGGGGCCTGAGGAATTTAATTGAAGTTTTATTGATTTTCGTTATTATTGCTGTAGAAAACAAACAATAATTCAACCAATCAATTCAATCAAGAAAAACTGATTGCTCCAAAATAATGTATAACATATTTTTTAAATACTGCTTCTTTCCATTTTAAATTATTGCCTATTTAGTTTGATTACATTAAGCCCATGTATTTTATATACTTTGCATTCCTAAGATTTTCTGGAACCACAAAAATATGGACCATATATATTGTAATTTTGCTTATATCTGCCTGTACTTTTCCTACATTTGAGCAAACACTTTTAAATTTTTTATTTCTGAGATATTTTACATGTACAAACAATGGTGATCTAATATCATAATTGGATACTAACCCAAACTATGAAAGGTGCAAACCTGCTTTTTCACTATAAAACTTTCAGAATATGAATGATCAATAAATGATCACTGAGTGGCAGACATTACCTGAGATAAACGTATGAACTCTCTGTACTCAATGTTGACTCTCTCTTGTAGACAGATGGTGCAGGGTCCAAGCTGCTCCTGAGCACAGGTGGGTCCTCCTCCATAACTGCAATAACACAAGCCTTGATAATTACTGTTATAAATAATCAAATATTTCTTATTGTTGCTCATCATTGTATGATGCCAATGTTGCAAAAATCTGACTTGCTAATGTAAGAAAAGACAGATCAATTCTTGAACAGTTTTCTCACCAATCAGATTTTTTAGGTGATATGATTTCTACGAAGTTTGACAAACTAAATAAATATAAAGAATAATAAAAATTTCCTAGCAATAAAAGAAATAATAAAATTGATCTGTATGATGTACTACCTGTTTCATAAAATTACTTGCCAACAGCCCTTGCTTCCCTGAGGGTTGGTTCTCTATGATTGCTTACCCTTCCCTCCGTGGTTCTCTCTAAACCATAACTTTCTCCTAAACAACTCTTCCGTGCCTTTATCCTAAATAACTAAGTTTTATGACCTAGCTAGAAAACTCTATAAGTCTACTTTAAGGGAATGAAAAATGGTGCAATAATGTTAGTAAGTAGAAAACCTTAAACATTTCTAAATGAAAACCAAATGATCAACAATCTTTTGTATCATATGTATTTTTTTTGCATCACTCGGCTGTTTGAAATAAAAAATTAAATTAATGCCAATGTTACTATTATGGACAAAAGGAAACATAAGGAGCTGTTTCTACCCCTTAGGAATGAAATTTCAAGAAATACTTTCTTAGCGGGTTTCTATGATACAAAAGCTTAACTTCCCTCCAGATTCAATAAAAATCTGTTAGATGGTTTCGGAGTTTTCATGATGAGCGAAATTTTTTTTTGATTTTATACATTAAGATTCAGTATCATATATCATTTTAACGTCTTATGAAAATACAATGGTTGTGTAAGGCTGTTTTGGCAAGTGCAGTTCACTTAATTATTTTAAATATTTAGTTAATTTTAAGTAAATTTTAATTTTTTAAATCAAAGTCGTTCTTTTTTGAGTAAAAGAATACAGGAATGTTTTATTTTCCTATAACAACGTTCGTCACCCAGCTAAATCTCACAACAGTAACTCTTGCAATAACTCACATATTGTACAGGTAGTTCCAGGTAGTGGCTGACAAGAAGGTAAGCATGCTGTTTGCATTGCTCTCCCGGCGAGGATGCAGGAGACCATGAGTGCACAGGAGATCTGTGTTGTCAATTGGTCCTGGCTCAGCAAACGTAAGGAATCTTGTGAGCCAAGCTTTGGATACAACATACTTGTCTTCAGCTGGTGACACGTTCTTATTCAACAGGATTACTTGTTCTCGTTGTTCAAGCACCTCTCGGTTGGTTTTTCTGTAAAACACCATCATACCTTCAGAAAAACAAATCATTAAGTAGATTACAAAATGTTAAAACGAAAAAAAAGTTGGTGTTTTGAAAAATGAATAAAGCTTTGGTGGGAAAATCACAGAATGTGTGATAAAAGATGTTTTATTGTATGTCTCCTCACTGACAGATGCTGCAGTGTCTATTTACAAAGTTGTTTTTTAAATGGACTTTAGTACATTTACTTAGCAGTCATAAAATAGACCATTATTAGAGATATATACAGAAGATTCCAAAATTTAATTTCGTATATTATACAATATATTACTTCCAAGAATGGTGTCAATTAATAAGCACAATGTCAACAGCATTCTGTCTGAGTTTAGGGTTTGCACTCTGGCATAAATAAAAAAAACATTGTTAAGTGACTTTTACAACACGTAGGACTCAACATTTAATTTTGATCCTGATTGTTTATTTCTCCATATGTAAGAAATATTTTATTCATTACGACTTTTGGAAATCTGTCAAATTTTTTAACCTGAATGTGTTACATTTGTTATTTTGTCAATGATTTATAAGACTTATACTACAAATGAATGGATAAATTATTGAACATACTAATTTATATTTCAATTTGTACTCAAAATATAGTGCCTTTGGATGAAACTTTAAATTTTTAAAATAAAGGACAAATTGCTTTATTGAAAAAAACATTTAATATGTGAACCTCATGCTTAAACAATAAAGTGAATAAAATGCTGAAACATTTTTTTTTCTCAGACGGAACACATTCTTTTATCACAGTACCATGAGATTGAGCTTCGCTCAGTTGAATTTTGCAAACTGAAGAGGAAGCATCCATATCTCCCTGAGGATCTTGAGGATCATTTGTTGTTGCTCTACTTCGTAGGTTATTAATAAGATTTCGTTTCGGAGGTCTGCCGCGTTTACCTTTAGCCTCTTTGTGAAACTCGGCCTGCTGCCTCGTCAAAACGCTCTGCTACAGGTCCCTTTGTAGAACACGGCCGACGGCCTCGCGGTGAAAAGTTTGGCCTGCGTCCTCACCAAGGCACTCTGCTACAGTCTCGTTTGTGGATCTCGGCATGTTACCACGTGAGAAAGATCGGCCTACGACTTTGCCAGGATTCTTCGGCAGTATGACCATGAATTTTGGTTTTTGGTGTAGTGGAGCTCATACACATTGTCTATTTTAAAATCTGATGGAAAATTAATAAGTAAGAGAAGAATACCTTTAATTTGATATCCCATTTAGGTATATTAGTTTAACATTACTTAATTTTGGGTCTTTGTTAACCTTATTCTCCAAAATGCCAAATAAATAACATTATACTGCTAAGTAACTATAGCAAAACACACGAAAACTACGGTAAATAGAAAAGAAGGCGGTAGGTATCTCCTACGCATATGCCACACGCACATCTCCCATAACATCACATGTGCTAAGTGGCAAAACTGAATACAAAAATACTGTTCTAATTCCCGTAACTACAATTCCAGCTGATAAATGATAAATTACTTACTTTCTATTTAGCTGAATTCTTCTATGCAATTGGTAGATTTAGTTATCAGTATTTAATAGAATAAACAAATCAGCTGATTTCGCCCATGTGATGTCACAGTCTACTGTGCAGCCTCGTCGTGATACAAGGGAAGTCTAGAAGCCTCTTGGGCAGAAATAAGAATTTTCCCAGGGTTGAGACTGGTGCAAATCGATTTCTCGTGGTCGAAGACCCCTAAATAAATTTAAAAATAAAAAATCCTTGGGGCCAAACAAAAGTTCGTCCGGACGTGGCTTGTTTTAGATAATAAGATTCGAAAATAAAAATCATTATATACCATAAACTCAGAATCATACCACCAACAAACATTTTAATGTTAGTAGCTCTTAAATTTTAGTGAAATTTAAGTGTTTATATGTGTCCATCACAAAATATTTCCTGCTGTGTTAGTGTGGAGAGTGTCATTTACCTATAAAACAGAACGTAGGCCTCACAGTTTTTGACCGTGTCCGGCCTGACGAGGGTGACACACTGGTCATCAAACTCGTACCACTGGTTGTATTGCTCATTGAGGCAGTAGCACGTGTAGTGGCCCCCACTCCCAGCCGCTCCATGGTGACAAATAACTGAGATCAGGTTGTAAGTTGTTACTTTTAACTTGCAGTCTGTAACACATAGAACTCATCTGTCATAAAAGTTGAAATGAAATAACAATATATTTTTTACGATTTATAATACCATATTTTTATTAAAAATGCAATACAATGCTAATAAATTTATCATCTTAAAAGTAATACAAAAATTAAAAAGTTATTAGTTCTAATTTGCAATTAAGAGGATGTATATATCTAATCTAGTTACAGTAAAATGACATTTCTTCAAACTCCAAACATCCGGATCAATTAATTTGAAAACTTTAAAACTAATGTATCGTTTAAGAAACGCATTAGCAGAAGAACTAAAGTAAGTGCAAACTAATACTATCCACAAGAAAACAGAGTCTATATGACCTATTTTTGTCCATCCTCAACCTTGTGCCTCAATCACGCCATGTCGCTACAGCTCAATATCTCAGTCTGTTATTGTGTGTTGTTGTGTTCAGCTTGTCATTACAGTGATTGTTGGTTGATACTGCAAAAATTAAGGAAAGTTTTTACGATGAAGAACTACAATCTACAGTAAGTGAAGCATTCACATGTTTTGTCACAGTCTTAAAATAAATGAAACAGTCACCAGAATGTGTCGTGCACAGCTACTGGCAGTCAAGAGCTTGTGGGAAGTGACAAGGAAACGGGTCGATAAAACTCAGCAATCAACGTTGTTGGACATGATCCAGTAAAAACCTTTTTATTTTGTTAATTTTGTCATTTTGTATGTACAGTATTTAGTTTTGCAATAATATTGATTACAAATGCATTTGCCTTTTAGTTTACTATGTTTTACAAATAAATTACACAATACCACAGTATTTTTTAGTATTTTACAATCATTGAACACATTTTATGAACTGTATTTATATTTTTTATTTTCAATTTTTGACCTTAAGCTATTCCTCCAGCTATCCGGGTATCTGCTTATCCACAACAAATCTAGCAAAAATCAATCCAGAGTTGTGGAGTTGTACTGTAAACCTAATCTTAATGTAGTTTCTTAATTTTAAAAAAGTTATACAAACTTTTTTGTTTTTATAAAAAACATCTTTGTTCTAAAAAAAGTCTACAACGTGATTTTGTATCACTCAAACTATGTTTGACTTTTAAAATTTCTCAAATATTACCCTTTGAGAATTTCCTCAAATATCCTTACAACAAAATTTAGCCTTTCTTGTCAATTGTAGAAAAATAAACAGATTTTATTTGTATTTCTGCCGTCAAACTAGAGATTATTAGAAATGTTTTATCTAGTAAAACTTCTCTTTTAATTTTATAATTTTAGTTCATGCAGACCCTTCAGTTTTGAATGTCTGTGACCAAAGTAATGTAACACATTGAGAAAATTACATTATAAACACCTTTCTGCTTATTTCTCAAAATCTATTAGAGGTATGAAAAAGGGATGTATACAAACTGTGTTTGTCTTAACAAGACCTTTGTTATATCTCTGAATACTTAATATTTATTAGCATGTGTTCTTATAATCAGATGATTGTATTTATCTAATGTTTATGTTTATGTTTTCAAGTTTTACTTTTAGGAATAAAAACCATCTATTTTTACATATTTATTAATCATTTATTTGAATACGAAAATGGCGACGAGGATTTGGGATTTCTTGTTGGATTTTTAGATTTGTTCATTTATTCACTTTCACATCATGGCTGAAGAATTAATCAACACATTAGTGGAGGCACTACGCCAAGTTCAATTACCTCAACAACCGACACAGTCTACAAGCCGATACAATGGACGGGGCTTTCAACTTCAACCATACGATGAAAATGAAGAAGCATTCGACAATTATGTATCACGGTTAGAGAATTTCTTCAAGCTACAAAATATTACAGAAGATGACAATGAATCAAATGCACATAAAATCCACATACTTCTTAATTGTTTAAGCCCTAGAATTTTCCAGACCTTGTCTGCACTAACAGCTCCTCAGAAACCCTGTGAAAAGAATTATGAAGAACTCGTCAAGTTACTAAAGCAACACCTCTGCCCTAAAGCTAGCGAAATGGCAGAACAACATCGCTTTGTACTTCGACTCCAGGAAGATGGTGAGTCTATTGGCCAGTACATATCTAATCTGAGACAAATAGCTAATGCATGTGACTTCGTGTGCTCTGATTGTAACAAGTCAACTATGGATGTTCACCTACGGTCACAGCTTGTAAGAGGGATTAATGATAATGACATTCGCGAAAGAATTTTACAGCAAGGAACAATCATGACTTTCGATGAAACAGTTAAACTTGCCATAGCAACTGAAGCAGCAAAGTTGGAAAGTCGACAAATGCAAAACCAAAGGTCATCGACTCCAGGAGTAAATAAGATCAGTTTAAATAGGAAAGTTACCAACCCGACATTTAAAGATAAACTTAACAAGTTGAAAGGTTGCTGTTTTAGATGCGGTAGCTCATCACATAGGTCTAATGAATGTGATGCGAAAAACAGAACTTGTCACAACTGTCAAAAGGTAGGACATATAGCAAGGGTATGTCTTACAACTTCAAAACAAATTAATCGAAAGGACCAAAAACAGTTTGGTCAGGCCTTATCTTCAACAAACTCTGAAAGATCCGGATCAGATCAAGAAGACATTTTCTGCATGCGGCAGTATAAGAGTAGTCGTAACGACAAAATGATGGTACAAGTGACTGTAGATGGCGAACATATAGATTTAGAATTGGATACTGGAGCAGCAGTCACAACAATTTCTCTGGACACTTTTACAAGATTATTTCCTGAAAAGATTCTTAACCCGACTCACCTCAAACTACATACATATACTAATGAGGTAATCAAACCACTAGGTGTGTGCCAAGTAAAAATAAAGCATGACAACAAAATGGTAAAAGGAGATCTTTACGTTCTTGCCCAGAAAGTGGATTCTATAATGGGCAGAGAGTGGATAAGGAAGCTCAACATTTCATGGGCTGATATTAGATCTTTACAAGCTTCTCAGCCAACACAGGCTCAGTCATTAGACAGACTTCTTCAAGAATTCTCTAACATCTTCGACAAAAGAGTAGGCAAAATTCCTAATTTTGAATGCGCTCTTCAACTCAAAGATAATGCTAAACCTGTTTTCAAACGTGCCAGACCTGTACCATATGCTCTCATGGGAAAAGTGGAAGAGGAGTTAAAAAGATTGGAGGCTGAGAAAATCATAGAAAAAGTATCACATGCAACGTGGGCGACACCTATTGTACCTATAGTAAAACCTAATGGGTCGATGAGACTTTGCGCTGACTACAAGGCTACCCTCAATCCCCTACTGCAAGATGAACACTATCCAGTACCGAGAATCGAAGATATTTTTGCGCGGATGTCTGGAGGGAAATTCTTCTGTACGTTAGATGTCCGTCAAGCTTACCTACATGTCGTTATGAATGAAGAAAGTTCCAAAATGCAGGCAATCAACACACATTTGGGGATTTTCAAAGTCAACAGGTTAATGTTTGGGGTCAAGACAGCACCTGCTATCTGGCAGAAACAAATGGATCAAGCACTGCTGGGACTTGAGGGAGTATCTTGTTTTTATGACGATGTCAAAGTTCAAGGTAGCTCTTTTTCAGAAACGCTAAATCGACTGGGAGCTGTGTTTCATCGCCTTAGAGACTGTGGGATCCGGCTTAATAAGGAAAAATGCAAGTTCTTCGAGAAATCTATTAAATACTTGGGGCACATAATCGACGAAAATGGTCTACACAAGGACTGCGATAAAACCAAAGCGATCAGTGAAGCAAAACGACCTAAAAACATATCAGAACTAAGGACATTCATAGGACTCGCCAACTACTACAATAGGTTTATACCAAACTTAGCGAGCATTCTTCAACCTTTCTATCAACTCCTACAAAAGAACGCCGAATTCAAATGGACAAGTCATTGTGAAAACACCTTCAACAAAATTAAACGACACATTACCAGTGAACAGGTGTTAGTTCCTTTCGATCCGAAGTTGCCTTTAATACTGAGCACAGATGCATCACCTCTGGGTCTGGGAGCCGTGCTCTCACACAAAATGCCCGATGGATCTGAAAGACCAATTAGTTTTGCATCCAGGTCACTTTCCAAAAGTGAAGCAAATTACAGCCAGATTGAAAAGGAAGCAACTGGTTTGTTTTGGGGACTACATAAATTTTTCATGTACTGTTTCGGTCGAACCTTTACCTTAGTTACGGACCACCAACCGTTGACATCAATCTTCAGCCCATCTAAGGCTCTTCCCGCAATATCAGCTTCTCGAATGCTTAGGTACGCTATTTATCTGTCAGGATTCAACTACACAATAGTTTACAGGAACACAAAACAACATGCAAACGCTGATTACCTTTCACGTTTTCCACTGGATCGGCCAGAAGATAATGATATGGACAAGTCCTCCATGTTTCAAATCAAACAGCTGGAAGTCATGCCGGTTACAAGAAGAAATCTAGCGATAGCTACTAAAGAGGATCCAGAATTATCAGAAATTATTGATTCTATTATGAAAGGCAAACAGCTTAAAAATGGAGAAGCAGCAATCTACTCAATTCAAGATGGCTGCCTTTTTAGGGGGGAGAGAGTTGCTATACCAAAGAAATATCAAACAACTATCCTGGACGAACTGCATACGGCTCACATAGGTATGACTAAAATGAAGGCTCTAGCACGTAGTTACTGCTGGTGGTCAACTATTGACCGTGATATCGAACAACGCGTACGAAGTTGCCTTCCTTGTTGTGAGAAGCAGAACAATCCATCGAAGACGGTTCACCCTTGGGAGCCCCCTACAATGCCATGGCAACGTATCCACGTTGATTTCGCAGGTCCTTTTAAAAATCTATACTTCCTCATTGTAGTTGACTCCTATTCAAAATGGTTGGAAGTGGAACCAGTCAACTCAGCAACATCACAGAGAACCATAAAGGAATTACGAAACATCTTTTCAAGGTTTGGATTGCCATGCACAGTTGTCTCTGACAACGGGACAGTGTTCACATCACATGAATTTCAGACTTTTCTCAAACTGAATGGTATCAGTCACAAGAGAACGGCACCGTACCACCCATCATCCAACGGCCAGGTAGAACGTTATGTCCAGGTCATCAAGAAAGGTCTCAAAGCTATGTCATCAGAACCCGGGGACATCAACCTAAAACTTTGCAGACTACTAATACAGTATCGAAGAACCCCACACACTGGAACCGGTCTGAGTTCATCTGAGTTACTTCTTGGAAGGAGAATCAGAACAAAACTTGACATTCTACTAGACACAAGACCTAACGAGAAGATCGAATCTAAAGATCCTAAAAGGAAGTTTAAAGTTGGAGATTGGGTCCAATTTAGAAACTTTGACAACAAATCTCAAAGGTGGAAATACGGACGGATCATTGAAAAAGACGGGCACTTACACTACTGGATAGAATACAAGGGAAAGAAAGAAAGACGTCACGTAGATCAAATACTTACAACCCAACAAGACGACGGTATCCAGTACTCAAGAGGAGAGCCAAAACTGCAAGGATGGCCAACTTCTAATCACCAAGAAGTCAATGTACATAATAATGAAAATATTCTCAAGCCACAAGGACATTTGAGAGTTACAAATGAAGAAACTGAAAAGAAGCCACAAGGACATTTGAGAGTTACAAATGAAGAAACTGAAAAGGTCATTCAACCACGATCTGAAGGAAACGGAGAAACTGATGATGCATTATGTAAAGGAAATGTTGACATTTTACCCGCACCAGTTTTGCCTGAATCAACAGAATTGAGAAGATCAACGAGACAAAGGAAACTGGTAAAACGATACGGTTATGACTAATGTATCTGAAAATCTACAGAGTGAATTAAGGAGGGAGGACTGTTATATCTCTGAATACTTAATATTTATTAGCATGTGTTCTTATAATCAGATGATTGTATTTATCTAATGTTTATGTTTATGTTTTCAAGTTTTACTTTTAGGAATAAAAACCATCTATTTTTACATATTTATTAATCATTTATTTGAATACGAAAACCTTTAAATGGCATACAACATAGTGTATTTTGCTATTGAAAAATGTTTACTTACAGAAAGATTTGAGAATTGAACTCCTAATTCATAATGTTGACTTACAGGAATTTTGATTTTTTTTTTTTAGAGTTAGGAGATTAATATCAAAATACACATAAATGTAGTCATATGGCATATCAGAGTGAATCTGTTTTTTTTTTTTTTTTTCTTGTAAGAAATTAAAATTTTTAGGTTCAAACCAACAACCCTTAAGTTTTGGAGGAAACTGTACATTGATATCGATGAAAATATTTTTAATGAACTCGCCATGTGCTTTATAATCGGAAATATTCTTGTTTTATGCCACTAGACCAAAATACCGAACTGTTCACTTTTGATTTTAATGAAAGTTTCATGGTCAGGAATTGAATCATCTATAAATTTCTTAACTAAATATTCTCAAACCGTTATCTCAGACACCTTACTTTTGAAAAAAAAACTTCAATAGTTGAAAATCCCATTCAGTGGTGAATCATGGTGAAGCCTGACGATGCCGCTTAACTTCTACTGCTTGATGATGTCCTGGTGGGCTTGATTGGAGGGATGATGAAATATGCGAGTGGTGGTTGGAGACGAGGATGCTTAGAGATGAGTAGAACAACAGATCAGGGAAAAGATGAATTTTGACAATTCAAATTGATATTTGAAGGACGTTCAGAGTAATGATTTTTGCTAAGTTGGAAGGCAAAGTCAGCTCTTTCAATGTAAGAGAAGCCAGGTATGGTACTCCTCTCTTGGATCATTGATTCCACCAATTAAACTTCCCTGAGAGCATATTTGTCCTTAAAATGGAGGATTGTTCGATCATATACAATAGTGTCAATGCAAAAACATAATAATTCTAGGTAAGGTTAAATACCTAGGAATTACTGTAGACAGAAGCTGACTTGGAAAGAACATTTACATACACTTAATAACAGACTAGACCATGTGTTGTCACGAAGAACAAGCTAGAAAACAAACTTAGTACAGCAGTGAAACATACTGTATACAAATCTCTGTTTGAGTCTATTATGAGATATGGAATTACAATATCGGGAACTGCAGCAGATACTCATATTAACATTATATTACTAATCTTCAAAACAAATGTTTGAAAACTCTATATAAAAATGATATTAGATTAAGTCTGGTCACAGTAGATAATAATCAGCAATACAATGTAGAAGAACTTTTTCCTAAAGGACTTTATATGTTTTTAATGCTTCTTGAGTTTTATTCTAAGGATGAATTTAAAAAAATAGAACCATTAAGGCCACGCACTACTAGAAATGTTCTCAAAAATGCTACACCTATCCCTAGAACAGTATATGGAGAAAGGTTACCAAACTATGTTGTTCCTTATTTATATTGCCCAATGAGATAGAAAACCTAAATAATTACAATACTTTCAAAAGCTATCTATCAGTGGCTAATTACAGGAATAAACAGGCCTAACGATGATTGAAATACTGTTGTAATTACAGTCTATATTAACATATCTGAGTATAAGTTGAAGGCTCAGGCTGATCTAGCTCTGATTTGTCTTACACTCTCTAGGCCATATCAATAAATATCTATTTTTTTCTCTATTTCTCTATATATCTCATCGTATCATAATAACAGAACAACTGACTCACATATACATAATTTCCTGCTTTTCACATAATCACTGCACTATCACACCAATTTAACAGAGAACAAAATCGCCTTACAATATTGTTCAAGTAATGTAACTTCACAAATACAGGTTTTTTAGACTATTTCTTGTGTTTCTTTTGTAAATTTATCATTCATTCTAACAGATTTTTCTTGAAAGAAAAGTTGTACTGAAATTGATTATTTACCATAATTACACAGCCTAGATAAACTTTACCCAGAAACGGGCAATGTACCAAACAATATATATGACATCAACACATCAAATACACTGCACTGTTCAATTAATTTTACAAATTAAACATATATCAGTTTTGGAATTCAAATAGTGTTTTCAATAGTTAAATTACAGTAAGAAAACACGCTAAGGTTATATCACTTTGTTTTTGTTTACAGTAAAACATTACACTTAGGGGTGTGCGAGTAGTGATTTTTGAGTTCCAGTCGAGTAGTTGGCATTTTTTTCGAGTTTTGAGTATTTTCGAGCGAGTATTTACAGAAGGATTTCCTGTTTACCCAAGGCAACTGTAAAAGGCAGACACCACCATCCCAAGCCTATGTTAAGTTTTGCCATATTCGTAAATATATACATCTAAACTGAAAACAATAATTTTGATTTGTTGTTTGTAACTGTAACATTTGATAAATATAACTTTTTACTTCCTACTTTCCGATATTTTTATATGGCATTGTTTTGATTAACCTTTTTCCTTTTTTCATAACTAATATGATGATAGAAACTAATAAAGTATATATTTAATTGAAACAACGTGGATTATAAAGATTTAATCTGTTCACTCATATCACAGATCAGATTTTCTACGCAAGCCAATTGTACTGCTTCACAGCCGGCCGATAAGTTTATCTGGTGGTTCAGTTCAAAGTGTACCGCAAAAACGTAGCTAAGCTTGTTGGCAAAAGCTGCATCCAACCAAACTGAAGCTAAAATTCAGGCGTCATCGCCAAATGCAGTCATTTGCTTTCAGAATTGCCTCCTCTCAACTAAAAATTTATTGTGTACACACCAAGAAGAGTGGATCTGTATTCTGTCGGTATTTAATTCAGTAATAACAAGGTTACAACTAACCGGAAATAAGCTGTGACTTATATAATCAAATTTTTAAATCTGGATGACAAAGACTGTAGTTCAATCGATTGACAATTTAATAACCAAGCAGGTTTAATAAAAATAAATTTTTAAGTCGCTTAGGATGATCATAGTTTTTAAATTATGTTCGGTAATGAAATTTGTGCAACTTGAAACTATTTCAATACATGAGGCTATACTGAACAACAGATAAATAATTATTTCATAACGAGAAATTCATGTAAACCTGGCGTAATCGAATGAAAACCATTGACGTAGTCGGCTAATATAATAGGTCTAGCTGATACTGGCGACAAGATGCAGTCTGAAATATAAACTTATGAATAAAAAACGAGACGCTTGATAAGGCTTCGGTTCAATAAAAATTATTTTCCGAATCTCTAAATTTGTCGTATTTTGTTTAGAAAAGGTCTTCCAACATATTTCTCCCTCAGTTGGGTTGATTCATGATTGTTTTACAGTTTACATCGACGTCAATGTGAACAGGGAACTGTTCAGTGAGTTTACGAATCAAAATTATCGTACTTTACCACCTTTTATACTCCAACTGTGTTATTGTCTAACCTAGTCAGGAAACCGTTCAACAAATTGACAGGAAAAAATATCGTATGCGCAAATATTACACACAGTTTTGGCGATCTAAGATGTTTGCGGAATAATAATTAATATACGTTCGCCACAGCAGAAAATTAATCAATAATGTTGTGTCACACGCTGCTAGAACGCCATTACCATATTTTATATGATATGATACGGTATTTTCTTACGTCAAATCATTGGACGATTCCCTGCTCAGATTAAAAATCAAAACAGAGCTCAATCGACTCGGAAGAAATATACTATAATTTCAGTTCCGAAAAGGAGGTTCTTTGCACGTACGTATACTACAAGCGAGATGAACTTGCGCCTAGAAAAGATGGGAAGTTCGGATTTTGGGATCTAAAGTGACCCGTTCTCAGTACCCTTTTGATTGAGCGGTAATATTGATATGAACAAAAATATGCATAATTTCCACGGCGTACAGACCATTAGATTTGTATCAGTAACAGGTCTTTTTGAGCATCTTGAACCGGATCTCTCGTCCACTTTCTTGGGTCATAAAGACACTTCTGTTTTATTTACGCTATTTTAGGTTAGATTACAAGTGACTAGAATTAGTAGACTCGAACAACCAACATGTGTGATCGCTACCTTCCTAGCTCTGTTTTTCACTTTGAATTGAACTAGTTCAAATCATAATGAACGAATTCGTTCACTACGTCGGCTAGTTCATTTGACTGTCGTTGTGTACGACCTATTCTTAGGCGTATTTTTTAGTTCATAATTACGCGTACAAAACTGTTAACGTATGATTAAGGGTAAAATAAAACACAAGGAAGCGCACATTTTTTATTCATAACTTATGAAACTGTTTACTCTTAAAACTAAAATAAGATGTAAATCTGATATTTTGTGAAATACAACTACTCGATCAAACTTCGAGTAGTTTCGGAAGCTTCGAGCCGAGTTCGAGTAATAAAATACTCGAAGTTTCGAGTACTTGCACGCCCCTAATTACACTTCACCCACTGCCGATCTAAGTGTTGTTGAGTGAATAGGGCATAGAGTAGAGAACAGGAATAATTTGGCAAACAGGATAAAATTATCTACAAACTTTCACCTGGCGTATCAGTAGTAGCCACATTCCGCAGTTATTGCAATCATACCTTCTATTGTAATGCATAGTTATGTCATATTATAAGCTGTATTTTTATTTTGTTAAAATAGGTGCCTGCCCTAAATCGCCCAATAATTACTAATAAATAATATTAAAATAAATATATATATATATACATAAATATATATATATGCAAGTATTTTTTTTACTACATTTTTGTCTTTCTTGTTTACTATAGGACCTCACTGACAAGTTTTGCATAACTTGTCGAGGCCTAGATTTTGTACACTTCAAAGTAATAAATAAATAAAATATTTCATCTCCTTTTCCTCATCTACTTGCTCCAGATGACAAATGCTATATTCAATGCAACTGTTAGGGTAACGGAAATAATTTTATTACTACATATTTTTGCTAATTTTTTCTCCATATGCTTCTTTGAAGGTTTAAATCCATTCCTACAACAATATTTAACTCAATATAAGAATAGTAAACATTACTACTCGAAAAAACATACCCTTATGCAGGTACGGTTTGAGATCCAGGTCTTCAAGTGGGAATGTAACATAGTTGTTGATTTTGGAGGAGAACATGAGTTCATGCCTGAAGCGCTTGAGGTGGATGCACAACACCTCCGGTAATTCTAACACCTTACTGTACTTGACTCCATTACGTAGCTTATTACACTTCTCACAGCTGTGGAAATGACAATGATGTGAGAGAAATCACAAAACAATAAGTTTAAATCAGTATTTCTTCAGCCTATATTTCAATTTCCATACCTTTTTGAAAAAATTTCTTTACTTTAGTAGATTAGAAGCTAAATTATTCTAACAGAGTAAAATTGTGTAAAACTTTAACTATGTAAAGTAACTGATGGTGTCAAATGACAAGTGATGGAATGCTAGTAACACTGACTATCGAAACAAGAAGGCTGTACATTCATATAGGTCCTATAAGGCCGGACAGGTGGGCTTTGGCCCAGCACATCTCTGTCTCTCTTCGTTTCAGGGCACGTTGAAGTAACTAATAGCTGAGCTAATATCACTAAGAGTCATCCGAGAACCTAACTGAAAACATTCACAGTTAGATAGCAGCCCAGACGCGTGTCTACAGCTAATGCACTGCCTTGATGTGTTTGTTTGTTTCCAAAGTCAATGGTAGTACTCAGTAAGTCAGACTCACACGAATTGATAGAACTACCTATTATACAGAAAAAGAGATGTCTCGTAAATATATATTCATTCTGTTCATTCCTAGGTTTTTACAATCAGCTGTCACAATTTAAATACAAAACATCCACCAATGTAGTTTTTTTTTTAATAAAAATTAAACCTTAACAATGTTGGTATTATTTTTGAACTTACAGAATTATAACTTTTTTATGTTATATATATTTCATTAAAATTGAGAATAAGGTTTATTTATTTTTCAACAACTTTCCTTTACTATTTAATTTCTTGCTTCAAATAAAAAAAATTGTTGGCTGCATAGAAAAAATACGAGTGGATGCCATTTGACGTGATGAAGAACAAACAAAAACTTATTGCTCTTACTAAAGAATATAAATATACCTCAGGACTGATAAGTTGATAGGAAACTAAACAAGACTATCACTAAACACGCATTGATAGCTATGGTAATATTGACAGAAAATATTACATGTTATAAGTAATAAAATTAAAAGGAAAATATCAATAAAAATTACCATTACTAAGCTGTCAAATAAAAATGTCTTGACTGTTGATAGAAACATTATTGTTTCAGTAGTCAATAAAAATTATGGTGCCGTGTATAAGGAACCAAGATTTATGAAGGTTTTTGGTTTGTCAGAAAGTAATAGTGGAAGGTTTCATTTTGGAAATTTTTCTTATGAAGGTAGGTTTTAGCATTTTAAAGCAATTTTCAACTTTTAAGAGAAGGTTGAGTTTACATAGGTGTTACGTGTGGAACCTAGATTGCTTTAGGCATAATAATCCTCAAGAAAAACTCAATATTAATTTTAAAATTGAAGGAAAAGAAATGAATATTTAGAGAAGCCCTCAGCCATGAAAGTCCTTTTACCATACTCGAACTGACGCCACTAGTGTAGGGAATTTTTTATGCTCAACCTGCCCTGCCTGTCAACGACAAGTGACATAATTCTCATGTCTTGAGTCAAACTAAGAATTCGGAAAAAAATTTAGATGCAGTTAAAAGGATCAAACATGGAAAAGGCCAGCTCACAAGATGACAAACGAGATGACAAAAGCATATGAAACTACAAAAAATAGCTGGCTATGTAGTATATTTACTTACATTTCTGCTCAGGAATACAAACCAGATGAATGTGGAAGGAGATAAACAATATCAGTTTGGAAATAAATAGTAATACAAATAGGAGAGCTGGTAGCCGAGCAGTCCATGATGTCAGAACCTTCTACCTAAGTTAGAGATAGCGCAGATTCAAATCCTGTTCTTGACTGTAACTTTTTTATCAGTAATATTGACTACACTGCACTGGTTTTCCCCCTTGCTCTGTCTGAATAAGTAGCCCAAAAGTTCATCAATAGTCCATGGGTAATGGTCAGAATAAGACTAAGAAGAGAATCAGCCTCTCCTAAAATAAGTTGTTAAAAAAATAAATTGGAAGAAAATGTAAATATTATGTGAACTCTAATTAAAAATAATTTTTTTAAGTTCTAGGCAAGAGAAAGAAAAAGAGTAGCTTGGAATCTGGGAAAATAGGAACACTGTGCACCTGATTTTTGCAGTTATATAGTTATGCGAGAAAAACTGTGATTACGAAGAAAATTATCTAATGTGTTTTAAGACATTATAAAAACATATGACAGTACTGACAGGAAAGATGCAGTCTGAAGAAGTCAAAAAGAGTTTGGAATAGAGGAAGACTACAAAATGGATAAGTGAAAAATTTAAAGCACACATATGTAAGTTAGAACAAAAAAGTAGAAGCAAGGAAAGGTCTGTAGTGACAACAAGCACTAAAGCAAGACAATGTGTTCCCATTTTTGTAATACGGTAATAAATGCAAGAAGTGGAAGCTTGTTCCCATTTTTGTAATACAGTAATGAATGCAAGAAGTGGAAGTGAAGCTATCCACGCATTGATAAAGATGAAAATCTTGATCTTTTCTGGTAACATTGTGATAAAAAGCAATTAAGAAGAAGTATAAAATTGTCTACACAAATGGAACTAAAAGGCAAAAGAGCTGACAATTAACTAGAAAGATGTTAAGTTCCATTGCTTAGTAAGGAGGAAAGGAGCAAAAAACCTCCTTAGAAGAGATTCTCCTGAAGAATTTGGATAACAATTTTAAGATGGAATAATGGAAGAAGAAACTGCCTACAATAGATAAATAGAAATGAGGAAATGTCTACTAATCCATTATACAATCTGAAATTAAAGTGGTACAAGGAAAGTACTCGATTGGTACAATGAAACAGCTATTAGAGAGAAGTAGTGAAGTAGGTTGAAGCAGGAGAAATGAGAGTTTTTATGGGTTTTGTGGGAAGAAGGCAAGAAGTGAAAGATAGGAAATTTAGAAATTAGGAACAGGCTATAAATGAAAACATTAAAAAGAAGTCAAAGTTAGGTAGTAGACATGTGAGGAGAATGGAAGAGGAAAGATTGCCAAGAAGAATGGATGAGTTGAGAGCGAAACAGATTAGATGAAGAAAACAAAACATGGGAAGGAGAGTTAGGATAGACTGAAAACAGGGGAACCAACTAATTTTATTGTAAAGAAAGCAGCCTGAGAAGATAAAAGCTGATGGGAAGGGGGTTTTTACAGCTGAAATGGGACTGGGATATGTATGAAACCAAAGACATACACAGTGATTTTGTAATATGAAACATGAGTTTACCAAAAAAACTCTAAAAATACAAAACCAGGCATGGACTTAATTTGCCAGTTAGAAGTAAATTCATTGTTGATTTGCAATGAATTTACATTCAAATGTACAAATGAGTTACATGCTTCTATTGCATATCATGTTTTTATATTTATTTCATGTTCAATCACACAAGTCATGCACACGATCTTGGCCACAGATGTAGGCTAAAATGTATAGAATGAAAAATATGCCTATTGTGTCTACCTGTACATGTTGTCACCCTTCAGCTCATCAGCACTGAAAAACGCTGCTAGACAATCGTGCAGGCCGACAGTAGGCCCCCAAAACAGGCTGCACACCCACTCCCACAGCCACGTCAACCAACCCTGCGTTGTAACATGATATATGTACAAAGCCAATCTTTTAATGTGTCATTTTGCCTAATATCGAAAATATTTCCCCTTAGTAGTCATTCTATAATAATCATAAATGTGGGAGTTAGCAAATATGAAGCATCAAATTTAGATACATGACGATAATTTGTTTTAATAATCAGTTAACATTGATACATTTTATTCAATTATTGTCTATTAATTACTTTTAGAAACAACTTTCAATTACTTTTACTAAGCTGTCAATCCCATGCACTTTATGGAACTTTTGTTCTTCAGGAACAATTATGTACAGACAATTAGTTTTGGGGCCATTTTGCTCTTGTAGGTGTATCTACTTTATATTCTGAGTCCATGTGCGTTTTGAGTTTACGGTACATTTCTGTTTGAATATATTCTAGAATACAAGGGAAAAAAACAAATATAACATACCGAGGTTATATAAAGCTTGCCACAACGGCTTTGGCCAAGTTCCCAGGTCAGGCCCTCTAAAATTACTCAATACTAGCCTATGTACATGTATTCAACCTATAGACATTCCAGCATGACTGTCAGTTACCACTAGTGAAATTCCTATTGGATTATAACAAATTGAAATCAATGAACAACTGCAGAGGTAAAATAAAAAATGTGGAATAAATGTTAAACACAGTTTGAATGAAGATATATAGAAGAGTTCAAAATCTTCATCGAAATGAAGAATACATTAATACAGAAGTGACCAGATTACAAAAGTTGTTGTGGATTTATATGAGCTATTATAATATACACAAAGTACCAAAATTGGAAGAAATATAGCACTCATTTTATATAACTGGTTACAAAACGTAAAAGTATTCATTTCTTGCTACTGATAGGCTTAAAAAGAAGTCTTTTTAGTGTTACAAACAATTCATAAAACGTTTTCATAGCATTCTCAGTTACATCAAAAGTAAAATTATTTATAGTTGCCAAAGTTAGCGGTTTTTTAAAATACTTCGAAATTAATGAGAATGCAACAAAAATGTGTGTTGATAACTAAGCATTAAAAGATAAAGTAATGGGCGAGGTAATTGATAATAATGTACACAGACAGTAATCACGTTAAAAATATCACTGTTTTAACCAATCCCAACAAGTGTATAAAGAACATACAATCCTCAGTAAACTTGAAAGAACAGTGAAGAATCCCAGAAAAATATTACCTAATTTTCAGTCAAGTGGCCCAACATGTCGTAAGATGGCGACCGGTTTCGAATAACTCATATAGTCATTTTCAAGCTGAAAATACATAAAATCTTCAGTGAGGTCGTCAGAAGTCTTAAATAACACTGAATACATACGAACGGACGAAACACGAAAAACTCAAAGCGGACATTTATTATACCACATTTTAATTTTATAAATGTCCGCTTTGTGGTTTCTCGTGTTTTGTATGTGTGAAAAGATTTCATGTATTTTCAGCTTGAAAATGACTACATGAGTTGATCGAAATCGTTCGTCATCTGACGACGTGTTGCGCCACTTGACTGAATATAAGGTAATATAAACATTAAGTATAATTACACAGTGGTTCGGAGGCAATTCATTATGAATATCAATCTATACAATATTTTTCCTTATTTTCTTTATTTTTTTTTTTTTTATTTATACTTACTTCTTTCCTGTGTATAGTTCATAAATGTCCAACTGTAATCTATATATAATTGACATTAACACACAAAAAAAGAAAAAAACTGTCAATTTTAAATTTTGTCCCATGATCATAATTGTTGCATGTCTGACCAACTGTATTATATTATTATACATATTATTTAAGTTCCCTCATAGCACTTAATTACTGGTGGGAGCCTTGTTTAGTGAACCTCACCTGATCAGTGGAGTACAACTCTGCACACTTAGGAATGTTAACTGAACCCTGGTGCAGCATGGTCAGGTGGTCCTTGCTGGGAATAGGCAGTGACAGATCCTGAAATGTCTCCGTTCTTGTTGATATCTACAAACACAAACACGCTTTATAAATCAAGGGATTATGAAGGTTGTCTGTAAATTAAGGTCTCTAATGCTTTTTCACATAGTTAACATCTTTTTATTGCAAAATCAATAACAGATTCTAAAAGCTTGGAAATTTAGCTATTTTTCAATGTAGTTCCCGTCATGCTCAATGCACTTTTGGAGTCGCTCCAGAAACTCTTTCATACCCAGTCATGCCTCTCTTCCACCGACTTGTACAGGAAAGAAATTGTCGTTTGAAAATCTCATTCATTCCAAGTGTTGTTTGGAGATGAGATACAACTAGGTGTCACTTGGGGCCAAATCAGAGCTGCAAGGAGGATGGTCAATGATTTACTACCCAAATTTGGCTACGAGATCCAGTTCAGGCGACGTAAGTTCATGGTACAGTGGGGTCATTGTCATTGTACAAACAAATGACCTTTGTCAACCGACCTCTCCTTTTGTTCTATATAGCCCAACCAAATCCCGTTCACGGTAGTCTTACAAATGTTGTCTATCTGTTCGCCAATTTCTCACACAGTCATGCTGATCCGCAAGCAAAAGTTCCTCACCTTCCGTTACTGTCTCATTCGAAACTGATGGACGGCCTTGTCATGTACATTTGTTTGGCCTTTTGCAAACTCCCTACACTACTTACGCACATTTTTAATACGTCCATACACTTATTCACACGGTCAACTGGTGATAGATCTCAAAAGTGGTTGACCCCTTAAATCACAGAAATCTAATCACAGACCGTAGATCATACTTGGTGGGAGCGTTAATTTCCAGTTCCATCTTTAATGGCTGCCAAGCCAAGACTGAGCGTCGCAGAGGAGTGGGGACTGGCCAAAATAGTGGTGGATGAAGTGAGAAACACAGCTCTGTTGTCAGATTTACGCTAGTTGCTCTGTCGTTCGGAGCAGCTCGTTGGAGACCTTAATTTATGGACAACCCTCGTAGTACATTAGGAGAGTTTAGTTAACTTACCCGAGAAGGGGAGTTCATTAACACCTTACAGTAGTAAACAAAAATACAGTAACAACAAATGTTTCACAACTTGGTCTCTCCCTACTCACCTGAGTGAAGTACCAGTGGCACAGAAAACTTGTGAAATGTGTTGTCAATGTGTTTGTTTACTACTGCAAGATGTTAGTGAACTTGTCTTATCAGGTTAGTATGGTGATACCCTATCCTCCTAATAACTCAATTAATTCTTGTTCATGGAGTATTTTAACATACACACTTAGCATGTGTAATAATAAACAAAAATTGTAGAACAACAGTAATCTTGTAACACAAATACAAATAAAATATACAACTATCATAAGTTTTCAAATCGCTAGCAATTAATTCAGAAGCGGAAGCTTGGTAGGTCCATAGTATAGAGGTTTGTGCATCGAAACCACGCTCTCCCTACCACTGCAGTGGCACCTAAGATTGTTTAATTGGTAATTTAGAATTTGTAATAGATTTAGATTGAAATGTTTGTTGTTAAAAGCCAATTTAATCGTAAAATAAAGCTACCATTCCAGAGGTCCTTGATCCTAACAATTTAAACAGCAGCCAGTATTCTCAAATTGTTAATTAAAATTCAAATGGAGTGAGAAAATTTAGAATAATAGTATTAGCTTTGGTGGTGGTGCTTAATGATCTGACCCTATGCCCTCAGGTTTCTTGTACCACAGACCAGCAGAGAATTGAACTGCAAGCAGTCATCAACCATTGTCCACTGTCCGTCTTATTATAGTCACCTTACTACTTAAAACATTAGTGAATTCTCACTAGAGTGCCATATAATCACGAGAGGAACTCTGAGAAACTGTTCAGCTCAAACACAACAGCAAACTAAAACAGTTAGCCTGTACTTGGAGCAGACTATGAGAGACTTATTAGGATTATTTTTGTTATACTACAAATCATATCATACTGCCACTGTAGACCATTTATATCCAAATTTAAATGTTTAATATTATATAATTGCCTTAGTTAAATGTTACTAGCACATTTATATTTCTCGTTTAATTTTCAAGATAATTGTGAAGAAAGGCCTTGACCACTTTGGAAAATAAGGCATCAGTTGTTATAAATATTGATTGCAAAACTGATTAAATATTTCTAGTACAAAAGTAATAGGGCAAAGACAACCCTGAGTTGACAGTCTTCTTGTTTCCACAGTCAACGCTTTAACCTTGTACGACAAATAAATTGTAACAATCCCTAAAATTTACAGGTGACGATCTAATCAGAGATAACTTTTAGAATGTTAGCATCCTTTGAAGAATCTGTTAGATATTGAAAGAACTAAAAAAGATGAAATTACTACAATTGAATATTACTATAAGCCACAACTATATGCCAATAATTATAACAGTTAAACACTTGTCTTTCTTAATAGCAACACTTACCCTATTACAGGTGAGGCACTGAACTGAGCTGACTAGTTTGCCATCAAATATTACTATAAGCCACAACTATATGCCAATAATTATAACAGTTAAACACTTGTCTTTCTTAATAGCAACACTTACCCTATTACAGGTGAGGCACTGAACTGAGCTGACTAGTTTGCCATCGAAAACATCAGAAATAATGCTGCGATATTTTATCTGTGGCTTCCGCCGGTGGCTGCCTCTTGATGGAGATACTGAAACAATTAAATCCTTGCTGCAATAATATGTTTAGGTGAAAATTGTTACACTCATTTACTTATCTGTATTTTTATCATATAAATTAATTACTCAACTTCTCAATGGAACTCAATCTAATGGTGTATTAAATAAGCTGAAATTGGCTGGATATACTTACAGTGAAAGGAATGAGGTGCCATCGTAGACATTGTAATATCCTGGGAAGGGGAGGGTGACCTGGACATCGATTCCCTATTGAAAAAACAAATAGTATATACCACACCAAAATATCAATATTTCTTTAAACGTAAATAACTACAGCTACACTAGAAATTTAAAAATATATTAACCCTAAAAAACTTTTAACATTTGAGAGTTTTTCACTTCAATATGAAAATTGAACGTTTTACTAATGTATCTGTATTTCCATCGTTCTCCTTAACTGATTCGTCATCAAATAGTAAGTTTTGTTCAGTTCTTTCAAAAAGCATTTTTTGGCAATAAATATACTGAAAATACTTGTCATAAATATGCATTATGTGTAAGTGTTTTAAAGACATTAAATGACCTTAAAAGTGCAAATGGATGAAACTGTGCTAAAGCTCTTGTACAAAAGGAGATGAAAATGCACCAAATGGATGCTGGTTAACGCTAATTCAAGTTTAAGAAATATAAATTTAAATTGGTTTATAGAGGACGTAGCACAATTAATTGGAGAAAAAAAGGTGATATTAGGCCTTTTGCAGTTAAGAAAGAAGGACATACAAGGGCATTATATTATATCAATTTATTATTTTATTATTATTCTGGCAAACTTTATGTATTTAATTTGAGTATATGGCTTCTGTATCAACAGAACCATCCATGTAGTCAGTAGCCACAGCCAGCAAATATTATTTACTATAGAGAACAGCACAACATAATAAATAAAATATAAATACAATATAATTTATAAGTATGTGTATACAATAATAATATATAGGGTGATAATCAAGTCAGGAACAGCTTTTTAACTTTTAAACCACAACAGAGAAAAACACCAATGTTCCCACATCATTACTGGTGGGAATTAGAATGAAGAAGTTCAAATAGTACTTACGCTTGTTTGGTGCTGCACTCATCACTGAGAGAACTGCGTTCACTAACCCCTGAGTCACAAGTCTCATACTCCTCACCCTCTGATTGGCTGGATGCTCCACCCATCTCCTCTTCCGTTAACTCGTCCAAGCTGGACACTCTCCGCACTGCAATACAGACAACTAAGATGCCTTGTTTTTCAAATAAAACTATCTCCATTAGAACTCCTCTTAAATCTTAGTTCTATTTAAAGCTTGCTTCAGTTATCTTTTTCAATCCAAAAATGTTTGTATATCATAAATAAAAAATTATCAAATAACAAATATGTTAACAAACTTTAATTTCATTAGTTGTAAAATGTAAACAAAATTAATTAATCAAATAAGTTCGGTACTCCAGAGTAGATTCAGTTTGAGTTTATCATCATTTACTTAAAATAGAGAACTTATTGTGAAGTGTAGCTACAGGTAATAATAATACTAATCTGTGTGGGCACTAGTAGCACAGTGCTGTAACCCAGTGTTGTATATGAAGTTAATTTATAGTTTCGACAGCTGTATTAAAATACAGTATTATTATAATTATTATCATATGTTTTGTTTTTGTTTTAGTATCTGGATTGTAAATAAATGTTCTCAGTTCATAATTCATTATTTAGTGGTTTCTTTATAAAACTTCTATTACAATAATAATAGAATAGTATACTGAATATGATAACATTCTTCCCACTTCATCATGAGTTTGCGGACCAATACTCTTCAATTGGTCAACAAGTCGTTTGTGCGTTATACTATCAACGGTAACTAAGTAGTGGAGCGCTCCAAATTTCTTGGTAACTACACCAATTCTCCATTTATTATTTAGTCCATACAAGCGAACTAAAATGTTTTCTACTTCTTTCAACTTTCGATATGCATTGTTATTTTGTCGCATATTTGTCTTCCTGTGTTGATCTGGCTGAACTAAGTCCATTCGAGATCTTAGTTCTCTTCCAATGAAAAGTCTTGGATCCGAAGTTGATCCCGTCGTTGTGTGTGGTGTTCTCCAATAGGCAAACAGAAATATAATCAAAGCTTGGTGCACGTTGTTATTGTTGAAAAGGGCAATCTTTAAAGCCTGTTTGATTGTTTGCATATTACGTTCAGCTTGTCTGTTGGTAGATGGGTGGTACAGAGCAATGAATTTCTGTTTTATACCACACCCCTGACAAAACTGAGTAACCTCTTGGCTAGTAAAACATGTGCCATTATCGGATACCAATACTTTCGGAAGGCCATAAGATGCAAAGAATTTCATTAAGTGTTGTTTTGTCACTGCAGGATGTGATTGTAGATGTCTGAAAAACCTCTAGCCATTTACTGTAAGCGTTGACTACCACTAGATAGTATTTCTCCTTAAAAGGCTCTGCGTAGTCAATATGCACCCGATCCATTGAATTTTCAGGGTATTCCCAACAGTGCGACTTACATTTTGCCGGGTCGTTTCTAAAAAAGGTTTGGCATGGAATACAATTCTTAATCATAGTCTCAATTTCATGATCAATACCTGGCCACCAAATAAAACTTCTGGCCAACTTTTTCGTTTTCACAATTCCTTGGCGACCTTCATGAAGCTGATTCAAAACTCTCTTACGAAGAACTCCTGGTATATAAACTCTTTGTCCCCACAGGATGCAATCATTTTGCAAGGTAAACTCAATGGAGGGATGTCCAAAATGACTGTCCTTTTTCATTGTTCCATGTCTTCAAAAACTATACAGTTCAGCAACTTCTTCATCATTAACAAGCTTTAGTGCTATAAGTTCAGCAGTTACTGGAAGGGTATCTATTAGTTCTGATTGAAAAATTTCTACTACTGAAGCTTCATTTGACAAATTACACACCATTGGACACCTGGAAGACACGTCAACATTTAAATGTTCAGAGGTATTTCTGTATCTAATTTCATAATCAAGAGCCTGTAAATAAACTGTGTAATGAAACATGCGCATAGCTGATAGTTTCGGAAGTTCCTTACTTAGATAAAAAATCGACTCCAGAGGTTTGTGATTGGTGACTAAAAGAAACTTACGACCATACATAAATGTGTAAAAACACTTGATCACAAAAACAATGGAAAGGGCTTCCTTATCCACCTAACTGTATTTTTTTCAGTTTCTGTAAGTGTACGACTCGCATAAGCTATTGGACACTCCAGTACCATCCGCCATCTTGTGAGAAATCACTGCTCCCAAACCAAGCTGACTGTGACCAAACTAATACTAGCATCTGTAGCTAGTATTAGTTCCTTGACTGGGTCAAAGTGAACCAAAACCCTATCAGAAGCCAGCTCAGTTTTAATATTTTGAAATGCTAATTTGCAACTCTCAGTAAATACAAATTTTGCTCCTTTCTTGAGTAGTTCATAAAGTGGTAATGCCATAGAACTTAAATTGGGAGTGAATTTTCCATAAAAAGTGACTAACCCCAAAAATGACCTCACTTCAGTGACAGATTTAGGTTGTCTTACAGACATAATTGCTTCAATTTTATCTCTCATTGTATGTATCCCTTTTTCACTTAGTTTGAAGCCACAATAGTCTATAGACTTATTGAAAAATGAACATTTGTCTGTGTTTATTTGGATACCAAAGAGATTTAACTTATCAAACACTTGCCCCAATGTATCCAAATGTTCTTCTGCTGTATCTGTTCCAATAGCTATGTCATCGTAAAAAATAGCAATGTTTTGAATTCCATTCAAAATCTGCACGACAGTCCTTTGCCAAATCGCTGGTGTTAGCAATGCCAAATGATAACCTATTGCACTGATATAATCTCTTATGTGGTATAGTGGCGATCATCTGAATGAACTTCAAGCTGATTATAAGCCTGAGTGATATCAATTTTAGAATAGTATCTGTTGTTGCCTATCGAGGTCAATAAATGATCAATGTTAGGAATTGGATATTCATCTATGTTTAGTACAGTAGAACCTCTTTAATCCGAACCCCCGTAATCCGAACGTCCACTAATCCGAACACCGCCGCAGGAGCCGTTTAACGTTGGCCGTGTACTTTGTTCAAAGTAATCTTATAGTCCCCACACAACCTCACAGATCCATCTTTCTTTATAATCGGGACATCAGGAGTGACAGAGAAGTTCACTTTGGTAATTATACCTTCTCTTTCTAATTCTTTGAAAACTTGTGAAACCAAAGCTAAAGCAAACGCCTTACTCTTCTGAATGTGGGAATTGTAAATTTCTTTACCGACAAGCATAGAGCAAAATTATTTATTTTGCCAACCCCAAGATTGAAAATTTCCTTGTTTACTTCCAATAGTTGCTGTGATCTCTTAGTTTGTTCAGGCTCATCTTCTATCTCCTCTACTAGTGGACACTTGTTAACTAATTGATTAGAAAACATTTCGTGCCAGTTTAGTTTGAATTCCTACAACCATTCTAAACCAAACATACTACCAAAATTACCATCGACTACATAGATATTTACAAATTTTGTATGGTTGTTCACTGTAACTAAAACTTTGGCCATACCTGAAAGTTTTACATGCTCTTTTGTGTAAGTTTTTAAATTAACGTCTGCTGGCTGGAGTTTGTATCGTGGAAACAAACTGTAGACCTAAACTTGCTATTCAAACTTACTGAAGCTTCAGTATCAATCTGAAAAACCTCTGTACCCTACCCTTCCCTAGCTGCACGGGTACCTATAGAATGTGTTTGTTCTTCCAAATTTTAGACTCTGTGTCCTGTACTTTATAACATTCTTCATCAGCCTAATAACTAACTGTTGAGCTGAATAGGGAAGTTTTGTCTTACAAGATCGTAATATATTGCCGATTTTCCCACAGTGGAAACATTTAGATTTAAGAAATGGACGTTTATCATTGAAATGATCAGTACTGTCACACCTATGACACTTTTCATTTGCCTTACTAAATGATTTTGATATTGGTTTGAGTTTCAATACCCCTGATTCAAAATTCGTTTCATTTGTACAATGTACAGTTGGTTTAGATCTAAGGTTCAAATTAGCTGTTATATTACTCTCAAAAGTCAAACTGTACTTTATTGCTTTAAAATAATTAAGGTTTTCTAAAGAAAATAAATTCAACCTAAGTTGTTCATCCTTAGCTCCGATAATAAACTGTGTACACAAAGCCTCATCTAACCACTCAAGATGGAAATTTACAAAACCTTGATAGACATTTTAGATCCATCGAAAAAGCTTGGATAGATTCTTCTCTGTTTTGCAATTGTGCGTGGAACTTAACTCTCTCAGCGTACTTATTCGAATCTGGATTGAAATGCTTAACTAAAATATCCAAAAGCTGGTCCAAAGTTTTGCTTTCGGGAAAATCAAGTGAACAAATATCTCTTACCTTAGCATAAGTTTGTTCCCCAATTGTATCCAAGAGCGCTACAATTATCTTCTCATCTGATATATTGGTTAGTTCAAACTTGTTTAACAACCTCTGACAATAATGCTCCCATGAGCAGTTAGAATATTGGAAACTTGGAATTTTGCTAGGCTGCCACGTATGGTTTCTTTATCAGTTTTATCTGGAACATTTACAAATTCTGGACCCTTTTGTTTTCTAGGCATTCTGGTATTATTTTTATCCCATCCTCGTCGCCAGTGTAATATTCTATTATTATGTTAATAGAAGTTTTAAGAAGAAACCACTAATTAAACAACACAAAATTAAGAAATTGAACTAGATCTCACCGTGAAAGCGCTGCCGCGAATTGGGGGGCTGGGGAGGTAGGACATTTGGCAACTTGAGTTCCTCATGCAGCTGATCCATAAAGCAACATAGAAATTCTTGGGTGTCATGCTGGTGGTAGCCTCGAAACATTGGATGTACCTAATAAAAATCATTAACACATCAGGATTCTAAGCATCACACTCTAGGTAACTTGATACAATAGAAGATCAATCAATCATATGTCCTAATAGGTCTAAAAATTAAATGACAAAAGTATAAGTACACTATTTTGATTTTAAAATTGTTTTTATTTAAAAGTGCTATAAAATCAATAATAAGTTCATGTTTTACAATATTTGTCTTACAGATTTTTTTTTTAAGTATGAGAGTATTCAAAATTATGTCAATTTCAAAAACAGCTTTAGTTTTTTTAATTGAATCTTACTCTTAAAAAATTGTAAAATTACAACTAAATATTGAAAAGTGTTATTAATGTGTTGGAAAATGGCTGATGACTAATTGGCTATTCCAAAAAATCTTAGGTCGAACTCCATGAAATGGTGTGGTCATTATCATGACTTTCAAGATCACTAAAACAAAAAAGGTAATTTCTTAGTACCATAATTTTCCAACTATGGTCTAACACATTTGTGTATGATGAGATCATAATACAGAAAATGTTGCGGAGGGGAATCTTCAGTATTTATTTTGTATTTTTTGGGATAAAGTTAACTTTCATGAGTTGGTTTTTGACAAGACATTTAGCCCTATCAATGCTCGAGTTTTAACTTTTTCCGTTTATCTAGGATTAGACCCATATCTAACAATGAACAGGTATTAACTGTTCACAGTCATAAATAATCATATGTTTTGCTTTTGTTCCCAGTAGAATATAATTTATCTTAAGTTATACTGTATTATATTTTTTGTTTTTTTTTTTTTTTTTCCATGAGAAGTTCCTCCTGCAGATCACGCTGTCTGTAATCCAAGTAACAAAAGTAAAGGGTTAACAGCTAGACTCGCAAAAATATCTGACCTCTGGATATAACCTTATTCTACATATACCCGATATACTATACATGGATCTGAGCGGGGAACTTATCAGACAGAGTAAGGAGGGAACCAGTACAGTACAAGGTGCATATTATATAGATAGAAAATAACAGTCAATGCCAGGATTGGAACCAGCATTATCTCTGATGACTCAGGCATAAAGTCTTGACGCCTCAGACTGCTCGACCACTGGCTCTCCCATTGTTCAACATGATTGAAAATTCAATTGGCACACTATTTATTCTTACTAATATGCAATATAATAATAGCTATTCCTGAATTGCATATTTTCTACATGATAATAGGCCTTACAGTTGAAGGCATTATACAACCTAAGCACAAATGGACGTGAAATGAAATCTTTTATTTTATTTTACTTTTATTTGCACTTATCCTTAGTATTTCAATACTAAATGTTTATTTTAGTTCTATACATCTTATGAATGGTTTCAATGTAAGTCAATAATGCAAACAAAAGCTATGTTTCAATAAATCAATTTTATAAAATAGTTAAGGCCACTAGTGTCTGTATTTTCCATAAACTGCTGAATGAATATTAACAAGTTACCAGTCTTTGACTTCTCTGACCTTCTGTCCAGCTTGGCTGCTTACTGCTTACACATTAGATCAGATTTTTTGTATTTCCATTTTTATTTCTAATAAGTTGTTGGATTCCACAATAAAACTGTGTACCGCACAGTCTCTGAACCGCTATCTTTATTATCACAGGAGCCGTCCCAGATCATCTTTTGGCATGTGTGCAGTAGATGATCTACCCCAGGCAGTCTGAATCCGGCAGAGGCTTTTGTAGTTGAAGAATATAATCGTACTTTTGCTGATTGGCAAACTAGCTGGGAGAAAAAAATAGATGCCAATAGACTATGAAGTTGATAACTTGAATAGAGAGAATTCACAGGAAAGTGGGTTAGTACAAGACCCAGGTTTTGTTGAGTCACGAGTACTTCCACCACCATTTTTAAAAACTGGAAAAGCGATAAGATCTGATTGTTTGTAGTACCCAAGTACGATCGACAGCATAGAGTATATTATAACTGTTTTCTTTGAGAGCCACTAGTGTCTAGGTTTGAGTACTTTGATCCAGACACACTTATGGCAAATATGGAAAGGGCACCTGGATCTGGATTGCATGCTTCATTGAAGCATTACTGAAGGCGAAAAAAGAATTTGATTGGCATTGGTTATCAAATGTGAAAGATAATGAACTTATTGAGCACCACTTGCCTTGATATTGCGTTAAATCGTTTAAGGTTAGTGTAACAGAGAGGGTTTCTAGTTATCTAACAGACTTCAACTTGTTGAGCTGACAGGAGTCGGGCAATATTGTAAGTGTGCAGTGTGGGTAAACGTATTTTTCTCATGATCCACAGCAATTTTTTAAATGGCACCAACCCTGTAAAAATTGTGTTGAAAAGTATTTACCATTTTATTTTAAGTAGAAGGTATTTACAAAAATAAAATAATTATATTATAAATCGGTAAACTTAAGTAATAAGCATTAAAAGTACTCACATTCCTAATGCCATAGAGAATGCCAGTAGGTGCAACGTAGCCAAGCCGCTTCCGGTGCCACAACTCCTGCATGAGTCGCCAATAGGAGCGACTGAGTGTGGGTGGCTTTTTGCCTGAATCTTGACCGGCTAGTATTGCAGCTCCACAATTCAAGAAGTACTTGGTCAGTGGTGGTGTGTTAGACAGAGCCTGTAGAGCTGCATTCATGTAGCATGTATTTCCAATGTTCTGGAGACCAGTCAGACCTGTCACAGTAAATAACAAAATAAAAACATTCTGTCAATTAAAACAACAAAGCATTACTACATACTAACAAAATAAAAAAATTACATATACATATATTTTAACCAACTACGACTTACCTACTACAGTGACATTTTTTTGACCCGCCCATCATACACATACAAAGATATTGACTGACCGCCTACTACTAGATTTGAGAACCCAAATTTCATCAACCCAAAGCACTATATTTGAGCTTTCACAATATGCTCCTTTGCGAAAGCTTGATTGAGAGAAGAGGCAAGTAATTTCCATATGCAGCTTTTACAACATTTGTTACTTCTCATCAAGTATATAAAGATAAAAATTTAATATAATATTTTTTTCTTCTATTGTTCTAACTATACAACTAGTGGCTTTCTTTTAATTTTTTTTTTCTTTTTTTTTTTTTTTTTTCTTGAATAAATAACTTACTTTTGATTGTTGTTTACAACAAAATCATTTAAATAAGAGGTTTTGAGGGGTCCGCAATGATAAAATTCATAACTGAAGGGGTCCTTGAATAAAGCAAGTTTGAGAATCCCTGGCTTAGAGTGTGTTTTAACCTAGTCGCCACAGAATCTGAAATACTAGTTGCACCACTTACACCTGTGGCGAATCAATAAACTCTGCAACTAACTGTAAAAACATATTAAAACTGTAATTGAATCAGGAGGGGGTTGGATTTGGAAACAGGAAATATTAAGATCGGTAAGATTACTTTCCAAATATAAGTTGGACTATTTTATTATTATATGCAAAATTAAAGAAAACCATCCAATTACAATGTAGGATTACAATTAATTACAATATATATAACTTTATATTTTTTGTACGGGCTGTTCAAAGTATTCATAAACGCACAAAGTTTAAACAAAACCAATTGTTTTCAAACTGCGCTGGTTTGGTACTTAGACTAATTATGTGAAAAAACACAAACTGCTTAAAACCGTTTGTTTGTTGACTGATAAAATTGTGCGTTGAATATATTTCATACATCACCATCTCAACTAGATAACAATAACTGATTGTATAATTAGTACTAGAAAGTAATCAGTAAATTACTTATAGATACAGACACTAGATTAGACATGTAATTGAAATAGATAAGACTTGTCATATTGGAATAACATCACATAATACTTTCAAGTGTTACGCTAAATTTTTGTGCAATTAATAGGTTAAGAATAAAAACGTCAAACTTCCTAAATTCTACAATAAAATTAAACTCCCTCTTCTTAAATTAAGTTAAAGCTCTTTATATATGTGTTTAAACTCTAGGTGTATAAGTCTTAGAAAAAGTAAAAACATCGTGTAGTATTATTAAAAAAAAAGATGTCACGGAATAATGTAGTGTGTCTAAACACCAAATCACTCCCAACAGCTTTTTAAACATGCTTATTAATTTATTTTATGAAATTTTTTTAATATTATTACCATTTTATTAGGCCAGTATTCATATATATTGTAAAATATGATCATCTGTACATTTAAAGGTATAGGAAAAATTAGCTTATTTTATTTGCATTGCTTAACAATAATAGGGCATTACTTAAAAAATTACAGATAACAATGTGCCCCATAAAAAAGTATGTCAATACTGATAACATTGTCTGCTTGGTTCTTAAGATATTGCATTATGGCACCAGCCTGAACTGAAGCGAGATTACTGAAGTAGTTTTAGGTGTATTTAGTAGTACACTTACAGGCAAAACACTCTTCTTGAAAATATTGACACAAATTTAAAAAGTGTAAGTTTGACTAATATAAATGCTAATTCAACTACTAATAGTATGAATTAAAATAACTAGGAAGGATAAAAAATATCATAAAAACTTATTTCCACTTCAAATCCTTTGTAGAGCCAATATTCCCATAGCATATATATTTTTTTATAATTGACAAAATCTATACTCAGAATAATTAAGTCATAGCATCAGTTTTAACCCTACAACAGGCAACAATAGAAATTTTCTGTGATTGTGTTTATATCTCAAATGTCATCAAACTCTAAGGATACACTTCATAGTACATAGCGTGTGCTGTACTGTAGCTCAAGCCTGCGCTACAGCTACTGTGCTGTTATTTTTATGAGTATTAAGGACTATTATACATAGTCCTTAATACTGCATTATACGATTCCTTTTTTGTTCATAACATACATTTTATTATGAGATAGTTTAGTTTAGCCTACTGTACTGGTTTGCTAACAAAACCATAATTCCTGCTCTAATCATAATAAACTTGTTAGTATACAAAACATATATGGATAGTTATAATTTTATGACAAATATTGCTTGAGATAAAAGTAAAATTTAGAATAATATTATAATTGTAAGTTAAATTTTATAAACAATGTTCTGGCTATAAATTCTCACAATCTATTGACGTTAATAAGACCATTAAAAATTACCCAGCAAGACTTTCTAACATAAGAAGTTGACTATCATTTAAAAATCACATAGTTGGCACAAGGCTTAAAGACTAAAAGAAAAAGTCTACCTAAAACTACTTTCTTTAGTTTTAGGTTTTCTGAAAATCCTTTAGAGAACAATAATGTACTTTAATTTGTTTATATACAATAAAGAGAAACAATAACAAACTCATAAATAATGTTATTAAATGTTAACTTTGTATGTTGTATAAAAAGGTGTTTGAAGGAATATAATGCTAAGTACCTAAAACTTAAACTATAAAAAGGAAAAAGATACTATAGCTAAGCCCCATAGATTTTGACTACTGAAAGTAGTAGTGTGTGAGATGCACTGAGTGTTGGATGTGAGAAAGAGAGAGAGAAAACTACTTTCCATCACCACTGAACTGGTATGCAACTGTACTGTGCCAACAAATCGTTGTCTTGGAAACTAGAGTAGATGGTAGGACACGAGCTGGCTGTAAGTCATCAGTAGTAGATGACCAGCCATTACATCATCGGTAGAAGGTAACCATCGGTTGGTTTTTTCAACACTAAACAGACATGCTTTGGGCAATAAAATTAAATAATTATTTTGTATCCAATTTACACTGACACAATAATATAAAAAATATATTAATTACAATAAAGCAAACTTGTACAATGACACAGTTATATTTTACAAATGAACACTGTTGCAGAAGTTAAGAACAGACGGGAACTTGAAGGTCAAAGTTAGTCACGCCCTTGATGTACGGCAGTGGAACATTTCATCAAACCCCTACAGTATATGCACTAAATACAAACGCAGGTAGTGTGCGTCAAGCATAATTAACCTTTCACTATGTTGGGGTTCCAAATAAACTATTCTACTAATATTTTATAAAATTGCTTTTTACTAGTTAAAATCCCTTATTTACAGTTCATTTTGTCCATCTAATAATGTTGTTTTTTTTTTTTTTATTTTAAAGTATTTATCACTGAGAAGGGAAACCACAACTATTAACTTCTTTATGGAACCTCCGAGATATGCATTCATGATTCTCTGAACTTCCATGGAGCTTGGGCTGTCAAAGGCAGCTGTACCTTCAAATATGTAATACACTAACCAGTGGGCTTGTTGTTGTCATCGGCAGAGACACGGCCGTCATCTGAGTCATCCTCAAGATCACCATAGCGCAGTCGTGTGCAGGCAACTGGCTCGTTCTGTCCATCCATGTAAACTTCAACCTCACACATGAAGCACCACATTCGGGATGTTGACAAGTTCAGATGAATACAGTGGCTTGGTAATGCCTGTTTTAACATAGCTCTGATTAGGCAATTGCATATTTAACTTATTACAATTATGACTGCAACAAAAATTACATTTTAGCTGTAGCAAAAGATTTTTTGTTTCCTAAAAATTATAATAGTTTTAAGGTAAACAAAATTAAGGTACCTGCTATTACAGCAAAACAAGAATAAAACTGATTACTATTGTCTAAGATAGTTTTAACGCATATTATGAAGCTTTAACACATATTTTGGTCACAATATTGCAAATGAAAATAACTCCTTGGGAATACAAGCTATAGAAGAGACAACTTGTCTGCATGGACAACCTTGTCTGTATCACCAATCTATCAGTGTCATCAAGAAAGCCCACTGATCAGTTTTGGCACAACTGAAGAACCACTTGGCTAGTGCTATTTCGAGAAAATCACAGGAAAATCTGATAACTATTCATCTATTTTCTTAAATACCAACTGTTCTTAATTTTGAACCAACTTATAGAATCGGTCAAATAGTTACTAAACTCTTAACTGTTTAACTGCTTTCACACTAATCAATATTCTTTATTTTGTAATGTACAATATAATAATGAAATATTTTTACATTTACCAAGTTTAATTCATAGATAAACATCAATTCTAATTCATAACTTATTTATCTTTTAATAACATGACCTTTCTGTACTACTTTATATTAATCTACACATCCTATTAAATTTTACACTTATGAACTATAAAACTAAAGAATCATATTTACCTTTGTACATATATTGATAAATTTATTTAAGATATAAATGACCATTGATTATTCAAATTTAAAATAGTTAATATTTTTGAGAAAACTCAGCTAATGAGTAACAACTCCTATTCAAAAGAAACTTCTTACATGTCTTTCTGAAAAAATTATCCCTGTTACTTTTTCCAGTAACTGGTAAATGAAATAATTAAAAAAAACTCCCATGAAAAATGGTTTTTTCTATACAAAAACTGAGATTATGATGGGAAATGTCAATTTGACATTTGTTCCAATATATTATAAGAATGAATAATGCTTCTTAATCTAAAATTATGAAGTTGATTTAACTCTCATCATGCAATCAAATTTGTACTGGTCATGCACACATATTTGATTCACATATGGTCATGGTCAAATATGACTATTCACGTTCAAGCACTTAAATTAATGCAGATTTTTATGTACCGTTACCTGCATGTGACGTCTTTGCTATAACTCCCTTGATATATAATTTGATCTGTTATGTATATATAAGCAAGTATTTTACATCAGTTTTGAGTTTGGCTGTATTATTTCAACATTTTGTAACAGATGCTGAAATAAGATGCTAACAAATAATCAAATCTGGTATTTAATTACTGTAAAAATTCTACAGTAATTAAATACTAGATATATATATATATATAAATCCTAACTTTTCTAGCCAAAATAAAGTACACTTAAAATACCTTGTAGTGCTGAAGACTGTGATCCTGTCCTCCGTCTCCACAGCCAACACGGAGACAGTCCCGATACATACACAACCAGAGATTGGCTCCACGTACTTCACACGCAGAACACTGCTGCACCTGCTGTTGAATGACATAGTTGTATGAAAGTAAATAAAAACTACAACTAGAACAGCAATTTTTTTTGTTATTTCAATTAAAATTAAAGTGTTTATATTTTTAATATATTCAACTCCATTTCACTAATAGCACAGTAACAATCTGAAAATATAAATATGTAGGCTTACCAGTAATCCTTTTATTTTTCATCCTAACCTATTACCTTCATTCAAGCGCTTTATTACAGCATTATCAGCAGATAATTAGAATGAAATGGTCAATTCTTAGAACCTCCATTCTATTAATTAGTTATTACACACTTATTTTATAAATATATAGCATGAAACACAACCACTGTAGCTAAGATTGAAATTTCCTATATACATAATTGATTTTTTATAAACTACAAACTAGCCTATGCCTATTAGAAAACATCAAAATACTAATTTCGGTATTTTTTGTACAATGATTTCAATGGTATAATGAATGTTTCTTCAACTAACGTTTGGAAAGACACTAATATACAACTAACCCATAAGTGTTTACATCTGAGAACGCCTTTTAAAAACATGACTTGTCCTTTATAACCCACACAGCAATTGTAAAATATGTCACCAAGTAGAATGAGGATTCACAAACAAAGAATGAGGATTCACAAAGCCGACAAGGAATTAAATAGCAATCAACCTCTTCTTAGAGCATATCTAGACAAACTAAGAGAAGATACTTGCAGAGTGCTTCTGCCGTCAAACACCACTGGTTGGTAGCCCTTGATACTAAAGACTCCTGTCATTATTATGATGATGTGTATTTATCTGTTACCCCTATATTATCTGTACATCATCAGTATTACTTGTTTGAATATTAGTTAATTATCATTACAACAATCATGTTTTATTCCTTTTTTATGAACTGACAGAATAATTGTATGGATTTTTATGGATTAAAATTGGTAAAAGGTCATTTAGGTACCTAGGTATTTGGTAAGAGCACTGTTCAATTAAACATTTTTTTAAACCTATTTCTTAATTTTAAAAATTCATCTATCTCAGCTAGCTTAGGTGATGGTTAAAAGAGTAAATATATTTGGATTTGTTTTAAAACAGTTTCAAATTATGATACATTGAAGAACTGACATTTCTGCTTCTGGTGTTATGGAATGCTGACGTGCCTTTACAAGTTGTTGTTCTTTAACGCAGGAAATCTCCAAACGTGTAGATAGCAGGTGCGTTTAATAAGCTTAATTTTTTTTTAATGAACTTTACATGATTCTGTTAAAGTGTTCTAATCTGGCTAAAGTGTTTGTTTTTTTCTATTTTGCCAGGAAGTGAAGAAATTGGGGGTTTTGTGGATTTATGCCGAGATTGATGCTTGATAAGTATTGAGAAATGGCTTTATGGTTAAGAAAGGATTCCTTTTCTAAGTTATTTCATTCTTTATAAGAGATCAAAATGGATAGTGCGGCACTTACCAGGAAGGTAGTCAGATGTCACTAATATATCAAATGAATGGAACCTTGTGGAACTTTGAAGGTGACTGTTTTTGGTTTTGAGTCCTAAAAGGTGTATTTTACACGAGGTCTTGTTCATGAGCATGTCCACATTAGCATGCTCACGAGCAAGTCCTCCCATGTGATACAGGGTATTTTTGACATAGACATGCTGCTGTGGGCATGCTCGTGAATATCCAATCGGTTTGATATTTGGGACTTGCCCTCAAGCATGTCCTGCGTGTAATAGGTCTCCACACCAACTTAGCATGCTGTGCATACGCGCCTCGCTTTTCCCTACTAGCACCACCATTCTGTTTATCGTGTTTATATTATTTTTACCTGTTTGCTTGTTGTATTAAACTATTTTTATATCGTTTTCCATGTGATTTTTAACATGTTAGTCCTTAATTTAAAAATTAGGCCAACCTCCTTCTTAACCTTACTCTGCCCATTCCTCATAGACTATTTATCTGTGCGAGGAACTTATTCAGACAGAGTAAGGGGGAAAACCAGTACACTAGAAGGTGAATATTACTGATAAATGTTCCAGTCTAGGCCGAATTCGAACCAGCGCTATCCCTAACCCAAGCTCAAAGTCCTGACGCCTTAGACTGCTCGGACACTGGCTCACCCACCTAACTATGCATACAAGAGTGTAAATTGTTTACAAAGGGGAAAAAGTAAGGAATAGTTAGGCAATAAATAAAAGCCAACTAGCTTATAATACACAGTTTTGACTGTCAGTATTCCCCTCTTTTTATTTATCAGGAAGCTCACGAGAATGTCCTCGCGTAAAACACACCCTAAGAAGATTTCCATTCCTGTTTTTTATCAAAGTTTTTTTTTAATTATTTACATAAAATACAATTTGGAATTTCATATATTCCGAAGGGATGAAGATATTTTCCAAGGCAGTCATGTCCTGTTTTCGAAAATACGAAAATCATTTTTTCTAGGGAAATCTGGATTATCATTTAAATCTTTCCATGATTTTTTGTTTAAGTAATTTGGAAATGATTTTTTATAGAATATTAAATTTTTTTTCTTGCTTGGTAGAAAGGAGTTGTGTTGTTTTGAATGGGGTGGATTTTTTGTTGCTCCTTGTTTAGCTAGTTTGTCAGCTAATTCATTTCCTTTGAATTACAATGTGAAGGAATCCATTGGAAAATAAAATTTCTATTATGATCATTTCAGTTTTTAATACATTTTCTGCATTCCATTAGTTCTTTTGATTCCATTTTTGTATGATTAAAATTCGCTTCAATTGCTGATTTAGAGTCACAAACTAATAAAATGTTTTTAGGTTGTATATATTCATGTACTAATTTATTTACAGCTAGTTTTATTGCAGCTATTTCACCATCAAAAGCAGTTTTAGATGAATCAAGTGTTTGATAGTGTGAAAATAGTTCGAAAAAAACTCCAGCACCAACTGAAGATTGCTGGGTTAGTTTTGAATCATCTGTATAAATTTTAGTTCATAAAGGGTTTGGATAATTTTGATCTATTGTCTCTATACTTAGTTGTTTTAGTATTTCAGGGTTTAGGTCGGATTTTTGGTAGTTTTTGTTAAGTTTGAGTTGAATTCTATGTTATTAATTTCAATTGGGTTTTCACGAATCAAAAAGCATTCTGCTAGAAAAGATAAATTATAAGTAATTTGGCATTGATGTATTTTTTTAATAAAACCATCTTGAGTTGTGAGCTTTTCAACTGAGTTTGAAAGATTTTTCCAAAATGTATTATTAGGTAGTCTTAACAAATTTTCATATGAAATAAGTGCTTTTTCTTGAATAATCATTTCTATTGGCATGTGTTTTTTAAAGCAAGCATTGCATTAACAAATTAGGTGTAGTTTTAATTGCTCCTGTAATTAGCCTTATTGCGTGGTTTTGAATACATTCAAGCTTAATTAATTGAGTTTGCTTGGCATTTATAAGTACTTCACAGCAATATGTTAAATTAGGTTGTATATATAGTTTGTATGTTTTATTAATTGTTGATGTGTTACTTTCCCAATTACTACCTCATAATCTTTTCAAAATATTGAGTTTTTTACTAGTTTTTGCTGTTACATTTTCAATTTGACTTTCCCAACTTAATTTATTATCAAATACTACTTTGATATTTACTGTTTTCTTTCTGATCAAGGATTTTTTAATTAAATTTTTGTTGTGGGTGTATTGGCTCATGACAAAGGGAAAAATATTGGAAATAAGTTTTGTCAATATTGACTGTCATACCATTTTTATTGCTTCATTTATACGATTGTAAAAGTGCTTGATTGAGGATAGTTTCAGTTTTATTTTTTGTATTGTATTTAGATGTTTCTATCCACATAACAACACCATCTGCGTACATGAGAATGTTAATGCCCTTAACTGATTTCAGTGAGTTTCCTAAGACATTTATATATATATATATATATATATATATATATATATATATATATATATATATATTGAATAATGTACAACTAGTTACAGTACCTTGGAGAAGACCTGTTTGTAATATTTTTATTTCTTCAAAGAATAATTTTAATTTTAGCTATCATTATTCTGTGTCCAGCTCTAGGATCTTCAATTAGCATTCTGTCAGTGTTATAAACTAAATCTGATGAAACAAGTAGAAGGTCTGGGTTACTGGTTGTCCCATTATAATGCAAATAAGATCGTGTATCATTATATTTGTATTTTAATTCAACATTTGCAGTGTTGAGTAAATTTTCAATAGCTTTTCCAGAGTAGTTTTGGTCGGTGTAGTCTACTCTTTTAAAATGTGCATTAAAATCACCAATGATAACGGTTTTACTAAAAATTTGTAAGTAATCAAATGGAGAATTATGTGGTGGAATTGTAAACTAAATATATTTTTAAATGGTTACATATTTTCCAACATTTATTAGAACTACTGAATCTGACATCATTTTGTCACCCATTTCCTAAATAAGTTCAAAGGTTGTTGTTAAATTATTGTGTACATCTACTAATATACCACTAGCTACCTGCCTATATTTTTCCACTATATAGATACTATAACCTTCAAAGTTGTATCTTGGAAGTGATTGCTTTGTTAAGTTTGCTTCTGTGATACGAATTACATCAGAATCTTCTTTACTTATAATAGTTTTAATTCAGTATTTTTTGTTTGGGTCAGGCCTGCAGCATTCCAATGTAATATCTTAAGATTATGATTGTTGATTTGCAAGTGATTCTTATTTTTGTTAATGATTGGGCAGAAAATTTATCTCTTATAAGTATTTTTAGGGAAGTCAGGATGCTGCTGAGTGTACACTATTTAGCCGTCGAAGAAGACGTTGACCTCGTGCACTAGGAAGTAAGTCTACGTTGCACTTAATTTTATATTTTATAAAATTATTCTGTGTTTACAATGTTCATATTTACAAAGTTTGAAATTTTAGGTTAGGTTTTATATGATTTGTTTAGTTATATAAATATAAACTTTTATTTATAAACTATTACTACATTATAAATATACTTACAAATTGTTCATTAAACGCTTCTTGAGATGTAAAATGCTAACTAGAATAGTTTTAAATTATATTGATCTGCAGACAAAAGTAAATTTCTTTTTATATTTTGATATAAGAGCTGATTTATCGAAAAGTCTACTTTGGTCATAAGAGACCTATCGGAGAGATATGACTGCCACACAAAAGAATCAAGTTTCTGTATTCTAAAAAAAATAGTTAATGGAAACTTATCTCTTAACTATCAGTGATTCATTCCGACATAACTCAGGTTACATCTCATTCAATGATTTACAATGTTAGTACAAGGAGGTATGGGAGCGCCATGGTACCCATTGATACCCGCCCATACATGTACCCCACCCATTGATACACGTACTGTGGTATTGACCCATCCAAATACCCACCTTCTTAGTGTAATAATAATACTACTGCATGAGTAAAGACGAAAATTGGGACAATACCAGTGTACGTCTAAGGGCGGGTGGATGGGACAATACAATACCACTCTACATGTAAGAGCAGATGGGTGGGACTATACCACTGTACATGTATGGGTAGGCGGGAGGGTCAATACCACTGTACGTGTTTGGGTGGGCAGGAGGGTCAATACCACCGTCCATGTTTGGATGGGCGGGTGGGTCACAATACCAATATAGGTGCATGAGAGGGTGAGCGGGTCACTACTACTATAGGTGTGTGGATGGGTGGCTCTTTCAATACCACAGTGTGTATAGATCGACGAATTGGTCAATACGACTGTACATGTAAGAGCGAGCTGGTGGGCTACATATTTTACTTAAATATGGAACAACACGTGAATTAAAAATTGGCTAGAAAATTATAATTTTTACATTGTTGTAATGACTTAACAAATTTACTAGAGAATAGTCTTTGTAATTTATTCTACAACACCACTGCATTTTTATGGGTGGGTCAATACCACCCTATGTGTATATAGGTGGGAGGTTGCTTCAATCACTGTAGATGTATGGATGGATGGGGGATTGGTCTAGGAGGAAGGTTAAATGGGCCTAGGGATTGGGCATGACTCATTCCATGAAGTCAGGGGATTTGTCAACATTCTTGAAAAGCCCAGCGCTTTCTCTCTTTCCTCATAGCTTCTACTGTGACCTCTGATCTGGAATGTTAAATGAAAGTAAACTTAGATGTTCCTAGAACAAAAAATAATTTTAATTTCATTTTCCAAAATACAGTAAAGGCTGTGATGAGAAAGAGCAAGGAAGCAGAGTAAGAGTCTACAGACCTCTAGTGAGTTTCCATAACCATCTCAGTAGCTCATATATTTATTACATGACTTCAACATTCAGGCCTTCATGACTACTTGTCATATTTATCCTTTTTGTCTACCTCACGGTTTGTAAGTCTCCTTAATAGATAGAATAAATTAAATATTTAAATATATCAAACCTCTTTGGTGATGTCTACATAGCTGGAGGAGATGAGTCCCATAGATGCAGTGTGACAGCAACGATTTGCTCGCCCAGCCATGTCTGTAACAAATATAAATTTATTGGCCTATTCCGATTACATTTGAGGTTAAAGCATTATAACCCATAACATTCCTTGGCATTGATACAAATACTAACACTGAATTTGAGGCAATACATGCAATTGTAATTATAACTAGTAAAACACTGGAAATTACACCTTGTAATTTTAAGTTTTGTTATTCTATAAAAATATAAACTTTATTAATTATCAAAATTTGTTTTGTTTTTTTTTCTTTTTTTTTTTATATCTGTCTGAGATTTTTAATGACTTTGAGTTGTGATCTATCGGAATAAGAACCAATAATTATTGTAATGGGCAACTGTTTATAACAATGGTGTTCTAGTCGCAGAGGTGGTTTTCACGTAACTTGTACAGCAGAAAAACGGTAGCGGAAAAGGTATCACAGGTATAATAATATTTTTGTTGCAGTAAGTTGATGGTTGCACAGTAATTACCTACCTCCAAAAGCACATACTATAAGATTGTTGGTATCTTACCTTAGATTTTATATGAACCAATCCTCCGCACTAATAGAAGAGGATTTCTCTTTGTATTTATTCAGGAATACTCTCCACAATTCATTCATAACTCTTGATGTCAGACTATAAACGACGGCACACATCAACACTCTCTCCAATAACTAAGCACCAAGTTGGTAAAAGATGAAGCAAATGACCCACTTTATGACCAACTAAAACGGCGTACCACACACTGTTTGAATCGTATCCTCAATATGGGATTGCAGTATGGGGCAGCACTATGGCAGAAAACATTGTTCTTATTCTAAACAATGATCGATTGGAATCCTATGCAATTTGCATCATAGAGAAACCTGCAGAAGAGCTTTTCAAGATAGAAATGGAGCACAAACAACACCAAACAAGCAAGCAAGTATTATACAGATAGATAGCTTTATTTGCAATTCATAGAGAACAGCAGATATGTCACATATATAAATATAAAATAAAATATTGCCTACCTTTCATAGCCTCAAGTCCACAGAAAAGAAAACGAGCTACATCAGTGCAAAGATATGGAAGTACTGAAAGAGTAGGTACTATACAGCTCTTAGCCAGAAGTACTGAAGGATAGTGATAAGAAGTTCTTCAAAATTGAAAAAATGGCTCGAAGATTAATCCTTTTATATCATTAAATTAATATTTTGACCATAAAACATAATATATCAGTTATTATAATTTATCCTTTGTTAACTATTAATTATTATTTTCAATATATTGTTTTAGTTATTTAGTCACTTATTTCTGTAACTGAGTAATTTTAAGTACTTTATTTTAGAAATAAACTTTTATTTAATTTCAAATTTTCATTTCATTATTAATAAACTATACTCAACTTGATAATAATGTATGTTGAAGAAACCATTAAATATGTCTAAAATTATAATTCTAATTAAACTATTCACAGAGCCAACATTTAAAATATAAGTTAAGGAAAAGCAAAAGTTTGTGTTCACACAAAATATCTATGTTCCCTATGTATCTGCGCTCTTGTAAAGTACTACAACATACATCAAATTTTCTTTAAATTCTATGCTACTAAAAGTGTAGCTATTTGAAAAATAACGCAATAATGAAAATGTGAATTTTATAGAATTCATACTATCTCTAATCACACAAATTATTATTAATAAATCTGTTTTTCTCTTTGAAAAGAATAAAACAGTAGTTCAGTTACAGTTCAAAAATAATTCTTATTTTTTTTGTACTTACTAAAAAACCTTGACCACTGAGAAATTCTTTAAAAAAAGCCTGAAGGAACATTCTTATTCAAAGAATTGTACGGTACTGTAACAAGCTAACTTTTGAGAGGGGTTAGAATATGCAAACAATAATATTAAACTCGCTCGCCCAGTTGTTTCGTGTCCTGCCAGCGGACCTCCGATCAGTTGTTCGGTGAAACACAGCTTTCCCCTCTGACCACTGCAACCTCCTCCACCGATTCTGCCCTCACTGATTAGTTTTCTTTATCAGAGAGGTCAGAGCCGGCCAGGATTTGTTTGGTGAGCTTGAAAACGACCTAACCTGCCTGGCTTGGTACTCCCGATACGATCGCTACGTACATGTATTTTGTGAGTAGTTGGATTAGTTGACCACTAATAAAACGCTTACGCATTTAATATTTTATACGTCGTTAAGTATTATCTTGAGTGGCATAGTTCCTATCATATATCTTAATGTAACATAGTAATTCAGGGGTTTCTTTTTATTCTTCAATCAACGTTATATTACATTTAAATTAAAAGTTAATTTCTTAATAGCACTTGTGGAACACATGGGTGGTAACCAGGTTAATTAACACATTACGTATGAACATTCAAACTTTTAACATTTTTGTATTATTGTGGTGAATGCTCTGCTGGCAACCAGAATAACCTTGCAGCCTGTACTCTCAGCAGGTAACCCTGTTCAGACTAGGGTGTAGCTAATCGTCGTCAGAGCTGAGGTGTGGCAATTCCGTTAATTAGGATTCTTATTAATTATTTATTTTACAACATTTTCATAATTTTATTTTATCAATCGTCGTGGGGTAGCGATGATGAGGACTTACGGCTGCTAGTCAGCTGAGTCTAAAGCTGAGCTTCCCAGCACAATATTAAAATACGACGCATTAAATCCGACCCCTGGAAATATCCCACGTCTCCGTACTGGGCGATTCTGATTGTGATCATTTGAAACCTTATTCGGAGAGGTGAGTTAGTGTAAGAAATTCTCCCTCCCCTCAGAGGAAAACACCATCTAATAGTTTATTAGGTATTTGCTAGTATAAACATGTTTATCTTTTTTTAGCCCATCTTCAAGTTCACAATACCTCCTGGAATGCATGTTTCAACTTGAATTTAAAATAAAATCATGGGCAATGATATTATATTTAAACATGAATATGGGTCACTGTTCAACCTTCTTCCAGACAACATGGAGACACTCCAAGGACAACAGTTGAAAACTACACTAACCAAATGGCCCATAAACAGACAACAGCAGATGAATTTCTGGACACTTGAAATCAACACAACTCGACCAAACTGTATAGAAATTTTGACGCATGTAAATTTTTCAAAGGAATTGTAAATAATGAGTATTATTATTGACTATAGAATAGAATGGGAAAAACTGTCGTTTATTAAATAGCTCGTTTAAAATAATTACAATTCTTATTTATCTCTTGTCTATTACATTTATGTGTTGTGATATATATTTATAAGTTGACATGTAATTTATAAATTGATTAATCATTATTCATACCTTTATGCTATTAATTTGTATTATTATACTATAAGAATTGGTTAAGCTATGAATAATGAACAAGTTTATTATTATCAAGTTCTTGTGGAACACAGTTTAACCCTGCAGTACTCGCGCAGGCTACAAATGTAGCCAGGCTTTTGTATTTCACCATTCTTCTCTGAGGAGAACACTCATGGGTCTGGTATTCCTGTGCAGACTGGTCGGAGGTGAGGTGGATGATGCCGCTTGCTTGGCCGGTCTGTCTATCCGTGTGCCTGCCTTCCGAAGTATAAATAAACTTCTTTTCACTCTCCCATACTGCCGCACAGCCTCTCATGCTTTTTCCCCTCTTTTTCAGTTCATGAGAGCTTACAATTTACTAATCTCTAGTGAGCAGGAAATTGATATATTTTTTGACCCTCCAAACATTTTTAAATCAAAATGCCTAACAGCGTTGAGTTTATTAAATGTATAACTATTTTTATTTTTATACCTTGTTGTAAAATAATCTTGTTATCTGATGTATGTTGATTACCATTTTTTACTGTATTATTATTATTATTTATTTATTTGTTTTTGTTTTTCATATGTATTTATGTGTATCAATATATATATATATATATATGTATGTATTTATGTGTATCAATATATATATATATATATATATATATATATGTGTGTGTGTGTATGTGTATGCGCGCTTAAATGTTGTTAAGGTTAAATTGTATTTCTTACTGTTTGCATTTGGTTATTAGAAATGATCAGTCACTAATTTATACAATATTAAGTTACTGTTATGAATCTTCAGAGTAGGCTATATTTCTCATTTGTTATTTATTATATTACTGTATTTATTATTACTTTTAGGTTAAAGCATGTCACTGTTGGTAATATTTTTAGTTATTTATTTAACTTATCTATTAATAAGAGTAATATTATGGTTTATATTATGTGCATGAAGTGAGCTCAAGAAACCCCAGCATGAACTTTAAGAATAGATTGAACTGCTTTAGTGTAATTGGTTTTGTAAACTGTTCTAAAGCATGCAAATAAAATAAAATAAAAAATTCTTCTCAGATAACTGAGGTTGAGAAGTTGAAAACGATTAATAAATGCTTTAATTGATCTGTGTTTTGGCACATTTTTGAGAGTGGCTGTATAAAATGTATAGGAACACAACATGACAGAATTGAACAAAATATATAAATATACATTGCTTATATTATGGCAAGACATGGCTACAATAGTAATTTTTTTCTTTACAAGTGAAAATATATATTTTATTGAAACTTTTGAATTTGATGTAAGACAAGTCTCAAAACATTAGTATGGTTGCATGACATAAGAACAGTTTTGTTTAGTATATATACAAAATACTGCATGGGCTACAATGGTAGTCCGCATGAGTACTGGTGCTCCAGGAGGCCACACAATATTAACTGAAGGTTAATTAAACTGTCTTTAATTGATATGTAATCAACCTTAAATATGGCAATTACAGTATTTAGCAACACTGCTTAAGTCTAGAACTATTAGAAAGTGCACTTTTCAACAGAATTTAAAAATGAAAAATGCATTTTGTTCAAACCCACGTATGCACTTTCCCACAGAGTCAAGGTCAAATAAATTTTATTTCAATTTCAGAGGCTTTTGCAGATTTTGAATATTTTTAACCAGATACAAAAAAAACCCCTCTTCTTCCCTTTAGTGATACAACACTAGCTGCCTCCATTCTGTAAAAGGCATTTCAACCTCCTGTTTAGACCACTCCAGTTCAGCTATAAATATATTTATAGGACAGTGACAACTGGATGACACTGCTGTAACAATGTCTAATTACATTAATTTTAGAAAAATGAAAATGTTAAAAAATAAGTATTTGCAATATAAAAGTGATTCAAACTCTATAAATTTACAATCAATATGTTATAGTTTTTAGAAAAACTTAGAATCTATCTAACGTTCTTGTGCAACGTTCTTTTCAATCTGTTCCAACACCGCCACTGCCTTGACTTGAGTTTGTTATGTCAACTCTATTTCAACTTTTTCAAAGTTCAGCATTTTCCAACTGGAAGTTATCTTGGAAGTGAGTGAGGTACCTTGCAGTGTGAGTTTGTTTGGTTGTGTTTGGCAGTTTTGTGCGTTTGGGAGCCTTTGGGATACTTTTGACTATCCTCTGGAAGCAAAGTAACTTCGAATTTTGAGTCTTATTAGATTTTTTGTTAGTTTTGTCCCCTCCGCAAATAGCTGTTCACACCAAAACCTGGTAAATTATTCTGTCTTTCTTTTTCTTCAAATACCCGTTCTTCAAAGATCTTTTTACTTCCAGTGACCAAGTCAGTAATTAATTGAAAAACATGATTGATTTTGTAGTAATAACTAATTATAAAAATTAAATAATAATTTAAATCTTTATATAGTCATCATTTTAATCAAAATAAATAAGAATGTAATTAAATTAAATTAATAATCATTGATCATAATACTAAAAATAATGTTTCATTCCTCCATTACTTAAATAAAAATATAATTATTATTTTCCATTTTAAATCAAATATTTTAAAAAGAAGCATTGAGTTTAAATTTTTATTTTGTTGGATTAGTATAAATAATTTCATTTGCTTGTGTATTAAATTTAATTACAGAAGAACAAAATCTTTTGTAAGATTTTCAATACATCATTTGCTTGGGTAATTAAAGATAAAAAATAACTGTAGCTATTCTTGTTTTGGTGACTAGGTTACAAAGTTTCAGGTTTTGTAACAAAATTCAGTTTTAGGACTCTTCTCAGTGGGACAGTGTTTATTTACTTAGTTGAAACACATAACTATTTTCCTATTTAATAACACTGAACAACAAAGGTTTTGTTTCGGGGTTGAAATTAGCTGATTTTAATGTATTTCCACGTGTTAAAACCGAAAATGACCATAAACATTATATATTAGCTCTTGTTTTCAAGATATAGTATCATTATATTATATATATATGAAGTTTTCAACAAATGAAATATTTCATCACCAACAGTTGGTACACATGTTTGTTTACATAATTTCTCTCTCTTCAGCTGTTCATAAGTAATAAACATAACCTATGTGATTTTGTCAGTTGTACGCGCGTTGTTGCTATTGAAATTATTGTGTGAAGTTGATTTTAAAATTAATTTAAGTGCTGATCTGAAATGCCTCGAAAGTGTGTAAATTCTGTCGATAGCTTCTGCTATATATGTGGTGAAATAACATTTTTGGCTCAGAAACGTAAAATGACACCTATCGTTAAGACTGCCTATGAACATTATTTTGGTGTGAAAGTTGGGGACCAAGATAAATCATGGGCTCCTCATATATGTTGCAATTCTTGTTCCGTCATATTGAGAGAGTGGCTGAAAAATAAAAACCGGGCAATGGCTTTTGCAGTACCTATGGTTTGGCGTGAGCCTACCAATCATATAGACGACTGTTATTTCTGCTTAACTCCTGCCATTAAGCAAGGTTTATCTATGAAGAAAAGAGGAACGGTTAAATACCCTAATCTCCCATCTGCTCTTCGGCCTGTACCACACTCAGACACTTTGCCAGTCCCTTCTCCACCCCAAAACTATGAAATTTCAGAGGAAGGTGATGAAGACTGTTTAGAAGGAGCAACCCATCCTTCTACATCTTATGACCCTGATTTTGAGGTCAGAGATAGGTCTAGTGACCCGCACAGAATTGGTCAAGCAGAGTTGAGTGACCTTATAAGAGATCTTGGCTTGTCTAAGGAAAAGGCTGAGCTTTTAGGGTCAAGACTACAACAGTGGAATCTTCTAAAACATGATGTGAGAATATCTCAGTACAGACAGCGTCAAAAAGATTTGCTTCCTTTTTTTGAGAAAAAAGAAAACCTCGTAGTTTGTTCTGATGTTAATGGTTTGATGGACTGCTTGAATTTGGATCACACTCCATCTGAATGGAGACTGTTTATAGACTCTTCAAAACTAAGCTTAAAAGCTGTACTTCTGCATAATGGAAATCAGCTACCTTCTATTCCTATAGGTCATGCAGTTCACATGAAGGAAACTTATATAAATATGAAAACACTTCTCCAATCAATCAAATATGAACAACACAAGTGGCAAATCTGTGGTGATCTGAAAGTCATTGCTATACTCCTAGGAATGCAATTAGGGTTTACCAAGTACTGTTGTTTTTTGTGTATGTGGGATAGTCGGGATAGAAAATCTCACTATAAAAAAGTGAACTGGCCTACACGAGACCTAAACCCTAATGAGAAAAATGTAGTTGCCGAGCCTCTTGTAGATCCTAAGGATGTTCTCCTTCCTCCATTACATATTAAGTTGGGACTAATGAAGAACTTTGTCAAGGCCATGGACCAGGAAGGACAAGCTTTTAAGTACTTGAGAGCAAAGTTTCACAGGTTAAGTGATGCTAAAGTCAAGGAAGGCATCTTTATTGGGCCTCAAATCCGTGAAATCGTAAATGATCCTGCTTTTGACATGATTTTAACAGGAAATGAAAAAAGAGCCTGGGAAGCCTTTAAGGGAGTTTTACATGGGTTTTTAGGTAACAAAAGAGATGATAACTTCACAGCATTAGTTAAAGAGCTTCTTCAAGCTTACCACCAACTTGGATGCAACATGTCATTAAAAATTCATTTTCTTCACTCTCATCTTAATTTCTTCCCACAAAACTGTGGAGCTGTGAGTGACGAACATGGAGAAAGATTCCATCAAGACATTGCCTTAATGGAACAGAGATATCAGGGCCATTGGAATGAAGCAATGCTTGCAGACTACTGCTGGTCTATGTGTAGGGATGCTCCAGAAGTGTGTTATAAAAGACAAGCTAAACGACAGCGATCTTACAATGAATCGGATTGACTTAATTGAAATTTGGTGGTAAAAACTTCTTTTATTTGTCAAAACACTAAGAATAATGTTTTTTTTATCAATTTTGTACTTACAATATTCTAAAAGAAACATAACAATATTGTTTCATGTACTTTCACTTTTCACGTATAGTATAACTACTCTTTAAGATTAAGTACTGTGTATCTCAAAAACCAGAGCAAACAAAAATGTTTCATTGTTATTTTCGTTTTTATCACCCCAAAATTAGTAGAAATTGACTAATTCAGTGTAGGAAACATTGAAAAAATATTTTTTTGTTGTGCAGTGATAATCAGCAGGTTAATTTAAAAAGGTTATAAATATCTTAATATTATGATGTTATACTAGTATTAATTATATACGGATGTATACTCTTTCAGTAAATAATAAACAGCAAATTAAAATTATATAAATTGTGGGATAGTGCTGAACTTTATTTTGCTATGCGCAGGTCTGGTTTTGTTTACAAAAACCAGATTCCCAATTTTGTTTTCTTAGATATAATATTACTTAAGTGTAAAAACAGGTAATTATGATACGCCTAGAGGTTTTCTTTTATAAAATAATACATCATTGATTTAAGTATATGGTACAGATAAATATAAAACTAGTTATATCTTGCCTCTGCAAATCTTCTAAAATGGCAAATGAGTTAGGGCATTTATTCTGCCAGATGGAGGGTTAAGAAACTGCTGCAATTTCACTCAGTCATGCTTGACCAGGTGAGTTGTTTCATTGCTAATAAGACGCACAGAGGTGAGAAGGTGACAAGACACCCTTCCATGACTATTCATGGAGTTGCCTGTGACCTTGAGAACAGCCACTTCATCACTTGGCTCTACTGATGACTAGGTGAAAAGCTTGTAGCAAGGACAAAACGAGCATAGAACAAAATTATATTACTATCTTAAACATAAGTTTCATAAAACTACTTGAACATTCTATTTTACCACTTAACAATTATTTTTATACATTTATTTTGATTAAAATAATTTTGATAGTTAATAAAGACTGTAATAATTTGTTTTGTTCATAATAAGTCGGTCGTTATTGCTTTAAAACGTGTAGGCCTATTTCAACTAAAGAAATTTTCCTTATATTGCAAGTTTGTTTCAGGAGACCTTGGAGAAACTCTTTACAGTTTTTGGTCAAGTTGGAGACAAAATAATTTTAAATTAAAACGCTTTTTAGCGAACAATTTATTTGTTGCACAAGGTTGGCACCACAACTGGTGACTAAATAGTTTTATTATACATACTAGTCCTCAACTGTATACGACTTACTCTATAAAATGTATACTACCTATAAAAACACATATTTTTATTCAATTTTTATTTATGGTAGTGATTAGAACAAAATTAAAGCAATGTAATCTGTCAGGTCATTGTGTGAAAAATCTTATAACTTTGTCATGTTCTGCTTGTTCTAATTCCTTAATTTATGACGCTTACTTTTAGCATATTTAGGGCTGACCAAGAAAGTTGTGAATCGAAGGAATTGTGAACAGTGTTAATATCTTTAAAATGTACATTTATATATCACCAAACAACTACCAATGTATAATGACGATACTACAGTTTCAAGTGGTGAGTTATTTAGTTATCATTGACTAAAGACACAAGAAGATTGTTCGCTACACTAGGTTCCATGAAGCCGGTTCGTTTATTCTGTAAAATGTCTAGTTTTTGTTCTGTTTTCACAGGTAGCACCAGTAGTCTCCCTTTTTCAAGCTCCCTCTCTCGCCTCTCCCTTTCTCTCTCTCCAACACATGTTGAAGTCACTAATAGCTGAGCTAATTGTACTCCAGTGTTCACAGCGCTTAACTGAAACCAAGCAAGTTAGGTAGCAGCTCATGTGCACGTCTAATGCTTTGCCTTGGATTGTCTATTTGTTTCTAAAGTACATGATTATATACTATATAACTTTCAGTCTTTTTTAAACTTGCTTCCGTATTAAAATATTAAGATAATTCTCAAACCATTTGAATTTTTCTTTTTATGACAAAAAATTAGTTGTTTATTCTTGTTATTAATTTCAAAAAGGTTGTAAACATAGAGAAAAATTATACAATAATAAATCCATGAAAATACTTAAAATGAAGTGGTTTAGGCTTACTCATTTAATTTTGGCGTAATTATAAATTTCAAAATGAGATGATTGTGAATAATGTTAAAAATAATCCCATACAGATATAAATTTCAAAAGTGTGCTCCTGTTTCAGGAATTCAACTAAATTTGTGTTAAAGACCAAGTGAGGTGTTTTAAAAATGTAACAGACTGAAGTTGAAAACATTCCAACTAACCATGTTAGAAAGAAACTTTTTAAAATTTAATTGAAACTTTAAAAGATGTTTAGTAAAAAAGAAAAACCTATAAACAAGAGTCTGAACAGTATGGAGTACCTGGATCAGTAATATGCACCTTAATTATTTGGAGTATGGTAACGTAAAAGACAGACTTAGAGCCAGCAGGCCTGCATCTATGTTTAAGAATATCGAAACTGCAATTCTAGTTGCACTGATACCCAAGCAGAAGTGGGCTATCCTGTTGACCAAAACTGACTGCCTGATATGATTCAAGAATTAAAAACCCCATTAAAGAATGGAAGACCAATTGAAAATCACTGTTCAATGATTTTAAAAAATGAGCTTCTAATCTTTCATTTCAAAAAACCATAACTTCTTCAGAAGTCATAGAATATTATTAACTTTAAGCTAGGCAATATATACCATTTCTACTAAACAGTTTAGAAAATTGTGGATGAAAAAAGTCTACATGACTTAAGTTCTTCTGAAACTACCCAGCCATTTAAGTTACAAACTGCAGACAATAGCAAGGCTGTGCTTGAGCTCTTTTAAACTGAGTACTATAACAAACTGGTTACCTTTGGCAAAACACGAATGGGTATATCATCAACTCACTTGTCTCAGGAAATGTTTGCCCAACTCCTGTGAAAAATTTAAGATACGCAATTATTATTCTGAATTTGAGTTCACAGATTGCTCCTGTCAATAAAAAAAACAGGTTTTATATGGATCTGTTTGATCCAACTAACTTAATATGACTATTATTTGTCTCAACAAAAATCATCATTCTAGACTCCTGCCAGTGACAGCTTCCTTGGGACTTTGTTCGACTCAACCAGCTAAACCTATTCATCCTTGAAAAACAAACACATGAGCCAAGATGAAATTAATCACTCTTCCCACCTAAATAAAACCACTGAAGAGTAAAGTATTCCTTAACACGTTGAGTGCTGAGGGCTAAATTAAAAATCCTTAACCCAGGCCTAAAATTTTTTAAACGTAAATAACTTCACTTGACATCAGTACACCCCAGATATGGTGACAGTAATCCCTTGGGAGGTGTCAAAGGTGAAAATTATGACGTCATCATCTGCGTCGGGTATACCCGTCGCCAGGCCCTCGTGGAGGAATCTTGTTATTGATAGTAATATTTTTGTTGAAAAACGCACTAAAACACTTCACTGTAATATTTGTTCTGATTTACAACTATTAAAAAATATCTAAAAGAATCCTAAATCTACTATTTATAATATTTACAACCCTACATACCGCCGTTTTATTGAAAATTTATTCACTATGAAACTTGTCAAAGCAGCGAGCTGCGCATAGTGCTGGCTTTGTATTAATAATATACATCATTAATACATTTAGTGTATTAATAATGTACATATTAATACACTAAAATATATACATTAACACACTAATAACACAACAATAAACTAATAAAGAAGATACACCTGGCGGAGAACGAAAAACGCTTGGGAACTCCGGACTGACGCGCACAAACAACAATGGCAATGTTCACAAGGGCCTGACAGCGTAAGAATCTTCCTCGATAAGAGCCGAGCTCACACTGAGCAAACAACATAGCAATGGACTAATGACTGGTATACCCGACGTCAGGCTGCGCAAAGGGAACTGCCCGTCGGGTATACCCGTCGCGCCGCACCGAACGTGTTAATCATACATGGACATAATCAATAGAGTTTTCTAACTCTTCTAAAGTCAAAGCGTATGTTTTGCAGAACTTAAACTTAGAAAAGGGTCAGCAAAGAGACCAAATCTGTTATAATATTTTCAACCAAAAAATAGGATATAAATTACAAAATATTTACACCACCAAGAACCAAAAATTCTACGGTACATCCTCAAGTGATAATAAAAAAGAAGACTGAAGACTAAGATAAGGATCAACAGAAGTTTTAGAACAACTAGAGAAGAAACTTGAGGAAATAAATTGTTGTTGAAGGGCAGTAAAGGGAGAGGATAATTTGGAAGAGCAATTGGATGGCAAAAAGAAAAATTAAAATAGTTAAACAGAAAGTAGTGATAAGAAATCAGACACTAAATTTAAAATCATAGATACAGGTTTCTCACGATTGAGCAGGATGCAGTAGATCAAGCAGAGTATGAGAATCCCGGGTACTTCTTTAGTATTACTTAGTCAATCTCAAATCTTTTCATACTTTGATCATACAGTTTTGGTATGCTAAATATCAATATTTAGTAAAAATTAGGTGTCAGAACCATAGAGTTAGTATCATTAGTGATACATTAGTATACACCGAGGCCACCCATATACATCGTGCCGCGGCAGTTATGGTTAGGTTAGCATAGCGTATTGTAGAATATGTCTTTACAAATTCTACTGACTGATAAGTGGTTTGCGACAGTGAAAATATATTAATATAGGTTCATTCTACAATATAATAACCTACTAACGTAACCTAACTTAATCATAACTGCCGCGGCATGATGTATATGGGCGGCCTCGGTGTATACTAATGTATGACTAATGATACTAATTCTATATTTCTGACACCTAATTTTTAATAAATATTTGTATTTAGCATCCCAAAAATGTATTATCAAAGTATGAACAGATTTGAGGTTGACTAAGTAATACTATACAATTGCCGAATCCTGTTTTTGAAAACTATACCAAAAAAGACAATTAGTCTTGTAGACGTCAAGGGTGGATCAAGAAAATCAACTAATTACAAAATGATATGTTAAATTTAAATGTTGATGAGAACGATGGTGAGATCACATTTTAGAGGTTCTGTTCTGATAATAATTTGTTTGCTGCAAGGAGTGTTGATCGGTGCAGGAGCCATCGATGCCCTAATCCATTCTACTTCCACCTGAGTACTACCAATTTACGAACATATCTACATACACCACATAAGAACTATCTTATGATAACAATAATATTTCCGAACATCCAGATGAATTTACCTTTTGTTCTTCTTTGTTGTATCTCTTTTTTTGTATTTAATATTTATTACTTTTCATGTAACCTACAAGTGAAAAAAAGTTAGGGCCAAGAAGCCCTTTCTAACACTTGACCTGGGGACCAACGGCTTTACGTGACTGGGACGGCCTGCCTGCCATTGCTCAGGTAGAAATGTTAATAAATCCTCGTTGCTCAGGTAGGATACCTGCCTACCTTGTTGCTTGGGTGGGAGTTTGCCATCCTACATATGGCCACCAGATAAATGATTTGCCATGAAAATAGTTTTTCTGCGATATCTCAAACAATAATTGTCGTAGATCAAACTAGTTTTCAACTTGGTGTTTAGCACAAACAACTACGGTACCTATTTTATTAATATAATTAAGATGCCTAGACGGCATCAATCCATGGTGTCAGGTGTAGATGACAAAGAAGATATAAAATTTCGTACATTACCTATAAATGCTCCCGAAAAACTGGATTGGGAAAATCCCAACTGGGAGAATTGGCTTAGACGCTGGGAACGATATAGAGTTGTTTCGAAGCTGAATGAAGCTCCAGAGATTTACCAAGTGAATACTTTGATTTATACTCTAGGAGACGAAACAGAAGACATTCTGAAGAGGTATCACCTCTCCTCCAAAGAACTGAATAGCTATGATAATGTAATAGGTTGTCTAAATGAGTATTTTAAAGGAAAAACAAACGTAGTATATGAACGTACAGTTTTTCGGAAGGAACCAGTTGGAAGGAGAACCAGTTGAGAGATTTATTAAAGACTTGCATCATATTTCTTTAAATTGCAAATTTGGAAACCTTACAGATGAGCTGGTGATGATTAAGATTATACAAGGGATCCAAGATACCAGACTATCGGAAGAAATGCAAATACAAGATAATTTAACTCTGATAATGGTGGAAGGAAAGGTGAGACAGGCTGAGACAGTGAAGAAACAGCAATCAATAGTTAGAAGTCATGTATCGGAATCTGTTATTGGGGTAGCAGCCAAAAGACCATTAAGAAGTCAATTAGAACATAAGCCTGATGAAAACAGAAAATGTTGGAAGTGTGGTAAGTCATTTCCTCATGTTAATTCTACATGTCCTGCTCTAAAAGTGAAATGCCGGAAATGTTTCAGAGTTGGTCATTTTGAAAAGATGTGTAAAAGCAAAATCAACTATGTTGCGGGTAATGAAAACTCTGAATTCCACAATCAGAATGTAACGCAATTAGATGTAATATCAGAAGCGTTTTTGAATAACACAAACTGTGTTCTATCTCAATCATGGGAAGTAGATTTACTTATAGGGAGTAATTTACTCAAGTTCTGTGTAGATAGTGGTGCAGATGTTACTATTATATCTGAAGCAACATATGAAAAATGCTTCAAAAAGAAATATCGTTTGGATAATTGTGATTTAAAACTGTTTGGGCCTGGTAGGTCTCCAATATATGTACTTGGGAAATTCCGAGCTAGGTTGGTCTACTCTGAGGATAAGACTTGCTGGCAAGATATTTATGTTATATTGGGAGAACAAAAACCTTTATTAGGCAGGCCAGCTATTGAAGGATTGGGCCTAATTAAATGGGCGAATTCATTGAAAACCCATACTCATATAGTGAGTAAATATCCTGAGCTATTTGATGGAATTGGGCTGTTAAAAACTGATGCTTATTCAATTGGCCTAAAAGAAGGTATTCAACCATATGCTATTGGGTGAGCAAGACGTATTCCTTATAGATTACGATCGAAAACTGAAAATGAACTGATCAAATTAGAAGAAAAACATAATTTCTAAAGTTGATAAGCCTACTGACTGGGTAGCTGGGATGGTAGTAGTCCCGAAAGCTAACGGGGATGTTCGTATTTGCATAGACTACACACAGCTGAATAAAGCAATCAAAAGATAAAGACTGATGCTGCCATCGGTGGATGATATACTGGGACAGCTGCAAAAATTATATACTATTGAATATTCTTGACCAAATCCACGTTTTATATTACTGCCATGAGTCTAAGATATTAATCGATCCAATGGAAAAGGTTTATTATAAGTTCATTGGAAGATTACGAACTATTTAATTGCGTTTCACCGTGACCCGCAGCGACCGTATTAAGTTGCATTATAGGTGTGACCACTCCCGGGTTAATGGTATACATGCAGTTACTGGATGCTTTACCAATTTTGACTTTTTTAACACCAGTGGATAGAATCAGTCAATATTTTCTTAAAAACGCTTGCTATTCCATGGAAATAACCTTTTATACAAAACAAAATCAAAAATCCTAAATTTTTTTAAATTATATTTTTTATTTATCTCCATTATTATTCATGCTTTTATAATTTTTGTTTAGTTTGATTTGCAGTTTTTCATTTTGAACTCGAATTTGAAAAATATTTTGGTCAAGGACATTTATTTCATATCATCACATAAAAATTACAGTCATGGCAAATCACCTATGGTGGCCGACTATCTATTTACAAAATGTTAATAGGAGCTATGACCACAACAAACAAATTTGTATATATTCCTGGAGGACAGGCACCTGATTGCAATGCAAATTACGAATTTTTGTTGAGTAAGCAGACAATTTGGTTAAGTTAGATTATGTTCGAAGTAAGTAAAAAGGATATTTTTAGGGATAACAAATTAATTTTATTGGCAAACCAATTGGTCAAAATCCGTTATATGACCCCCAACTGTATTTTTCAAAAACAATTTTAATGCAATATTTTTCAAAAACAATTTTAAAAAATGCAATATTTTTCAAAACCATTTTAAATAACGCAATATGTAAATATAGGCCTATACAGAATATAAACTAAAACACAATAGTTATAACAGTTTTCTAATCACATATAATAGTATACTAGATTAGGATAAGTTGGATTCTGTTTGGTTAGGCTATGATGTGTTAAGTTAGGTTGGGTTGTTTGGTTAGGTTTGCGTAGCTTATCCATTCATTATATAACGATGCTGAAGAAAAAAATACAGTTGGGGGGCATATAATGGATTTTGACCAACCAATTACATATTCATGTTCAGCATCAGAAAATATATGAAATGAAAAATAATTGTAGAAAAGTATGCCTACAGATTATTGAAAAAGCTGGTTTATTTACCATCATAGAAAAATGTTTTTCGATTGTTCAGTAAAATACAAGAATTTCTGTAGCTGAAATCAACCTCCTCAAGAAATATAAACTCATATTTCAACACTTTTTTCAAAAAGAAATGGTATTTTCAGAAGCGTCTAAAAAATGCATAATTGCCAGCCTACAATACAAGGATCTATTCTGGGTGGGAACTTAAATCTGCCACACTGGGAAATGTAGCTTGAGTAGACAAACTGAATGAGCAAACATGTGACAAACTGGTTAATTCTAGTTACTTGTACAACATTTTAAATTCTTTGGTATTTATGCAGTTTCTTGCCACCAAACAAAACTGAAAATTGTTATTTGAAATGGGTCTAGAATTGGCTGTATTTTCACGAGATATGCTTTTTATTCTGCGGAAATCACATATTTTATCGAAACATTCGCAACTAAAATGTCACAACTTCTAGTATTTCTGTCACATTTCCGTTAATTTAATCCGTGTTTTCATGATTTTTTTTATTTTTATGTGTTTTTTGCGCTGAATAAAAATGTTGGTCTATAACAATTTCTCGAGATATAATGGAAAAACTACTTTTCCAGCGAAACGTGATTATCGGCCACTACGCAATCATTTTAAACAACAAATATTAATCACAAAACTGAATTCAACTATATTCCCGACGGAGTTACCAATTTTTGTTGAGTAAATAAACAACTAGGACATGTTTGGTGAGGTCAGTAAAAAATTCATTTTCGGGCTAAAAAAATAATTGTATACTACAAAACCAAATATATATTTGTGTTCAGCACAAAAATGTACGTGTGTGGGTGGGTCGGTATCACTGTAGGTGTATGGGCTGGCGAGTGGGTCGATACCACTGTACGTGTTTGTGCAGGCGGGTGGGTCAATATCACTCCCCCATCTTGATCATTATTGTTGTATGATTAAGAGTAATTTATTGTGTTCTGCTAGGGGCTGATTATTTTATTGATATTCTTAGTGGGAGCTGTTGTTGATTTTAGTTTGTTGATAGTACAGTAGGTTAAATGTGTAAGTTTTAATACGTATTCGCAAAAAATCACTATCTGAAAAATATATAATAAACGTGACAGAAGGATTATATAATTTTTACTCAACTAGGATAAGTTAGGTTATGTTTGGTTAGGTCAATAAAAATGCACTTTTCCGGCTGAAAAAACAATTTTACTGCAACAAAAATTATATATTTGTGTTCAGCATTAAAAAACTTGTGAAATGAAAATAAATTTGTCGAAAAGTAAAGATTTTTTAAAATGTTGGTTATTTCACTATCATATATAAAACTAGTTTTACATTTTTCGTTAAAAAATGAGTTTTCTGCAGTTAAATCAACCTCCTTAAGAGATATAAACTCATATTTTACCACTTTTTCAACAAGAAATCATATTTTCAGAGGTAACAAAAATGCGCATAATTATCCATTCTTGAGCATAATAGAGAATTGGTATATTAAATAGGCCTTGTAGCTTTGATTGATACTTCATATTATAATTCCAAGGGTTTTCCTGAGCATTTATTTTTGTTGTTATTAACCTAAACCTACCTAGTAGGCCTAGGCCATGTCTATTATTGTTAAATTCAACCCTTTTCAACCATACAAGCTAAATCAATTTTGAAGATTGAAGCCGTTGGGATAAATAAGTGGTAGACACCTAATTAATAGATGTTTTGATAAATCATAGCCTAAGTAATATTGAACTTAGTTTTTATACAGATACAAAACAAATCCATTTTTAACTGTGAAAGTAGGTTTAGGCCTGGTTATAAATGACTTGGCCAAGTAGCCTTAAAACTAAATAATCAATTTAGTAGAAAATGTACCATAGTAATCATTTATAACAGAGGCTAGCATAATTATAATATAACTTACTTGTAGGATCAGGAACAACTCAGGGGAATGAATACTTAATGCGAAGCGGGACGCTAAAAGCCACCATAGCGTCAGCTTTATCTAACCAAAACATGGGGGACACACTTAATTGACACTAATAATTTTAAAAAAACAAAACCAAAGATTCACTCACGACATGACACAACATAGCACAACGACAGTGGACAATCACTTACGATTACGACGGTAGAATGATAGGATGAGGAATTGTGGATGGACGATAGAGGCCAATGGTTAGATTCCACGAATTCCTGTTACATTTCTGGTTTTTATCAGTTCATGTTTATATAACTGTAACTTTTACCAAATTTGCCTACCTCTAGAAAAGTTACCATCGTGAGCATATTACTATAATATTGAATACAATGAAAGCTCTAGTTTTAATTTTACTAACAGCAATTGCGCATTTTTCGTAAACTTTTACTTTCTTTGTCATTAGTTGGAGTACAGAATGAATCCCAAGATAGTCCACAGGTTTTTACCTTTCATTTTATTCAAGGTTTTTGCCGATCCCATGTCTCTCTGCACCTTAATCAGACTAGGCCTATCATTTTTTTCTACTACACTAAATTAAAACACATTTGAATCGTCAGCATCACTATTTAGTCGATTTTTTATGTGATGTATGAAGTTTTGCTAAGAACATCAGTAAAGCTGTACAAACTATGTTGTATTCTATAAAAACTTTTGTAAGACTGTATATTTACTTATTAGGTTTCGTTTATACTTACATCTTACATAAAAAAATACTTGATGAAACTTCGGTGTTCAAATGTTCATAATAGCTTTATGTAACGAACTAAAAGAACCAGTGGAACGCGCGCTGTGTGTATAGCAATCAAACCATTTTCAAGTGGTTGCATTCTGGCTTTCTTGAAGGCGTTGTGGAACATCTCACCGCGCTATAAAAACGTCGGCACGGTAATGTTTGGTTGAAGAAATTTAGATTGTTTTTTTAGATTACTTTATTAGTAAGTGTACAAAAATTTATTGAGGTGCTGATTTTAATATGGACATACTCAAGGATAACTACAAGAGGTTTAGAAATATTATTAATAGACATAATTTTCAAGCTATATATATATATATATATATATATATATATATATATATATATATATATATATATATATACCAGTGTACCAACTAAGTTAAGTGACATTTCGGAAACATGCATTGACAACTTTATCACTAAAATTAAAAATTGTACGAGTAATGTTATACAGCCATTAATTTTAGGTGAACATGCTATTAAACTAACTTTCCCAATTATTAACAACATTACAAAAATAAATAAAAAAATATCTTAAATAGGAAAATTAATACAACTACTATATAACTTGTAACTACAACTAGTATCCACAGATTACTCTGTGCTTGCAGGAATTGAGATTTAGAATTAATTCAGAACAATGGCAGGACGTATATAATATATATGATATAGACGAAAAATATGATACATTTTTAGAGATATTTTATATTATTATAACATAACCTGTCCACGGACAAAAAAAACATGTAACCATTAATACCAAAAATAGATGACTAACCTAGATGTAAGAAACGCCAAGAACAAAATGCACCAAAGCTACTCAAACTGAAAAAGAACTAAGGAAATAGCTGACAAAACTGCTCACATTGAAGCCAAAGATAAGTAATAGTGATATAAATAAGGCCAAATCAGCGCTGAGAGCATCCAATAATAAATTCAATAAGGTTTGGAAAATGCTTGAATTAACCAACCACAAGGACACTCAAGGTAAAAACAGATTGGTGCTAAAATATCCTACTAGTAGAGATATTTTAAAAAAACAAAAAGGAAATTGGAGAAACTTGTAATAGATTTTTTGTAAATGTAGACAATGCAACAAAAAACAACAAGACTAATAGACCTATTTCAATAAATAACATCAATAACGTGAACCTTCAAAGTACTTTCAATAACTTTAGCCAAATATCAACAAAATGGCCGTATTATGTTATGTTCATGTACAAAATGTTCTGGACATAATTTTTAAGTTCCAGCCAATAACATCAGGTGGTATCGATGAGATTACCATGAGGGATCTCAAGTTTTGTAGATTAGAATTAGCTGAACCACTCACTCACATCATAAACAATGTGATGTAGAGATGATCTATCTTTAAGAATGGGAATGAAACCAAGTTTAGTAACTATTGCCCAGTCTCACTCCTGCCTTCTTTTTCTAAAAAAATTAAAAGAGCAATAGGCGAACAACTTACAAACTTCTTGGAAAAACAAAATCTGTTGTGCACCAGATAGTATAAGTTTAGGAGAGGCAAATCATAATGTATCCTAGAGAAGAAACTATAATTAATGTAGCCAGAGTTACTGGAGCCAGCATCAGAGAAAAATGACATGATTTCTGAAGGAAGACATTTCTAACCATAACACGGACATGGAGCAATCTGAGGATCAAGAACAGTAAGATCCAGTGCCAGAATCTAGTATGTATTAACCACCCACCCTCTCCTACATGTACAGTGGTACTGACCTACACCCACCCACTCCTACGTGTACAGTGGTATTGACCCACCCACCCACTCCTACACGTACAGTGGTATTGGCACAAGTGGCGAGTGACACACCATTCTCAGGGCATAGCTAAACATTTGCTAAACTCACGCTAAACCAACACATTTGAAGCAGGAGCGCTACTTGAATCAATTTAGGCGTACCACTGCCCTGTTGTTTTTTAACAAGGCCACAATTAACGTGTTAAATGATTGCTAAAATATACAGAATTATCCTAAGCTGAATGTACTTGTAATTTGTGATTCCATTTCCATTATTTATTAACTTCAGTCATAACACTGCCTTAAATAATATGTTGATACCATCACAAAAACCATATTGAAGTCAAGGAGCAGTTAGTTTTATATTTACAGAACAACCAAATATTAAGTGAGTGTCAGTATATTTATTTATTTATTTATTTATTTATTGAACCAACGGCAATGCCTTTTTAAACAAAGATTAACAAACATACAGAAATAACCGTTGTACACTAAAAATATTATGAATAAACAATATGACTATCAAAAATAACAAACAATAAAAAACTAACATGGTAAAGTAAATAAATAGTAACAACGAACATGAAATAAATTAAACTAATAAACTTTCAAAATTCAACAATGAAAAGACTAAAGCTAACTAGACTAAACAAATGATAACAATAAACCAATACTGAAAGCAAATAACAAAATAACTAGCGTTATAATGAATGTGTGCAAGTGTAATGTAATCGGATGAAGTGTGTAGGTGTGTGGGTGTGTGTGTGTATATGTGTGTAAAAGTTGGCAGGGTGTGAGTATTTATAGGTCAGTAGAAGGAAGGTAGAAGGTTAGGAAGGAGCGAGGTGAAAAAGGTTTACAGACAAGATAAGTCCATCATTTTTAGCCTCTTCTTAAATGCATGGATGCTGTCAAAGTGGAAGTCAACCTGACCAGAGATAGCATTTCCGATGCTCATTAGGCGAGGGAGTGGACTGTTCTTCAGATAGTTTCTGCTGTGGGCTCTTCTTATGAACGGCTCAAAAGATCTAGTAGTTCCTGGAACACGAAACTCGACTAGCTGCAGAAGTTCTGGGCAGTCAAGAATTCCACGAATCAACTTGAAGAGGAACACAGCATCTGCAACAGCTCTACGATGCTCCAAAGGCCGCAGGTTGAACTTCAGAAGCTCGAGTTGATCAACAGGCACATCCCAGCAACGATAGCCCAGCGAGAACCCTATCATTCTAATGAAGCGACGCTGAATTCCCTGAAGTCTGGTTATGTGAATGTCTAGGTAAGGTCGCCATACTACGCCACCGTATTCTAGGACTTGGAGTACAAAGGACTTATACAAAAGACCCAGTGAATGCGCTGAAAGACCACTCTTCGCCACTCTGGCAATAAGACCGATGACTCGTCTAGCTTTTGTGCAGATGTCATCAATGTGTTGCTCACAAGATAAAGAGGATGTGAGATGGATACCAAGGTCTCTTATGTCACTACAACGTTCCAGGGTTGCTCTATCAGCAGTGTAGTTGTTGACAACAATGTTTCCCCTTCTACTGAAAGTAATTACTTTACATTTCTCCACATTAAGAGACATCTGGTTCATCTCACACCAATGCATAACATGATTAAGGGACCTCTGCAGAACATCACAGTCTTCTCTAGTCTTGATCGGGTAGAACAGCTTAATATCATCAGCATATAGTAGAAACTTAGATTCAATACTCTCGGTAATATCATTGATGAAGACATTAAAAAGATAAGGTCCAAGCAGGGAACCCTGAGGAACCCCGGATTTCACTGAGAAGGGATCAGACATACCGGAGCTATATTTCACTACTGAAAATCTATCAGTATACTATATCAGTATAAATATAGACAGGATCCCTCATAGACTTTGTGGAGGGGTATTTTGATGCATTCGAAGGAGGTGAGACAGTGATTGGATGCTTTGCCGATCTGTTAACACCTTCTACTGTGTTACTTTACCCATTCTAATTGAGAAACTCAAATAGTCAGTCTTGACTGTATATTTCCGGAATCTCTAATGCATGCTGGTAGTAAAGTGAAACAATGGATTCAAACTATCTACAATAAGATAATAGCTACAGGCAACTTGCCAAAATCATTTATGCGTTCAAAGAATATAGCTGTTCTAAAGCCTAGAAAAGACACTGAACGAGTGGAAATTTATCGCCCAATACCTCTTTTTAGTGTTTGTTATAATTTCTGGAAAGACTGTTATACAACAGAACTAGGGGAAACCCCTGCACAATTCGCGTGCCAACCCCACCACTCGCTACGCTCGTGAAGTAAGATCGGCCTGCTGCCTCACCTGAGAACTCTGCTTTTAGCTCCTTTTTAAAACTCGGCATGTGGCCTCGTAGGGGAGATTGGCCTACGGCCTCGTCAAAACGCTCTGCTACGGGCCTCACCAAAGCATTCTGCTACAGTCCCATTTGTGGATCTCGGCATGTCACCTCGTGAAGAAGATCAGCCTACTGCCTAGTCAGGTTTGTTGACCACTATGACCATGAATTTGGTTTTCGGGGCAGTGGACCCCCTAAACATTATCTTTCTAAAATCTGATGGTAAATTAATATCTAAGAGAAGAATGCTTTTAATATGGATACCTCGCTTGGGCGTTTTATTTTAGTATTGCCCTTTTTCTGGTGTTAGGAGATTTTATATTGTTTTTGGGACATATACCCCTTATTATTTGCCCTTTTAACAATCTGATGGTATATTTGTATTTAGGAGAAAAACATTTAAATTGATACACCACTTAAGTAGATACAATCAGTGTTTAACAATTTTATATTTTCAATAATTTCAGTTTTTGGGTCCCCGATACCCCATTTTATTTTATTTTTAGCTGGAATGCATATATAAGGTGCGCGTGTGTTAAGCGTGCAGAACTGTAAAGGTTTGCCAATTTTACTCTAGCTTTTTTTCAAATTAGGCTATAAAAACGACTTTATTGTGATTTTCCCATAAGAAATACTTTGGGGCAGTTTTTGGGTAAAAAAAGATCGCCATCTTGTTTTCGAGTATAAATAGTAGTTTTGTGAATTTTCCTGAAGGTTTTAGACCGAGAGCTTGAATTCAAATATACACTTCATGGGGGGGGGGGGGGTAATACACTTTACATTTTTATTTCTATTACTATCTAGTGACTTTTGGAGTTCTTCCAAGTTAAACACAGCTTTTATCTAATTTTTAAATAAAAAAATATATATAAAGCTGAAAAATTATACGCTATAGTACAAATAATTGAAAAATTATGAAAGATCAGAATACAGGGCCAGGTAATTTTTTTCAATTCATGTCTAAATAACAATGGGAACAATTAATACAAATTCAGTACAATAAAATCAAAATAAAATCAGCACACAAATAAAATCAAATAACAAGCAAATTATACCAAAAAGCCACAGAGCACAATCCTCGGCCCAGTTCTTTTTATAATTTACATAAACTAGTAAACGCCATAACTAAACAAATTCCTCTTAATAACTTCCCAATTTCAGATGATACCATTCTATTTACAGGCAGGGTATCATTAAAACTTAAAAATACACAACAATTAGAAATAGAAACATATCAGACAGTAAACCAATTGGCACAATATTTTACAGAACAATCACTCACATTGAATCCATCCTAAACAAAATTACATGTATTTACGTCTGTGTGTCTCACAAATGAGAAACCTGACTAATACAGCCCCTCTTAGCCTAATTTTTGGAGTTAGAATTAGCTCAAGCTACAAATTTCTTATGAGTAAGACGGGATGATATGCTGTCCTGGAAAATCATGTTGAGGTTTTTGAAACCAAGCTAGTAAAGTTCCTTCTGAGAGAAATCAGCAGATTTCAAATTGGTTAACGTGCAAGGACTTTTTACTTTTCTTTATTTGAATACCACTTAAATTATTCAATAATTTTCAGAACAATTGTAGGATGCCCCCGCAGTCTCACTGTCAGGTTATTTGTCTTTTTTTATGAATGCGTCATGTTTGTTGTAAGACAGGGAAAGATCCTAGATGAAAATAGGCTAACTCATACATACAATACCAGGTTTAAACACAACTTAACTAAATATCACAAACTGTCAGTATGTGAAAAAAAATCCTGAATACTTGGGGGAAACACGTTTTCAAGCTCTGCCAAATGTTATTAAATAAATAAAAGACATCAACAAGTTCAATGCACGATTTAAAACTATGTTGATGGAACATACCTTTTATGATCTGGAAAGCTACCTCAACCTTAGATAGCTTACCTGACCTCCAGCTTTGAACTTTATTAAACCTATAAATGTTACCCAACAAACCTATTGACCTAACTTATTGATTTGGACAAAGGTACAAATCCAACGCCACTGTGGATGGACTACTGGACGATGTGGGATGTAAGATAAAAGGCTTTATAACATAATTCATAGTTATTTGATTTGATATATTATCATAGACGTTCTATTATACCATAGTCTATGATATTATTTAAATTAAGATTATATTTTCTATTTAAAGTGCAATATAGTTATACAATGAATATTACAACAAATAAAGAAATACCTGAATCAGCATATGAATTGCGCATAACTGCTAACTAAATAAAAAATGAAAATTACTATTTTACAATGTTTGTTACAAATGGAGAGGTTAGATCTAAAAGTCCTCTATTACACCTAATCATTTATTACTGTAAAACGAATAATTGTAAATAAATCAAAACATTATTTTGGTATGTAAAATTAAATTAATTACAAGATAGTAATAATACAAAATAGAAATTAAATAACAAACAATAGCTTATATAAATATAAAGGATTCTATATTAACAATCTTACAAAAGAAAAAACTGTAAACTTAAACTCACATTCATATTCTCATACTACATATCATTTCTTTACCTTAGTACATAGCTCCAGTTTTTATTAGATACAACTACGGAGGGAAGTGTAAGCAAACGTAGAGAACTGCACCGTAGCGAAGCAAGAGCAGTCGGCTAATATGATAATACGGTAATTGGAGAGGTCAATACCAGCGTACTTGTATTGTACGGTGGGTTAGTCAATATTACTGTGCGTGTAGGGTGGGTGGGTCAATATCATATATACTATGACCATATCAAAGGCTTTCGACTAGTTTGTAATTGTTTAGTTTACCATTACCTTGTAAAGTATTTCTCACTATTTGTATACTCAGTTATAACTAAATTGAGTTTTCTTATTTATTACTATATTAGTATTAATAAAGTCGTGAATCGTCTAGAACCTTCTACCGTAACACGGTCTATTAGAATATTCCATTCCATGACTGCGAAGTTTTGCTTCTTCTCACTTCCGTCATATTCATGCAGTCATTTCCATTGTGCTGATTCATCCTCTTTCACTTCATTTCAATCCAGCAACTTCCTAAGACTGACCAGGTGAGATACACCACTTTTAAGCCTCAATTATCCAAGAGTTAAACTGTAATTATTGTTACAGTCTCTTTATTATTGTATATAAGTATCAGAACTTAATAATTGCTGTATTAAATGTTAGTTTTGAAGTATTCAAAGATAAATCTATTATTATTTCTAGGTCTGAATAGGCCTACTTCCTCTTTGGTCTGATTCAGTTTACTAATCACATTTGTAAGCTAACTGCAATGGTTTATAAATTATTCTTACAGATTAGTGTTCATTATTATAAAACATGACCTAAAAACTGTTTGTGTTGGTCTGGAGGTCACCTACTCCTCAACTTATTATATTTAGTCATCCTATTGCAAGGGCTTTCAAAGAAGCCTAATTCATTTTTTAATTTACAGAAAAACTCAACAAACATGAGCAAAGCACCTGCAATTGGTATTGATTTGGGGACCACCTACTCCTGTGTGGGTGTTTTCCAACATGGAAAAGTAGAAATTATTGCCAATGATCAAGGCAATAGAACCACACCCAGTTATGTGGCTTTCACAGATACTGAGAGATTAATAGGAGATGCAGCAAAGAACCAAGTTGCAATGAACCCCAACAACACAATATTTGGTAAGATAATAACCATAAGTAGATTAAGGTGTTGATTAGACCAAATAAAAATAAGGTTTTTATGCAGTTTCTTGCTACCAATCAAAATTGGAAATTTTTTACTTAAAAAAATGGGTCTAGATTTGCCTGTATTTTCACGAGATATTGGTTTTATTCCCCGAAAATCGCATTTTATCGAAAAATTCGAAAAAACCAATGTCTCAACTTAATATTTCTGTCACATTTCCGTTAATGTAATTGGTGTATTAATGATCTATTTTTAATTTTGATGTGTGTTTTACGCCGAAATTTGTAAACTTTTATGGTCTATTACAATTATTTCTCGAGATATAATGGGAAAACAACTTTCGCGGCGAAATGCGATTATCGGCCATTACGCAATCATATTAAGCCACAATTATTAATCACGAAAACTGAAATCAACTATATTACTGCCGGAGTTACAAATATTTGTTGAGTAAATAGACAACTAGGATATGTTTAGTGAGGTCAGTACAACTGAATTCAACTATATTCCTGCCGGAGTTACAAATATTTGTTGAGTAAATAGACAACTAGGAAATGTTTAGTGAGGTCAGTATAGAATGCATTTTTCGGGCTGAAGAAATAATTTTACTACCAAACCAATTATAAATTTGTGTTCAGCATATAAAACACGTGAAATGAAAAAAATATTCGTCGAAAAGTAACAAATTAAAAAAAAATAGATTTGTTCATCAGATAAAAAACTACGTTTTCCATTTTCGGTAAAAAATGAGTTCCGCTGATGAAATCAACCTCCCTAAGAGATACAAACTGATATTTCACCACTTTTTCAACAAGAAATAATTTTCAGAGGTGGCAAGAAAGTGTGTACTTTACGAAAATCGAGACAGAGGATTTTATTGGTATCCTGTTATTGCGTTTGAAAATTTCTAGATTATTTGTCAATACAAGAAAATCTTTTTTTATGTAAATACCAATAATTTTTAAGTTAGACCTCGACATGAAAATAAAAGCTCCTGAGTACTGATCATTTATCAGCGTGGAAAACACTTCATTATAATTTCATTTTGTTTGTATAACTTTTGTAGGAAGCCAAGGGATGTGTTGTGAAACATACCTAACTTTTTGTGCATTCAGTTTCAACATGATCTCAATAAAATAGCACTTCGTTGAATAATATGAGTTGGCTCAATTTAACACATCTAAAGTCTGTTAGAAAATATAGTTCTAAACCTTGGGCAAACGTGTGATTTTTATATAGCACAAGCACTCGTGTGGGATATTTTCCACCCCATTTTTTTTTCATTAGGCTACACAAAAATATTTATATTTTTATGTAGTTCTTTGTTAATGGTTTGTTTTAGAAATTTAAAAGTGAACATTAATCCTTACTAGTCATAGGTGCTCACTGCGCATAGCGTTACTCTTTCCAGAAGTAATAAATATCTATCTACTGTTCCATACGTCATACTCATTACGACACCATTAATTATATTGGTCTATATTATTATAGGGTGGCTACTCACCGGGAATTTAGGGAAAACCTGGAATTGTGCTTGAATTTTGGTAACCATCAGGAATTCTCGTCGAGTGAGATGAGAGTAATCCGGTGAAGTCAGCAAGGTTTAGACTTGGAACTGAAGAGCTCCAGTTAAACTCAAGCGATAAGTTCGGGAAACCTCTTCAATCTTCGTATGATTAAAGACACGAGTCGATTCGGCACATTGATATGTTCAAAATAATACACGTGGAATAGTTTGACAAAACGGTTGCAACCAAAACAGTTTTGACGTCAAAACAGTTGAATGAAACTGTTGCAGACAATATGATAGCTTCACCGACCGCAGTTTGCCGAGACCAGCACACAAATCAATCCAATGTCAAGCGTCGCCTCTTAGATTTGTTGACATTCCTGTTGCAACTTACGCTGCAGGTTAAAGTTGCGACTAAACTTTGTTTTCCTTTTGTTCTATTGATATCCGACAATGCTCATTGTTGCTGTCTGTTCTACTGCAGCTATTTGCAAAATGTTTAAATATATTGGTGCCGAATTATTGTTTCAATGAAACTGTTCCGTTCTTTTTAAATACGGTAACAAAAGTACATCGACAACAGGCTGGGTGAGGATGGGCTGATGCATTTGTTTTCGTTTACAATTACCGGCAACAACAGGTGGGCAACAAGAAGAGATAATGTGAATGGTAATTTTTTACCTGCGAAGATCCTGTTTTGTTAATTAACCTTCCAGTTTATTTATTCAGGTACTATCAATAAAATGCAGAACGTTAACAAACTATTTATTGTTGATAAAAACATTATTGTAAAGTTCATTGGATATTGTTTCAAGTGTGGAACGTTTTGTGTTGTAGTTTATATTGACTTAAAGGTCTAAGCCTACTAACTGAAAAATCGAAATTTTTGACAAAGTGTTTGTGTGAACTATTATTTATTAAAACCAACAATGTTATTATGCAGTTTCTTGCCACGAAATTTAATTTTAAAACTACCTGAAATGGGTCAATAATTGACAACAATTTTGTGAGAATATTTTATTCTGCGGAAATCGTTTTTACCGAACAATCGAATAAACTAATGTCACAACTTTTAGTATTTTTGATATATTTCTGTTAATTTAAATGATATTATAATCATATTATTTTTATTTTGACAAGTTGTTTTTGCGCTAAATACAAAATTGAAAATTATTTAGGTCAATACAAATTATTTCTCGAGATATAATGGAAAAACTACTTTTGCGGCAAATCATGATAGGCAATCATTGTATATGTGATTATATACATAAGGTTTAACAAAAAAAGTAACTGAATTCACGCACACTCCTGTCGTAATGACGGACGGTAGACCGTCACGGAGGCCAATCACCCAAATTCAACGCAAATTACGAATTTTTTTTTGGAGTTAATAGACAATTAGGATAGGTTAGGTCATGTTTGGTTAGGTAAGTATAAAATGTATTTTTCAGGCTGAATAAATAATTTTACTGCTAACACAATTATACATTTGCATTCAGCTTAAAAAACATGTGAAATGGAAAAGAAATTTGACTTAAAAACTATTTTTAAAAAAGTTGGTTTTTTCACTATCAGATAAACTAGTTTTTTTGAATTTACGTTAGAAAAGAGTTTTCTGCGGAGGAAATCAACCTCCTCAAAAAAAACTCATGTTTCACCACTTTTTAACAAGAAATTGTATTTTCATAGGTGACAAGAAATTGTAACTTACCACAACATGTAAAATGAAAAAATGTCGTAAAATAACGATTTAAAATTTTTTTTTTTTTTTACATATCAGATAAAACACTAGTTTTGTTTTCAACTCATTGTGTTATTGATATACCAGTAATTAATTAAAGCTGGACCTATCGCAAATAGTCCGTAGGCTTATTAGTAAAAATTGTATTAAAGTAAGTTTTTGTAAGTGATTGTATATCACTAGATTTTGAGCCTACTTATTAATGAAATAAAAAATGTTAGGTAACTGCTAATTCAAACTTAGGATACTTATACAATAATTCAATTTCTTTACGACCTACAAGATTATTGACATGCCTAGCTGCATTAATCGTTGAATGTAATGAAATACACGTGCTTTTTTATGTATTGTACTATAATGAGTGATTATGTCAATTCAGAAATATATTTCTCTGTAAGTGCACCTTGAATTTTGTTTGAACTCCCTTGGAAAAAACCTTGAATTATGCTTGATTTTTTTTTTTTTTTTTTTTATACATGAAGTAGCCACCCTGTATTACGTTAACTAACCTTAACTGCCGTTTTATCATACGTTTGGGTCAATCATTTTCCCCTTAGTCCTGGTATCCAAGCCATGTGGACTTGCCGCTCAATTAAAATAGCGGGTTAAGTGGGCGGATGCAATCCCTTTACGTTCCGTGTAACGACACAGATGCCATACCATGCGATTTGCACTGTAGCCATCCTCGTTGTTTTGGCACCAGTATTTCTAGCACCTGTTATAATATACTGCATTCTCTTATTGCTAGTTGAAGTTATATTGTTATTTATTTTTAGTTGTGCAAGTCATTGTTATATTTATATGCTCTATTATGTAAATTATGGCTTATATTGAAGTCGTAAACTTTGACGATTTTGTGAGTGATATTATTATTTGAGGACTACCGCTTAAAACATAACTTAGTGGGAAGTATAATTTTCATGGTTTAATTCATAAATGCAATTACTTATTTGATTTGGGCTTAGGTCTATATAAATATTTTTCTTTTTTAATTATTGTGCAATTTTTAGCAAACTTGTAACTTAATAGAAGATTGTGTAAAATTAACATTGTAACATATTTGATTCATAATTAACACATTCGATGCTGAAAAAATAAGTTAAAAACATGTAAAAAATGTCAGATGCTAAAATAATATTTTGTACCAAAACAATACCTTATATAGTCAGGAAACAGGGTTGATACACCAAATCCAGTTTATGGCCTCAATTCTGGTAGATCGGGGCTTCCGAAGTGATCGTCCGCCGGTGATGGAACCGCACATCGCAACGAAACCCATGCGCGCCGCGAGACGCCTGCCGCCATTAGAACAGTGACAATAGTTATAAATACAACTCGATACATCACAATTATATACACACACTCTATTTACATATATTTACAGCCCATCCATCCATCCAGTACACATTGTCTTTTGTAGCCAACTGGAAAAAATGACGCGATCCACGAACGAAAAACTCCGAAACGTGACGTGAGAAACAGGCTATAATGCGGCGCAAATCTGACCCTTCTAAGGCAAGAGGCTAGGCGACACTGAAGCCTACAAGCCAGCATTGCTCCGTCCACCGCCGGCGACCGATCCGCTGTGCGCGCAAGCACGCTACCCCCCGCCAGTGTTCGACTCGCACGAAATGTGTTAAATTATACAAATGATTTAAAAATATATTTACCTCTTAGCATTCCCATATTTTATTAGCAAGAAAAAATGAATTGTGTGAGGATTCAAAAAAATCTTTTTAATGGGTTTGGGAAAATTACAATTTACAAAGGTATAGGCTTAAACAAAGCTTTATTTTACTAATTTCAAACAATGAAGTAATGAATAATGGTTAACTGTGGTTGGCCAAATTGCGTTATGAAATAAAAACAAAACATTACAAGTTAAAAAACTTACACTAATAATCTGCCAATGAATTATTTAGTATAAGTGTATTCTGTTCACTGTACTGTAAACTATCAAGTTCGAAGTCACTATCGTCAGAAATCGAATTACTTTCTCCCTCACTCTCATCTAACATCTCCAAAATCCTCCTTTGGTTTAAATCAAAGTGTTACATTTTAAATGTGAATACACAATATGTACACACAAAATGAACTAGTAAAATGATACTGAAAAATTAAATACAATTTGAAAAAAATAATGGTTTAAAACTTGAAACGTAAGCAAACGTGTGGGGTGGAATACACCTCAAGCTAAGTTTATCGATGTGCTTTGAGCAAGGGAAAAGTGGAAAATGGTTGACTATTTGTAGACAAGTGGAGAGGGTGATAACGGAAATGTACTCAGATGGGCATTTGTGTAAACTCGGTCCACATTCTGAAAGTCAGGGAAAACAAATTTGGTCAGGGAAATGAACAACAATTCTGGAAAGTCAGGGAAATCTGCCCCAGTGATGAATTTGAGAGGATTGTTTTATGCTCTAGTCGGCTGTAACCTCAAATAATGTTTCATTTGTCTAGTTATGCTATACAATTAGTTTAAATGGTGGTCAATAGTGCAATGTCCTACATCATTTTATACACAAATAGATTTACCATCCAATGTTAAATTTTGAGTTTCAAAACGTCATCTGTTTGGTTGGTTGTGGAGAGCTAGCGTAGTCCCTTGTAAATGTAATTCAGTTTAAACCAGCTGTGGTTACGGGTCTCGCTAACTAACAAAATTACAGGCACAAATATTGTTATTAGTTAGAGTATCTATTGTAGGTGTACAATCGAGGCCTATTTGTTCTGATAATATTCTCCTGTGTTGAAATAAGTATGTTAAATGTAATTTTTCTTCACTTGTAAGATTAATTTTGTGAAACTCGTATATATATTTACTTTTTTGTTATATATATATTATATGTATTATATAAATTGTTCTGTAAATAAAATCAGTTTTTACCTGAAAGAGTGAATACGAGGTATGTCCAGAAAGTAAGTTCCGTTTCCATTTATATCCGCTGCAGCGCTGCGATCGCAGTTCCGCGCATGCGCGGCAGACGCTCTGTATCAAGGAGAATAAACGTGCGCCATTTTGAGATCGCTGTCAGTCTCGTACGCTTTGTTGTGCTTGTTTAAAATGTCGGTGTTGATCGAAAATCCCGCCGCTTGTGAAATCAGATCTGTGATTCGTTTTCTGAATGCTAAGAAAGTGAAACCGAATGACATTTATCGGCAAATTTGCGAGGTTTACGGACAAAATGCGATGAGTGATTCAATGGTGAGAAGATGGGTCCGACAGTTTAATGAAGGACGTAATGAAGTGCATGATGAAGAACGAAGTGGGCGTCCATCTTTGATTACAGAAGAACTGGTTCACACGATTGATGGGAAGATCAAGGAAAACCGTAAGTTTATAATGAGTGCTCTCGCTATGGAATTCCCCCAAATCTCACGATCTTACATCTGAAGTCTTTCCTTGGCGGTCAACACTTCAACGATGACGAAGAGCTGAAAGAAAATGTTTCCAAATGGTTGAAGACACAGGCGGCAACCTTCTATGAAGAAGGCATAGAAAAACTTGTGCCACGCTATGACAAATGCCTGCAAAATTTCGGCAGTTATGTAGAAAAGTAGTTTAAGAGTTGTAGATTTTAGTGCAATAAATATTTTTTCTGTATCTGTAGACAAATTATTTTTATTACCAAACGGAACTTACTTTCTGGACGTACCTCGTATATTTTTTTGTTATGAATCATGCCGAACATAAATAGGCCTATGCCCATTTGGTTTTGTGGTCAAATAGGTAGGCCTATTTCACTTAGGCCTATAAGGTAGCAAACACTCTCATGATATCAAACTGTGATAGACTAAGATATCATGATAATACGGTATCTTAGAAAATTATCATGATATCTTAGTCCTCTGTCTGGCCTCCCAAAAGATATAGAAACGTGATCTTTCTTCAAGGACGGATGAATAATCTGACTTAATGTTTGAATGAATTCAATATGAACAGGCTTAAATTGTATGCTGACTGAACTATTTAATTCAGTCAATTTATTAATCTCTAGTGCTGCTTATATTGGTGAGTTTTAGTTTAAACATTGACTGCTACAGAATATATATATATATATATATATATATACAGGGTGTTCAGTAAAACTGTTTTAATAATATGGGATGTTATAGTGTACAAAAAAATGAGCAAAAAATGTCATGTGAATGTATGTCCTAAAACCTTTAGTTTTCCGTCTTTATGTGTTTTTTATATAAAAATTCATAAATTTGGATGTACTGAAGGTACAATTGTGAAAATTCATGATTGTACTACCATATAGTAGTATATATTTAATATATATATTTAATATATATATATATATATATATATATATATATAAATAAATCTTCATCTAATTCAAAATAGTGGATGTTTAATTTTTTCTAACAAATATGTAAAAACTGAATAATTTTACAAACAAAATGCAGGAATAGTGTTTTTAAGTAAATCTAATTATAATATTCAACAAAAACGGATAAGAAACAGCTGAATTATACTGCAAAACAAAACAATTTTGTACAGAATTAACTAAATGCTAGTGCGGTGTTAAATATGTGTGTACTTTGAACAGCTGATTTCATGTCAATCTGCTATTTCATATGAACAGCTATTTATGCTATTAATTACAGGTTTTGTTTCCATTGTTGGCATTATTCATTAGTAACAAAAAGAATAATCATGTACACGTTTTTTGTGAGTGTTTCTGAACAGTAGTTTATTGTATTGTTAGTTTTAATTAGTTAGTGTTTGTAATTTATCTTATGACAAAGTTATTTTTATTATTTTCATAGTTTCATTTTATTAACAACTAGTGGCAGATAATGTAATGTACAACTTTACCAACTCAGAAATGGCAGACATGCATGACATGGCTCATTGTAGTAGTACTCAAGCGAGAAGACTGAATGAGAAACGTTTTACAAATCGTGTTATACCTTGTCATACAACTTTTGCAAAGGTCCATCAACGACTTGCAGATACAGGAAGATTTAATCACCAAAGAAAAGGTAACTAGGCCGACTGGTTTCAGTAAGAACTCCTGATTTTTAATGAAAACCAAACCTAATATTAATAGTATAAAAAACAGCTGTTCATATGAAATAGCAGATTGACATGAAATCAGCTGTCGAAAGTACACACATATTTAAAACCACACTAGCCTTTGGTTAATGCTGTAAAGCATTGTTTTACGTTTTGCGGCATAATTGAGTTGTTTCTTATCCGTTAATGTTAAAACAAACACTGTGAATATTAACAATAAGATTTACTAAAAACATTATTCCTGCATTTTGTTTGTAAAATTAGTCAGTTTTAGATATTTCAGTTAGAAAAAAATTAACGTCCTCCATTTTGAAACCGGAGAAGATTTATTTTTTATATTTTTTTTAGATACAACTACTATAGGGCAGTACAATCTTGAAGTTTCACAATTGTACCTTTGGCATATCCAAATTTATGAATTTTTATTTATTATTTATGAAGTTTTTTGCTCATTTTTATGTGTACAATAACATCCCAAATTATTAAAACCGTTTTACCGAACACCTACTTTATATATACAGTAAACTCCTGATTATCCGCGCGTACTACGGAAAGCGGGAAAGTAAGTACAGTATGTACCTTACAGTCCAGTATTTATAAAAAAAGGACTGAACTGACAAGTTGATTGAGTATAAAACGTGCGCAGGCCTTCTCCGAACTCACGCAGTAGGCTTGTGCCCAAACTATTTTTATCTCTGAGTCACCGTTACTCGTCTGAGTCATCTGACACCAGTACTGTACATTAGAGAGTGAGTGCTGACGCTGAGCGGTCAAAGTTTATTTCTCGTCTTTTATCGTGTTTAGTGATTGTGTTGTCTTGTTGAGTATTTTTCGTTGCGGATTTAAAATGGCTGAAAAGCGAAAGAAGGTTGTGTTGACGATTGCTCAAAAACTGGAAATGATTTCCAAATTAGAAAACGGCGCTTCAAGGAAGCAGATGTGTTTAGATTATGGAATAGGGGAAACAACAGTGCGTGACATTTTAAAGAACAAAGAAAAATTGCTGAACTTTTCATCAATGTCAAACAGTGCTTCCGGGATGAAAAAACGAAAAATTATGAAGAAGTCTACCTTTGATGAACTAGATACGGCTTTGGTGGAATGGTTAGCTCAGGTGCGAAGTGAGGGAATTCAAGTAAATGGTCCTATCATTTCGGCGAAGGCAAAGGTTTTTTTTATTTGTTAGGCATGGAATGTCCATTTGATGCATCATCCGGGTGGTTGACCTGTTTTAAGCAGCGTCATGGAATTCATGAGATTGGACTTCATGGTGAAAAACTTAGTGGTGACCAGCAAGCAGTGGATGATTTTCAACGGGAATTTGAAGAATTTGTTTCAGAAGAGAAGTTATCCTTTGAACAAATTTATAATGCAGACGAATCGGGACTCTTTTGGAAATGTCTTCCCACCAGCACGTTAGCATATGAAAGTGAACGTCAAGCTCCTGGACACAAAAGTAGCAAGGAAAGGTACACCATCATATCATGCAGTAACGTTACAGGTGAGCATAAACTTAAACTTGCTGTCATTGGAAAGTCTAAAAAACCGAGATCGTTGAAAGGCACTAGAGCAGAAAATTTGCCTGTTGATTATTTTTACCAGAAAAAAGGATGGATGGACCAAACAATATTTAAACAATGGTTCGATAAGATCTTTGTTGTTAAAGTGCGAAAACACCTCAAAACAAAAAAAAAGTCTGAAAAGGCTGTTCTGATTGACAACGCACTCTCTCATCCGACTACAAGTGTGCTTAAATTTTCTGATGGAAAATTTTGTGCAATGTTTCTCCCCCCTAACATTACTGCACTAATACAACCTATGGACCAGGGGGCAATTGCGTCAATGAAGAGACAATATCGAACCAAACTGCTAATGAGCAAAATTGAAGGTTGTGATCTCAAACAGTATTGGAAAGAAAACACAATCTTAGATAGCATCTACGATATTGCATCTGCATGTGAATCGGTAAGAAAATCAACCCTCATTAAGTCATGGAGAAAAATCTTCCCTAAAGTTGAAGAAAATGTCAATCAGAACGAAGAAAACAATGACAAGGGCGAGGAGGATTTGAACACGCCTACTGCAAATCTGGCCGAGAGTAAAAACTGTTCCTGGTGGTGAGAACGTCCACGATGAGAACATTGAAGAGTGGTTGGAGTGTGACGCCGACGATGCTGGCTTTGAAAGATTGACGGATGAGGGAATCATTCAAAAAGCAATGGGAGAGATTGTGAGTGAAGAAGAGCGGCAAAGTGAGAGCGAAGAAGAAGATGCTAACGCACAGGCGCAGATGACTAACGAAGTGGCTTTACAACATGTCAACGAACTGCTCCGTTATCTAGAGGAACAAGACGAAGACGCGCAGTTGGCTGAAAAACTTATGCTACGCAAAATTCAATCGCGGATTAAAAAAAGGTGTTTCCAAAGGAAGAAACAGAAACAAGTGACCGATTTTTTTTTTTTTTTTTTTTTTTTTTTTAAAGAGGTTGTAATTTCTGTACTATTTATGTTTATTGTACTGTATATTGTATTTTATGTCTTATTGTATGTACTGTATAGTATACTGTATTAAATAAATTGTTTTTTATGTTAAAATAGTTTTTCTCTTTTGTTCTCTCCCAATATCGGTATTTTTGCGGATAATCCGCGATTTTCGTTATCCGTGGCAGTCGCACCACCCGATTCCGCAAATAATCGGGAGTTTACTGTATCAGCCCTAGAAGCTAATATAAAGTAATTTAATAAATTTTCCTTTTGACATTACAAGACTATTTATGACCAAAAAAATTTGTCTGTCATCCAAAATAACTTTGTAATTGATGTCACAATTAACCACGTTAACGTTATGCTGGTTTTGTCATGCACTCCATGTCTGTAATGTCCGAAATTGCATAAAATATATCTAAAAACACTTTTTTGTTAGTTGTTACAGTAATTTAAATATTAATTAGTTTCTAATGGGTGAGGCTTTACTGCTGGTCTTTATGGAACTTGTCAAATATAATATAGAACAATAATACAATATAAAACACTAATATGATTGTTTAAAAATCAAAATATATACAATTCAATAATATTTATTGTTTATTCATAAGACGCCGATCGTCAAGATATGGGCGAATATGGATTTCGAATGAGTGTAGATGAGCTTGTATAACTATACAATTGTGTAAATGAACTTTGTAAATGTGTAAATCGAAGCATAGGCCAAAAACGCGGGAATTCGAAACAAACTACACGTTAGAATGTTAAAGTTAAAGATTGTCTTATTTTACCATGAGAAGTTAGGGCTATGGAGCCCTCTCTAACACTTAACCTGGGGACCAACGGCTTTATGTGACTTCCGATCCATGGGAGCTGCAGGGCAAAATCTATTAGAGGTCACATCGGGAATCAAACCCAGATCAGCAGTGTGGCAAGCCAGCGCCTTAGCCTCTTGTCTACGGCAGCTCCTCTGTGGTGTTAGTAGGCCAAATGTGTGTGTAAACCATTCATGTAAAGTGTCTTTTTAATAAATCAATCAAGCAAAAGGGTATAAACCTTTTTAATTTCTGAAGAATATTGTCTCTAATAATTTATTCGTTTTCATGTAAAAGAAGTCATGTTTGTGGCAAACTGTAAAATCTTGATATATTAAGTCCAAAAGCTATTTACTCTTTCATCACGAAATCTTCAGAACAACTGAACAGATTTTGATTGAATGTAGAGGGAAACCCGGAGCCTGCTGTGGGGTTCACAGCACTGAAAGGGTTAAATACTTCAGCCACCTAGCCTTACTGAACATATTTTTCACAAGAACATGCTAGTGATCAACATGTTCATCAACTGGAACAAGAGTGTACATTAAATCGTAGTTTAGCTTTGTTTTGTCTCTGCCAGCAATTTTTATTTTTCTATACATCCACTATGGGAGGTTGGATGAGTTAACAACAACAGTATTTGTATTGGTGGGTCAACTATATATCCACCCTTAATTATATGCCATTTTACTCAAACAATATAAAATAAACTAGGAGACACCTCTGCACGCTACGTGTGCCAATCCTGTCACTCGCTGTGCTCGTTATACCTCGGCCTTCGACCTTGGCTAGTGACTTTTGACAACCAATAAATGTAGGTTAACTGAATAACATAAAATCACAATATTAAATTTATTTATAGTATCTCACTCACACTACTTGCGTTGCTACCTATTTATTATCATAAACACCCAATGATATTACTTTGCCCATTTCAAACGTGTTTATTTCATTTGTTTTTATTTAACAGGTAAAGATTTAGAATAAACACATTAGATTTCTATTTAAACTATGTTTACAGCCTTTCCTGGTTTAACATTATGAAAGCTCTAACCTCATCAATATTACAAACACCATTGTTTGTTTACATTTAAACAGGTGTTAACACTTTGTAAATCATTATTTACATTTGAACAGCTGTTACGTTTCTATTCATAAAAATCTTTCCATGTTATTCTTATGGCCGAAAAACTGAGTTTGAGGGCTTCCCGTGCCCTACAGGGTGAAAACATTGAAGAATTAAGACCTTATTGCACAACTACGGACAGAGGCAAATCTTTTGACACCTCGGCAATTTCAATTGGTTAAAAAATAAAGGAGGAGTTGCATTGACAAAAAATGGCTTCACTTTTTTATGTTGTTAGGCAACCAAATATTCAAAAACGTCTAATGACATCTGCTATATTAAGGTCAAATGCAGAAGTTGTAGCTACGGACACTTGTCGCATTTAAAGTGTTTAATACTCTCTTCAAGGGTTAGCCCACTTATGTAATATTAATTAAATAATCCAGTTGCTGTATTTCAAAAAGTTATCCGTCTCAAAATATTAATATTATACTTTTTCTGGTTAATTAATCTAATTATATCTTGGATACTGGCAGACCCAATGACCAATCAAATTCTTGGTAGAAATATTCATATTACATGAGATATATATATTTTGTTAAGTAATAATATAATACTAGAAAAGTCTGGGTAAATTTATTGATTGGCATTTTTTTTATTTATTTTTTTTTTTATTGCGCTTTGTTTTTTGTTCATTTAAGCCTGTGACTTTAATTTTATAAATGTTGTCTTAGTGGATGCCTTAGTTAAATGGTAAGGAGGTTAAATACCTGGTGAAGAGAAAAGATCAAAGAATGTATGATGATATATGTTGGCTGTCTGTCAATATCAATTTAAGAAACACTTTATTAACGTAACTTTTTGTTCTAGATGCTAAGAGGTTAATTGGTAGAAAGTTCGATGATGTAACAGTTCAAGCTGACATGAAGCATTGGCCCTTTGATGTTGTAAGTGATGACGGAAAACCAAAGATCCAAGTCAACTACAAAGGGGAGACTAAAACATTTTACCCTGAAGAGGTGAGTTTTCATAATGTCTTAAGTTTTAATTGTGTTTAACCTAAATTTATTTGCTCAGGTACTTTTCTTTTGTATATATAATTTGTAAAATGAAGGTAATCTAAGATTTATTTAGAATTAAAAAGATAATTACAGATGAATCATCTTGGGGTGTAGTCATATGTACACATAGACTCAAAAAAGGTGTCCTGGCTGTTAATTTTCAGATTCTATACACTTATTTAACAAGTTCAGTGCGGTTAACGCCAATGAGCGTTGTGGTATCACCACGCTATATGCGGCTGACGCCCATTAGGCGTAACGTTAGCCTGAAGTTGCACGGCTCCCCATGCCCTTGGTACCCATATTATGGTAAACAGGAGGGACTGTTTACCAATGTATGTTTTGGGATACTAGTCCACAGACTGACACTATACACATGAAATTACCAGAATTTAGGAGCTCTTGGGATGGCAAGCCGTTTTACCCAGGAGTTTTTTTTTTATTATAGACACATGAATGAAATGTAGAACACATAAATGATGTATAATTCGTATTTAACCTCTTCACTGCCGATATCCGTACATTATAGACGCACATTATTTTATGTTAAAAGTTGTGTTCCAGCTGTCAATTTTTCAGTGTTCATTGTTTGTGTTTTCGTATTTATATTTATATAACAATCATAAATAATGAACTTTTTTCTTGTTGAATATTGTGTTTCTGTCAATATGGAAGAATCTAATCTTGAGCACAAAATATTTCTTGAACTTTTAATGAGTTGTTATTGTAAAAGAGGCAAAGTCAGAGTTTGTCAACAAATGGAAGATTTGCAATATCTACCTTCTAATTAGAATAAGTATGTGGGTTTTTCACCCTAGACTAACAAATATATGTAAAATAAGGTAAACAACCACCAGTTTAGCTACAAATTTTTTTTCAACCATTTATATGGTTCAAAGTAGGAAAAAAATAATTTTCAAAGAACTTAAACTCTTTTACAAAAAATTTTGTAAATACTCGTATAACAAAATTTAATTTTTCAATATTCTTTAACTGGTACGCTAAATTACTAAAAATCATTTGGAGGATGTCTTTTTCTAGAAAAAGAATTCTACAACATTTTTATCAAAAGCTTACATTTTGTTAAAAAATGCCCTGGCAGTTTACGCATGTCCAAATCTATGGGCGCTGACGGTGAATGGGTTAACTAACATACATTGCTACAAAAATTATATTGATGATTTATTTTTACTTAGATTGGGGCCACAGAGATAATAACACTGCTTAGTTAATGTAGTAAAATGATGAAATTTTTCAGCACAGCCCTTAGGTATCTAATTTTTTGTTAGTAGAGAACATGTAGTTTAGAGAAAATATGAAGAAAAACACTTTCTTCATTCAGGCGCACATTTCTGCTAACGTCTCCAGTTATGGTTTCACCAGTTCTTCTGCGTGAGTTTAACAAAAAACAAAGTGGGTTACTATAATTCTGTCCTTGAACAAGTTTTGTAGAACAAATAACTACACCACTTATATCGTAACATTTGGAAGAAGGTTGCCATAGGCCATCGTTTAGCACACAGTGCTGTTGAATACTTCACACACTTCTCATCCAGTGCATCGACTCCTGCTTTTGTTTGATTAAAATACATTATAATTTTGGGTTTACCATTATCCTTATCTATTCGTACTTGGTTATGCATTGTTGATATGATGATCACTGATTTAGCTCTTTTAGGCGTAAAAGAGGTTAAAGTTGCACCGTGGATAAACCCAAACATCAATTAACCAACTTACTTGTTCCTAGCTGGTAAGAATTTTGTGGGAATCTCTTTATTCGTTTTAAATACCCACATATGTCAACCCCTTTTTTCAATACTTCAGTCAACTCAATAGAACTAACCTAGTTGTTGGCTGTTATGTTGCAGTTTGATTGTTCTATTGCTTTAGTTATCCTAATCACAAACTGTGTTGGTTTCATCAGTTTCTTCTCTTGAGCATTTAAGGTTTGGCCATCAAAATCTTGCGCGTATAACGTAAACACATAAAAGGTAGCATCAGTGTGGCACATATCTAGAGATATTTACAAGGCTTGTTATAGATGTACATTTTATTAATAAACTTAGATCTCCCACGAAATGCTACTAACATTTCATCATCACTGGCAGACTCCCCAATCTTTTATAAACTCTTGTCAGTTTTCGGTACATTCACAAAATATCTCAGATATGGGAGGTAAGGCATCAGTCTTACGACGCTCCTCTGGTTGTGGGGTCAACAAATCTCAAACAATGAAGTAGAACTCCAAATCTTGCTTTTGAAGTGACATGCCTAAATATATCCTGCCCAAACCCATCGGTTGCAAACAATGATTTGTAATCTTCTCTGTTTAAATTGATAAAAGCAGAGTAAAAGCGTAAACCAAAAAGTTCTCTTACGTTCACATGCATCAGTTTTATGCCAAGCATGTTCATCATAGTTGGGTCTTTATTAATTTTTCATTCATCCATTTCAGTATAGTATTCAAGATATTTTCTTTAAAAGTAAATTCCAAATACAAATAGTAGTTGGGTTATTACCTGTTTGTGCTGGAGGACAAACCGTCGGAATGTGGATTATATTGTGCTACCGCACGTGTGAACTCTCAGACATGATCAGCAGACCAACGATACCTATTCTGGCCAAAATAGTATTTTTCCAGCGGTTCGAAGTGCCTGGTTCTTCATTTTCGTCACTGTCACTTATCACTTCACTGACTGAAATATTTTCACTACCCTTATATTTTGACAAAGTTTCAAGAGAATGCACTACTTCTTCATTTTTTAGCTTGTTCAGACTTTGAACTGTGGTCACTATGTACAGAAATGTTATCATCTGAAACATCTTCACTTCCTACTCTGTCCTTGTGCCAGTGTTAAAATGTCTCTTCAAAATCTGAGTCAAAAAAAAAAAAAAATACTTGATGAAGGGCCGGGACATGATTCCATGACGTACTGTCCTGGGTCCGTCACTCAGACCGCTCACAACAAACAAATCTACAAATGTTGATACGGCATGACTGACACTATAAAACTGTTTCAGGGGTGGGGAGGGAAAACTGACATGGCGAGCGTAAATTTGAAACTGTTAAATTCAAATAATAAAATAATTCCAGCTATCTGTAAGACCGAACCCCAGGACGATATGAACTAATGTATATTTTTTTCTGTTAATTCATGTATATAACTGTTAAATTTCAAGTCAGATTTACAATAAACAGAGTAGAATTCAAAAAAATATCCTTTATTTTTTGCTCTAAAGCGATGTAAGGTTAGAAACTTAACAGCTAGGACACCTTTTTTGTCACACCCTGTATATATAAATACATACATTGATCATCGAAGTATACATTTTCATGTTGCTTTCACTCATTCACTTGAGAACTGTCTTGTGGTTTCTCTATTTTGTTATATTTGAAGTGTTACTATTCACTACGGTCTGTTTAACAGGTCTCTTCAATGGTGTTGACCAAAATGAAGGAAACAGCCGAAGCATATCTCGGCAAGACAGTTACCAATGCTGTGATCACAGTGCCAGCCTACTTCAACGATTCACAGAGACAAGCTACCAAGGACTCTGGTGCTATTGCAGGCCTCAATGTTCTAAGGATAATCAACGAACCTACTGCAGCTGCTATTGCCTACGGATTAGACAAAAAGGTGAATAATCGCAGATAAAGCTCAGCTGCCAGTCCTTATTTTTGAATTTCTTTAACTTAACAATTTTTTTTATGATACATTCTTTAGCGACATTTTGAATTTACTCTCATCAAAATGTGTGTCTTTTTACAGCAATTTGCCTACAAATTGACTAAAAGGTAAATAGTTGTTTGTTGCTCAACTAACGGCACTTTTTTTTGTTTTTCCATAACTAACAGTGTCAACACCACTGTCTGTTTATGGGCCTCTCAACTTGGTACACCAATATTCTATTTCACAAATCTCAGTAGCATTTAACTTCAAGATATGTGACTTCGAAATAATCTACCCCTTCATCAGACTGTTTTTAGTTCCTTAATTTTGTACATCATATTTAAAAACATGATTTAAACATGACTGTGCATCGAATAGTAATTCCATTTATCAAGATATACTATAGCCACATTTTTAATCAAATTTCATTTAAATGTATCTGTCTATCAAAAGTGTTGCGGCGTCAAATATTGTCGTATATCAGTCACAGTCTGTTGATTTATATATATATATATATATATATATATATATATATTTATTTATTTATTTATTTATGTTGATGTAACTTATTAATGTTATAGTGAAGAATTTTTAAATGTAATTCTGAATTTTCTAAAATCGGTTCTTTGACTTGAAGATGCCATTATTTGAATTACTATATTAGTTGTATCATTTGTGTTGTGTACCACTTGGAACATGTGTTATGGCAGGTCTCTTCAGATGCTGTTTTGGAACTTAATTGGGCAATAGAATCAATTTAATTTCTCTGGACAATTATAATATCATGTACAACTATAATTTGCTTTAACATAGGCCTTCTTTGATTATTATCTGAAGATTTGATTATTACTGCAAATTTAATTATACATTTTCAGTTTTTACTATGAATAAAAACTTGGTTTTGTAAACTTAAATTGTATAATTGATATTTGGAATTTATATCATAATTTTCAAAAGTTGTAAATTCCTTAACGATATTTTTCACTGAGAAAATACTTCTACAGTAATATAAAATTCTTTTGTTTATTTTCAGGGCCATGGAGAAAGGAACGTTTTGATCTTCGACTTGGGTGGTGGAACTTTTGATGTTTCCATTCTAACTATTGAAGATGGTATTTTTGAAGTAAAATCTACAGCCGGTGATACTCACTTGGGAGGTGAGGATTTCGACAACAGGATGGTTAATCATTTTGTTCAAGAATTCAAAAGAAAATATAAGAAAGATTTAACCCAAAATAAGCGAGCTCTGCGTCGTCTGAGAACAGCTTGTGAACGTGCAAAGCGAACTCTCTCATCCTCCACTCAAGCAAGCATTGAAATTGATTCCCTTTATGAAGGAATTGACTTTTACACCTCAATCACCCGAGCACGTTTTGAAGAATTGAATGCTGATCTTTTCCGTAGCACAATGGAACCTGTTGAAAAATCTCTGCGAGATGCCAAGATGGATAAAGCCCAGATCCATGACATTGTTCTGGTTGGTGGATCCACCCGTATACCTAAGGTTCAGAAGCTTTTGCAGGACTTTTTCAACGGCAAGGAGTTAAATAAGTCTATCAATCCTGATGAGGCTGTTGCTTATGGAGCCGCAGTACAAGCTGCCATCTTGCATGGTGACAAGTCTGAAGAGGTTCAGGACCTTCTGTTACTTGATGTTACACCATTATCTCTTGGTATTGAAACAGCTGGAGGAGTGATGACAGTATTAATCAAACGGAACACCACTATTCCAACAAAGCAAACCCAGACTTTTACCACCTACTCTGACAACCAACCTGGTGTCTTAATCCAGGTGTATGAAGGTGAACGAGCAATGACCAAAGACAACAATCTGCTTGGAAAGTTTGAGCTCATTGGAATCCCACCTGCACCTAGGGGTGTTCCTCAGATTGAAGTAACGTTTGATATTGATGCTAACGGTATCCTTAATGTCACTGCTGTAGAGAAATCCACTGGCAAAGAAAACAAAATTACTATCACCAACGACAAAGGGCGCCTTAGCAAAGAAGATATCGAACGTATGGTCAACGATGCTGAGAAGTACAAGGCTGAAGATGAAAAGCAGAAGTCTGTGATTGCTTCTAAGAACGCCCTCGAGTCATACTGTTTCAACATGAAGAGCACCATGGAAGATGAAAAACTGAAGGTAAATAGTATTTTATTATGGTTCAATCTAATAAAAGGGATTTCTTGATCAGTTTATTACTTGGTAAACCCCGATTACCATCCTCAGACCAGTGGGATTTACGAAGGGACGATCTTCTTAAATCTCTCTTAGGTTTTTGTACTAATACATGGAGAAGATTAATTAAATCCAAGTCAGTTTCGTAACTTTTCCTGTAATTTTTTTTATTTGATATTAATGAAAAAATGTTTTTAAGAGTTGTGCATAGATGATTTTTAATTTTTACTGTTAAAATTATGTGCTTGAAGGGAAACTCCATTTTAATTAATTCTTACAATTCTAATTGAGTAAATTTTCTCTGGAATGTAAAATGATCAGGGTTAAATGAGGAAAGTGAAGTTCTACAAAAAATAAAATAAGATATGTAATATTTTGTTGAAAGATTAAAAGGGTAAATGCTTCGTTCCCAAAACTAACCAATCTCTAATGATGCTCTTTTTAGGTTTTGCTGGGACCAAAATAAAATATTCTATTGACCTCTAAACGTTTCTTTCCATTTTTAATTGGATTAATGATATTAATCTGAAAGTGTATTGATTGACAATTTTAAAACCATATTTGTCGATTACCTATCAAAACAAGAATATTGGCCTGAAGACTATGATCTCGAAATACCATTAAATATTTAAGAAGAATTTGTTTTAAAAATCATCATTTATAATTTTAAATATTAAAAAGGAAACTTGTAGTTATACATTGAACCTACCCAAAATAGCATAACTACTAATATTAAAATGTACAAGTGAAGCCTATATATTATCTCCTGGGTATACTTTAATGTTTTCCAGACTATTCTTTCTCATGCAACTTTATTAGACTATCCTATTTTCCTTGTAGTAGCCTAACATCTTTTCAATGTTTTTCTATTAAAAATGTTGCTCAAATTTGTTTAGGTTAAAATAATGTTTTCATCTGTGCAAGGTATTTAAATCTCTTGTGTATCAATATTTCCAACAATGTTAGTGATCTAAGCATCAAATTTTCAATTTTTATTATATTTAATGATTTATTTAGGACAAAATATCGGAATCTGACAAGACTACAATCCTGGACAAGTGCAACGAAGTGATTCGTTGGTTGGACGCTAATCAGCTGGCAGAAAAAGAAGAATACGAACACAAACAGAAAGAGCTGGAGGCCTTGTGCAATCCCATCATCACCAAGTTGTACCAGAGTGCAGGGGGTGCTCCTCCCGGTGCCGGTGGCATGCCTGGCGGCTTCCCTGGAGCTGGAGGATTTCCCGGTGCAGGAGGCGCAGCCCCTGGAGGTGGAGCCGCTGGTGCTGGGCCCACCATTGAGGAGGTTGACTAAACTCATCTTTCCTTCATTGTTGCATTTAAAAACGACTTTATTTCAATTACATTGCAATGGTTCTCCTGCATTTAGAACCTCAATAGCCTCTATTACTTTTTAGGTCTTTTTAATTTTATTAAAAACTATAAGTAATAATTTAAAAAAAGGAAATGTAATTGAAATATTAAAGAATAAAATAATTTAACAACTAAGCCTTACTATCATTATTCCTTATATCATGGAGAGGGGGGAGGGCTATGGATCATTGTGTAAAATAAAACTTTGAAACTGAAGAAACTATATCCAATATTAATTTATTTTGGTGTATTAATTAACAGGAAAACCAATGTTGAAACTGATAGCTGCTTGGAAAATAAACTGCTGTGTAGCGTGCTATTGTCAGATACAACTTAGACAAATGGAGACACATGTACTTGCTTGCTCATTGCCCAATTAGCAATCATATAGCAATCAATTCCTCAGCAATGGTGACAAAGTGGCTAAAGCTAGGGTCTGCAGAAGGCTAGCTCCAAGGTTCGAATCCCCACTGAGCCAACGCTCAGTAATTCACTTGTTGAAGTTGAATAAAATTCATGCACAGGCCCATGTAAACTGCCGAGCTTTATTTTTTTTATAAAAAGGATAATGAATTCACAAAGAGACTTGCATAACATTATTATCAATAAAGAGTTGTAGCTTATCCTTGCTACTTTGTATTCTTTAAATTAAAAATTTGTAGTGTGAAGCAATTCTTCATGCAAACAATTATTTAAGTAATTTCAACAATACACCATAGATGCAATATGGCAGTTAAACAGGAGAAAATGGCATTTGATAATATTTAAAAGTTTTCAAACTGCAAGCCTTAACCCTCGAACCGGGTTCTACTTTTTCCTGTACCGTCACATAATTTTTTGCGCATTTGCAGACATTTTTTCAAAAAATGATAAAAAATAGTAAAATTATATAACCCTACTTGTATTTGGTATTAGTGCACTCCTAATAAAGCAGGCTATCTAATAATAATAAAATATTACATCTTTGGGAAAACAAAATTTTTTTATGACCCATGATATCTCAGACAATGACTTTTGTAAACATAAAAAGGGGGGGGTCACCTTGAAAACTATATATTATAGCTAAATTCAAAATTCCAAGATAGCCTAAATATTACAAATTTCATCTAGTTTCAGGATATATAAAGGTTTTATATGTTATTTGAAGTATAAAAGTAATTATACTTACAAAACCCTGTGTAGTACAATTTATGCAAACATTTGTTACTGTGGTAACATAATTTTCAAAAATTTGCTAAAAATTCTATATAATCAGTACAGACTTCTAACTAGTACTAAAATTTATAGAATTACTTCTTCTATAAATAAAATACATTTGTAAAATGGTTACCTTGGTAACCTCTGGCTGTGAGCTTAGGGGTCCACAGATAATGATGAAATTTATTTTCTACGCACACCAATGTGATATTCATGTTCAAAATTTTTTTCTTTTATAAAAAGGCTTCAATATAATTTTTTGTGTGTTGTATGTATATACCAAAAGTAAAGTAAACACAATTATATCACAATAACACCATAATTACGTATATTAAGACTTACAAATACAATTGAAAGACAAGTAAACAAAACTTCCAAGGCTAGCGTCAGTTTGAAAAACGCTTTCGCATTGGACAACGAATATTCATCGTATTATTTTCCATTGTTCCCGTCGTCTTGGAACCAAGTCAGGCATACCACAACAATCGGTAACTTCCCGTTTCCAGTGGTATATGAATCTTGTCAATAGCGCTAATAGGCATACTATAACAAGTGATAATATCGAGCGATGTCAAGTCGACAATTTTTTGTCGATTGCCAGTACAGAATCAACACAAGTCGACAATTATTTGTCGAAACGCGGCACGAGGGTTAAGGTACAAAGGCGATTAGAATTTCGAACCCTTAGAACCTGAATGCCAAGTCTCATCCCTTAAACATATTTGGGAGTTGAAGAACTTGCGGTACCTGAGTAAAGACTTGCCTTTTGTATAACCTTGCCATGATTGGGTGTGAGTCTGATTATCAGTTGGAGATATTTCACTTTAGTTGTTAGAAAAATAATGGCAGACTGATTACTTGATTTCTTAAAATAACTAAAAAGTTTTTCATGAATAAATAATCAGCTGGTCATCACAGTAACACTATTTCAC
>JAQJVL010000070.1:0-57500 GCA_035578905.1 Stictocephala bisonia
TAAAAAAAAACTTTTTTGGCCAAAAATTTTTTTGCCCAACCAAAGATGAGCTAACATATCCTTATGACCTATTTACTTGATAGTTGGTAATTTTCATTAAATTCTGGTGCCTGAACTCCGGTAAGAATATAATATGTAATTTCCGTTTTATGGCTGGTAATTTGTGTTTATAGAGATCGCGTAATGGTCGCTAATCACGATGTCACGAAAGTATGATTTACCTTATGTCTCGAGAAATAATTGTTAGTGGCCAAAATCGTTTTCAAATTCATTTTCACCAAATTAATACTCATCACATCAAATTAAAAAACAAAATGGTTTAAATATATTTAATCTTAAGAGAAATGTGTCAAAACTACTAAAAGCTGTTGCGTTGGTATTCTTCGAATGTTTCGGTAAAATATGTGATATCCGGCAATGAAATGCATATCTCGTGAAAATATAGCCAATTCTTGATCTATTTCAGGCAATGTTTTCAAATTTTGTTTGGTGTCGAAACTGCATAATACCCATATATTTCCTATATCCATTATACTCTATACTGCCAAAATAAATATGTAATTTACTAGTTATTACATATTATTTTACGTTTTTACAAATCGTTTATCTTGAAAATGTAAAATAAGCCCACTCTTCCATACACGTACAGTGGTATTGGCCCACCTGCCCACCCATATACGTAAAGTGGTATTGGCCCACCCACCGAATCCATACACGTACAGTGGTATTGGCCCATCCGCCCACCCATACATGTACAGTGGCATTGGTGACACCCACATGACCAATACGAACAGTGGTATTGACCCACCCACCCGCCCATACACTAACAGTGGTATTGAAAACGGCCATACCAGCCAATCAATGCTTTCGTTACAATTCACCGTACGAATTAGAGAGCGATGATGTGACCAGACATAAGAGGCTATTTTTAACAATTTTAGCGTACAATTTGAAAAACTGTCAAAACTAATTGAGTGAAATGACACGATTGCAGCGAGTAATGGGGTTGTCACTCGAAGCGTACACGTGTTTCTCCTGGTCTAAGAATAAGGTTGAATGTTAAGTATTTTGTCAGTCATAATAAAACGTTCAAATTAATGAACGTTTCCACGTTTTTAACTAACCTGATACATTGTTTAATCTACATTGTCAAACCTAAAACTAATAACAGAGTGGTTCTGTGTCGTAAACCACGACATTAAATACAGTTTGCGAGATCCCTTTGTGATGTAAAGAGAAGGTGAGATTGTTCTTCACAGAGGAGTGACAATAATATGTTTTATTTAGAAGTTGAAAAAAATGTATATGCGTAAACAAACAAATCTGATGTAAAACTGACGACATTTTGTAGATAGTATAGATAAAATGTTTACTAAAATTTATGGATTTTATAAATCTAACAATTTTCAAAAAAACTAATATTAACTGTTTACAATATTTTTATAATATTATTTTTTTTTACATTAACCTGAAGTATTTATGTTTACTATGATAATTAATTGATTGGCGTATATAATTCTTACTTACGTAAACAAATAAACATGATGCAAAACTGACAACATTTTGAAGATAGTATTAATAAAATGTTCACTAGCATTTACGTATTTTATAAATACTAACAATTTAAAAAAAACCTAATAAAAACGTTGTTAATATTTATATAATTTGTTACTCCTCGTAATCCTAAGATGGAAAAAAGTTGTAAGATTAGGGACTATTTCCCCACCAATTTATAAGATAATAGTATGGTAATTAATAGTAAAATAAATTTGGTAAATATGCACTTGCTAGTCCGTCAGAATTCGTGAATATATCTTATATTTACGTGAGAGGTTGTTTTGGCGTGAATACCTGTCAACAAAACTAATCATTTTAAAATTATATTTTTGCAATATTTATTTTATACTTTTATTTTTCGACCAAAAATACATTTTCTCACTCCTAAACAAACCTATCTTATCTTACCTCCTTTATCTAATATAAACATATTAGTCTCAGAGCTATGGGATATGTGATTAGTCATGTCACAAATTAATTGTGGTTACATATTATCCCATTCATAACTGACCCCATCATACTAAATATCACTGTCAGCTGTATTGTCCTCGGTACAACAATATATCATGAATTGTTGTACCTCTTGTCCGTGAATCATTATTAATCATACATTAAGAGGGTTGTTTCACATCACGAAATATGCTAAAAAGCTTCTTCTATTTCAAGGACTCGTCCCATAATAATAATCGCACTTGAAGTGTAATTTAATGGAGAAATGTTCCAGTTAATTTTAAGATATTTTTACTAAAAATAGGTAATTTTTCAATGTGTTTTTAATAGTTGAATATTGAACATTAAATTTCATTCTTGGTCATTTTTAGTTTCAACGTATTAGACTGACCTTTTTGTAAAAATACAATGTCACCGCATAGGACCGTAGAAAAGCGTGTTTAAGGTGGATCGGCCGACATTATGGATAACTGAATTCCACTCGCAGCGCTGGCTGTACATCTGACCACGAGTAACTCACACACAGACACTCGACCTCTCCCCCTCCTCGTATATAATTGTAGGTAGTCGTTGAAGCGTGATCCTGCGGGTGCGGGTGCTGTATCTCACTGTACGTGTACGTAGCGATTGTATTGTAGTATAACATGCTGGTAGAAGTACAACCACAAGTTGAGTATATAAAGTTAAAAAAACTGTTAATTTTTTGATATTAAAAAGCATAAGATGCCAAACACGACACATTGTATATTTCGTCGTAATAAAATATTTATAAACATATAGGCTAACATTGCTTATTTAAAATTAAATTTGCTAATTGGCAGTAAAATTACGCAATTTAAAATAACTGATGAGCAAGACAAGTCCTGTGAGGGTTTGTTTTTAAAATTTGGGATAATCGGGAAAAAGTTTCAAAATTGTTAATGTGCCAAAGAAAGCCCAAATTCGCATCTTTGAGGTAATTTATTGATAACTATAAGCATTATTATAATTACAGAACTACTTGGGAGGCGTTTATTAGCTGGTATAAAGTTATTGAAATTGAAAAATATTGAAAATTGTTTTTGACCAAACAGCCTTATGCCCTAAGGTGTCATTAACTATTTGGTTATTGACTTTCCAGCGGTGAGTTGGCAATTTTGGCAACGGCCACCTTAATCAACGCGTGTTTTGTAAGTGACTCTTTGCTCTACGTAATTTTTTTTTTTTTTTTTTTTTTTTTTGTGATATCCCAAAGGATATAATATTATTGTACATTATCAAATTAAAGGAAAATAACTAATTCAGACTCAATCAAGATTATGGTACTAATAATAAAAATTACATTTTATATATGTAGTATTTTTTTTATTTATTCTAGTATTTTATATTATATCTGCAAAATAACAATTCCAATACAGCTATCTTAACAAAAACACTTTATGAAACTAAATTATGACAGTGAACAACGAAAATTAAAATAATCAAGCTGGGAAATTTAATAATACAATCGTATAAACTTCATCTATTTCTATTTACACAGATTAATGTGTACTAATAAAATTAATAATAATAACACATAAAACAAATGTTTGTTCAACTAATACTAATGAAACTAATATTGTTATACAATTACACAAAATAACTTACATTAAACCATATGGTTACCACATTTATTTAAGTAAACTGTAATAATTAATATAATTAAAAATATCAGCTACGGATTGATAAAAATTAATTTAGAAAAGGAGCAAGTAAGAGAACGCATATTTAAACGTTTTCAATAACTTAGTGGTTTCTCAGTAATAGTTTAAAAATTATATGCTGATAAATATACAGGGTGAAAAATATACAGAATTGCTTTCACAACAACGTCAATTTTTTCCATAGATAATTTCACAATTGTTTTAGTAATTGTGCTGTATAAATTTAAATTTTGATCATAATAATTTACTTAAAACCATTAAATAGAGGAGAAATAATATTGTTCAAATAGTTAATTTTAAATTAAAATGACCGCTACTCTTGAAAGGATAAACATTTTTAAGTCCGGTTGAATTGACCTTTAATTTGATGCCAAACTCGACCTAGGCTTATTTTGAAGATTTTCGTTCAACTCCTCGTGGGCCGTCTCCCTAAAAAGATGAAATTTCTCTAATGGCGTCAAAAAGTATGTTCTTTGTAGCTATGACCATACAGACGAGTTCACTGTTACAAGTGAAGTCATACAAAAGTTGTGAAAACGTATCCATATTTTGACCACCCTGTATATACTTTCTGTATATCTAGGCTGCACATAATATGTAAATGTATGTTGTTCCAAATGTTAACTAACAAGTCAGCACTGTTACTTGTAGTAAAGGTTTTACAAATAATATTACAAAGAAAAGATAGAAAGACAAGTTTTTCGTCGATGAAGAGAGAGAAACTTTTAGATAATATTTGAGTGTACAATATTTTATACAAATAACACAATACTACAAAAGTTCCTGAAAATAGGAAGGTAAACATGTAATTAAATAACATGGCAATATTTCATCTTCATTATTTAAATCTGCACTGTTGGCTCTAAAATCGGAGGTAAATATTTAATTTCTATGAAATACTTACCTGTGGGGTTTGATTAATTAAATACTGTTCTTTATTTTGAATAAAAAAAGAATTTATTTACACTGTATAATTGACCCACTTGGAATTATTTAACAGACCATAAATATTAAAGCATGAAATAACTATACAAATAATAAAGTATTACACATGTTTTATTAATTTTATTGTTTTATTGTAACTATTGAACTAAACAATATTCATTATTAGTCATTATTCATTTTTAATACACCGATCGTAGAGATATGTGTGAATATGAGGGGTGAATGAGTGTGATGAGTGAAGTTGAACGAGTGTAGTCATTGTTACTCTCTGACTTTGACTTAGCTCAGAAAGGACTATTTATTAATAGCCCAATAGCCAAGGCAACTATAAGACCTAACAGCTTAACGTAGAATCCGAACCACGTAGTGTTGGTCTGATTTTCAGCTAACTGACAAGTCTGACACCTAGTTCTCTCCCCTACACAACATCTGAGCCTTGACTAACGTCCAACATGGACACCCCAGACTTCTCTAGTTGTGTCCACGTCAATGGCAATATTTGTCAGTTTGCTTAGGAAATGAAAGTGGATAACTTCAGATATTGTCCTTAAATCTGGAAGTTATGCTCGGTTATCCATATCTATATCTAGATATAGATATAAATATGGCTGGTCGTATCCATAAATCCAGGATTCATAACTACCCGCCCACCAATACACATCGTTGATATTGACCCACCTGCCCACCCATACATGTAAAGTCGTATTGACTCACTCGCCCAGCCATACTCATACCGTGGTATTAACCCACCCATACACATATTGGATGCTGAGATATCTATATCTACAAAAGGCAAGCCCTGGCTGACACACTGACTGACTCACTCGTCACTAATTCTCCAACTTCCCATGCAGGTAGAGCTGAAATGATGTGGATTGTTTCTTTAGGTCTTAAATAGGACAACGAAAGTGTTTTAATCTCGATAAAATACTCCTAAGGGGTAGAAACCAACCCTAAATTATTGTTCATTAGGGATAACATTAGGTTTATTTTAGTAAATAAATAACAGCTGTTTTTTAAATAAATATACATGTTTATTTGTATGTGAGACATTATACTATTGATGTATTAAGAATTTAATCTTCAGCTGTTAAACAAAAACAAATGAAATGAACACGTTTGTAATAGGCTAATTAATAATAATAATAATTTATTTGACTTAAACAATATTTGCATTGGCAACAAACACATAACGTAACATAGAGTATAAACTTAAATACAGTGTATATAAAATATAATATTTATAAAAAATTAATGGTTGCATAAAATTATATTGTAAGAAAATCTTCAACTTTATAAACTATTTCATGTAGTAATATTTGTTTTAAATTCTTTTTAAAACATTTCATGTCCTTTTCTTCTTTTAAATAAGTTAGTAATTTGTTGTATAATTTTATTCCATTGTAATGAATGTGTTTTTTGTAAAATGTAGTCCTGGTATGGTATTTTAAAGTCTAATTGAGAACGAAGATTTGGTAGTTTTGTTGTTTGAAAATTTGATATATTGTTTTTAACAAATAATAATGTTTCATAATTATAAATAGATGGTAAAGTCATATTAAAAACTAAAGAGTTGTTTCCAAGATAGTTTTTTTTTTGTTTAAATATAATTCTTCAAGCATATTTTTGTCAAAAAAAGTTCTTCCAATGGTTCCCATATTGGAATGCCATAAGTTAAATTTGGCACAATAAACCATAGTACACTGTTAATAGGACATTCGTTTGACGGCAGAATGATAATCTTCTGAGAACAAATGGAATGTTTGAAATGTGTTTACATAAAATGTAAACAAATTTCATATGGGTATCAAACTTAAGTCTACTGTCAATAATTGTGAGTCCTAAAAATTTGACATAATCATTAGGTTCAAGTTGGTTTTCATCTATGATTAAAGAAATTGGTCTTTTTATTTGTTGAAAATTGCATGAATTTCGTTTTTTTAACATTCACTGTTAATCCATTTTTCAAACCACTGTATCAGACAACTTTTTTTTATGTAACTTTTAATTTGAAGATTTTCTTTATTATGATCTGCTATAAAAAGGTCGTGCAAATAATTTTCAATAGGTTTTACAATGTTATTAATAAAAATAATAAAAAGGATTGGGCCTAAAACAGAACCCTGAGGTACTCCTGTGGCTACTTCCATTTCTTTGGATATTTGATCATTTAGACATCCATTATTATCTATGATAGTTATGACTACATATTGAGTTCTTTACTTAAATATGATTTAAGTAATACTATTGGGTATTTATACTAATAAATACGTAGCAACACAAGTAATGTGAGTAGGTACTAACTGTAAATATATTTAATATTGTGATTTTACGTAATACAGTCAATCTACTATTATTTTTAGTCAAAAGTCACATGCTGAGGCCGAAGGCCGAGGTGTATCGAGCTTAACGAGCGTGGGGGTTGCACGCGAAGCGTGCAGGAGTGTCTCGTAACATTATATAATTCCGAGGGATTATAAACAATTTATTGAACAAAACAACATTAGTATGTTTATGTTGTGTCATTATATTCTTTTAAAATAAAAGTAGATCTATGTCTCCTTGTATTTTATTTGTTTCGTCAGTATATATTGTGGAAAACATATGTATTCTTTTAGGTATAATTTATGTACCGGTTTCCTTTGAAAAATGAATAGTAGAAATAGCCTTTTACAAATTGTTGTAGTTTTTTTAGATACTATTCATCACTAGTATCCGTCCTAGTGATGAATAGTGTCCTAGTGAAGAAGCTCACTAGGACATGAAGTCCTGGTGAAGAAACAAATATTTTATGATGTGATCTGATAGAGCACATGTTTTAAGATGTTATGTTAGTTATTATTTATTAATTAAAAACTGCTAGAGTAAAATACCACCAGGTCATGACTGGTATATGATAGGAAAATTAGTCAACACTTTTTACAATAATTTTTAACAAATATTTTTTGAATATTGCTAGAGGGATACGATTTTTATGGCTTTGATATTATCTACGTAATTTATGTAAACGGTTAAATGTTGTTAAATAATTATAACATATGTTTTTTTATTCTTTTATCAATTTTTAAATATTAATATTTCGGTAAATTTTTGCATTTTTCACCGAAAGCATTTGTTTACTTTGCTACAAAATAGTTAATAGTAAATCCTCATCTTTCTCCCCATAAGGAATTAACGTCACCTACTCACATCTATCTATATTCTATATATTTCTGAAGCCATTCTCCGTGAATCTTAAGAATATCCTGATAAATAAATATGACCCTTCTTCAAATGTAACCTATATTCGTAATAATACCGAATAACCATTACAAAATAGGCCATGACATAATAAAAACTATTATTGTTTACAATATGTTTTCAAATATAACATTGTGATATCAACCAATACTTAAAAATAATGTTATTTTTATACGGAATTAATTGTAAAACTAATTTTTTTTTTAATAAGTGAACTTTAATTTTAGTGGGGGGAGAAGCCCAGTTAATATACTATTCCCCTCGTCTGCTGGTTGGATCACGGGCTGAACGTGACTTTTAAACTTGAGAGGGACATAGAAGTCACACCGGGATCGAACCCACAACCTCTCCCAATTGTAAACTGAAAACTGTAGATGCTGTGAAACATTTGAAGTACAGAATATCAAATTAACAGTCATGGTGTTGTGAAGTTGAAACTTAATTTATGAATCACATAGTTAATGAGTACCCATTGCACTCTCCTTCCACGAAGTACAAACACATCTTCATTAAATTTGAAAAACATGTATGAAACGGTTATGAAACTTAGTAAAACTAACACCTGTGACTGGACATCAATATTTTAACAATAAGAAACATTTTTTATTTGTAGATTTTATTTTAAAAAAAACTAAATTCAATAAAGATTCCTGTTATCTCTTTTATTGTTGTTATTATTATGCATTACTAAGACGCTGTTTGTCTCTACTGTCTCTATATTAGTGAATATGAGAGGAGAATGATAAGTGTAGACGAATGAGTGTAGCCTTTGTTACTAACTAAGGTTGGCTGTTCCTTAGAGAGAGCCATTTATTAATAGCCCAATATCCAGGAAAACTAATGGACCTACAGTTTGTCATGGAATTTAGACCACGTAGTATTGGTCTGAATTTCGGCTATGACTACCACTCAGTTCTCTTCCGTACACAAGATCTGAATCCTGACTACCACCCATCACTGACATCCCAAACCTCTCTAGCAGTGTCCACGTCGATGGCAACAATTAAGTGGTCACCATGCAGTATTAAGAAGACTGAATATAGAACAATCTCCACGACACTTTGTCCCCAAGTAGCTGGGTTACAACACTCTTTTTGGTGGCTTGCATAAAACAGCCATATGACAGCAAGTTCATTTTTTATTTTTAAGCTAAGCAATTAATTATCCGTAATAAATCATTACTATAAAGGTTAATTAAAAATCATGCTCTAATAAAATGAGCTCTTCAAAAACTGTCAATATTAGAATCTATATTTTCCGGTTACATCCGCGTCAATGTACTATCTACAATATTTACAAGATAAGCAGACGTTTCGCCCATGCTGTTATGTGCCATCCTCAGTGGTATCTCTGAGACTTAGAATTTGGTTAAGTGATACCACAAACTTAATATTATATAAGGGGAGATTCAGCACCTTGACGCGGTTGTCATCTGAAAATATAGATTCTAGTTATGACACCGTTCGTTTAAGCGCAAGTTTTAAGACTAAAATGTTGATAATTATGGTATAGAAAAGAGAAACTTATAAAGTAAATAAAAGTGTTGAGAATTGCACCATCAATTTCGCAACCAATGGGGTGTTTCTATCCTCTACGCTGTAACAGCCTTTAACCGGAAGACATATGTTTTCAGTCGGCACTCGATGTATTAACGTCTTCTGGAAAGTCTAAGAGTTTCTAAAGTTTTTATCAACAAATGTTTGTACATTGACACCAGATTTTTTATTTCATGTAGTTTATATTAACAGTTCGTGCATAAATATTGTATTACGCCGTTCCATTATTTTATGATGTAATTTAAGTATTCCTTGAAATGTAACTATTACATACATATTTGGTTTTAATATGAGTTATATTATCATCAGTTTGATTATTATACATAGGATAATTTCGCTATGCTAATACATTTTAGGTTTAAACAATTTGTGTTCCGACTCGTCGAATCACATTAAAAATACTTAAGATAAAATAGTTTATATTGGAGGATAAATCAAAGTCTAATAGATTAACAGATATTATTACTAATTTCAAAATATAATCTGCCAAAACATATTTTCAGTGATAATACAACTGTCAAAATGATTTATGTAGTGTTTTATAATTATCTTCTTCTTTGGTAATACTACTTATGACATAAATTATGAAATGGCTGATTATTTATTGACTAACAATACTAAATTATACAGTACTTTAAGTATATTGTCAAATTTAATAGTATATTTCATAACAAGAGTGGAAAGTGGGGTTTTGCATGTTCGAGACCATATGTTTGATGTGCGAGACTTGTCAAGCACTTCAAATGGTCGAGAACATACAAAACACTTTCACTCGAGTTTTGAACGATACTTTTCACTACACTACGGAATAAAAACTCATTTTTGGAATGTTAACTGTTTATTAAATTAGAAATATGTTTTAAAAACAGGTGTTGTTGACTGTGGAAAAATTTCGGTTGTACTTTCGGTAGTAAACAATAGACAGCTGTTGAAAATATGATGTTTCGCAGGTTGTAAACACATAACGAAAACAGCTGAACTCATAGTAGTGTAGTAAAAATATTGTTTCGTTCTCTCGAACTTATTTTGTAAATGTGTTTGATATGTACGTCTGTAGTAAGTAGACTTAAGGTATTATCAAATTAATGCAAATATAATTTTAAATTTCCATAAATGGTATCATAAATTATATTTTTGAGTTTGTAATGATTTGACATTATAAATGTATAACAGTTTTTTTTCTTTCGAGAGCATAGCCAATAATTTATGATAAACTAACAATTTATCAATTGTAGAAAATAAATCATAAACTATTTAAGTTGGTCTTAATAAATATACCAAGCAATTAGCTACTCAAAAAATACATACTTTTTACAAGATTTAAAAAACGGATATTCTAACATCAAAAAGTTAGAATCAAAATGACATGGAATGACCATATTAATAGTGTATGCTCTAAGTTATCCTCAGGCATTTATGTACTGAAGACTCTCTCTAAATACTGCCCTATTCAGGTACTGATGACAGGATATTATGGTCTCATTTACCCTCACCTTTCCTATGGACTGGTGATTTGGGGAGGCGGTGTATATAGTGAATTCTTGAGAGTATTTAGACTACAAAAGAAGGCAGTCCGAATTATTGCAAATTTAATGAGCAGAGAGTCGTGCAAACCAATGTTCAAACAACTCAAGCTGTTGACTCTGCCTTGCTTGTATATTCTAGAAACAATTTTATATTGTATGTCCAAATGCAACCTGATAAGGGGCAGTGACTTACATAATTAATTATAATACTAGAGGCAGAGATGACTACCGTACTGGGCAACACAGAACGGTAGTCTATCAACACCTGCCCTCGCAGGTGGGTGTCAAATTAATTAACAGCTTACCTAAAGAAATTAAAATTGCTCCAAATTCAAAAATATTTAAGACCCGCTTGAGAGACATACTGTTGTCCCAGGCTTTTTACAGCATCGGAGAGTTCCTAGCACATAACTGGGAGACCAACTTAATTGGCTAGACAAATCCCGTTGACTTTTGTGGGAGTTTCAAACACTATAGGTAGATTTGTGTGAATGCCCTCCTTGTATGTATGTTTGTGTGTATTTATTGTTATGAGTGATTGTTTAAATTAAAGCCTTAGGTTAATTAATTTTAATACTGACGTTTGCGATACAATATTTTTTATATTGTTCATGCAATAAAGGATTTATTATTATTATTATTATTAAAATGTGTTCTAAAATCACAAATATATATACCAAAATAAATGTATTTGTTGTTACTCCCGTTATATGAAGTTAATTATCAGTAGATAAACACCTCCTAACGTTCATGTACTTAAACACGCTACAGTAGTTAGGCTATATAAAATATTATATACCTGATAATGAAATTAACTAATGAAGAACATACATATTTTGAGTTAATGTTTCATACAAGTCAAAATAGTTAAATACGGATATCAGCGTATTGCAAGTTTTATACAAGTCAAAATAGTTAAATACGGATACCAGCGTGTTGCAAGTTTCATACAAGTCAAAATAGTTAAACATGGATATCAGCGTGTTGCAAGTTTCATACAAGTCAAAATAGTTAAATGCGGATATCAGCGTGTTGCAAGTTTCATACAAGTCAAAATAGTTAAACATGGATATCAGCGTGTTGCAAGTTTCATACAAGTCAAAATAGTTAAACATGGATATCAGCGTGTTGCAAGTTTCATACAAGTCAAAATAGTTAAATACGGATATCAGCGTGTTGCAAGTTTCATACAAGTCAAAATAGTTAAACATGGATATCAGCGTGTTGCAAGTTTCATACAAGTCAAAATAGTTAAACATGGATATCAGCGTGTTGCAAGTTTCATACAAGTCAAAATAGTTAAATACGGATATCAGCGTGTTGCAAGTTTCATACAAGTCAAAATAGTTAAATACGGATACCAGCGTGTTGCAAGTTTCATACAAGTCAAAATAGTTAAATACGGATATCAGCGTGTTGCAAGTTTCATACAAGTCAAAATAGTTAAACATGGATATCAGCGTGTTGCAAGTTTCATACAAGTCAAAATAGTTAAATACGGATATCAGCGTGTTGCAAGTTTCATACAAGTCAAAATAGTTAAACATGGATATCAGCGTGTTGCAAGTTTCATACAAGTCAAAATAGTTAAACATGGATACCAGCGTGTTGCAAGTTTCATACAAGTCAAAATAGTTAAATACGGATATCAGCGTGTTGCAAGTTTCATACAAGTCAAAATAGTTAAACATGGATATCAGCGTGTTGCAAGTTTCATACAAGTCAAAATAGTTAAATACGGATATCAGCGTGTTGCAAGTTTCATACAAGTCAAAATAGTTAAACATGGATATCAGCGTGTTGCAAGTTTCATACAAGTCAAAATAGTTAAATACGGATACCAGCGTGTTGCAAGTTTCATACAAGTCAAAATAGTTAAATACGGATATCAGCGTGTTGCAAGTTTCATACAAGTCAAAATAGTTAAACATGGATATCAGCGTGTTGCAAGTTTCATACAAGTCAAAATAGTTAAATACGGATACCAGCGTGTTGCAAGTTTCATACAAGTCAAAATAGTTAAATACGGATACCAGCGTGTTGCAAGTTTCATACAAGTCAAAATAGTTAAATACGGATATCAGCGTGTTGCAAGTTTCATACAATTTTCGCTTAGACTTTTGGACGTAAACGCGTAATAGTTTCCTATTAGGGGACACCCCTGCACGTTTCGCGTGCCAACCCCGTCGCTCTGTGTGCTCGTTAAACCTCGACCTGTGTCTTTTGTTTACAAATAATAGTAGGTTAACGTGAAAAACGTAAAATCATAATATTAAATTTATTTACAGTATCTCACTCACATTACTTGCATTGTTACCTATTTATTAGTGTAAACACCCAATTATATTACTAAACCTATTTAAAAGTGTTAAATTCGTTTTATTTTGTTCAAACTACACAAATTAATTAAATAAATAAAATAGCTCCCTTATATTATTATAGAAACCTTCAATTCTACAATTGAATGTGAATAAAACCATTCCTTTGTTAAACTTTATGGAAGACCTAACCTCCTCAATATTACAAACACCATTGTTTACATTCCATCGTTATTGTTTACATAATTACGTGATTGTTTACATAATCGTTATTTACATTGGTACAGCTCTTACTTTTCGATTCATTTAAATATCTCCTCATGTTATTCTTATGGCTTGAAAACGTACTTTGAAGGCTTCCCGTGCCCTCAATATTGAAGAATTGAGACCTCATTGTACAACTACGAACAAAGGCAAATTTTTAGAAACCACAACCATTGAATTGGTCAAGAAATAAGGGAAGAGTTGCGTTGACAAAAAACTGATTCACGTATTATATATAAGGATTTAAGTGAAAATGTAAATTGCTCTTTTACAGCTTTATTGGGTCTGTTAAAAGCCAGAATAGCCATTACATTACAATTTCCCGTTTACGAAGCGTAGCTCACAACGGGGTCAGAGCCGTTAAATTCAGTGGAGCGTAAAGTTTTTATTTATTAAAGACTGGAAGTTCTTAAACATTCTCCAAACTAAAGACCCTTTGTGCTTTTGAGTTAGGCTGATAATGATCGACTTATTTAACAGAGCGTTAACGATTTTTTTTATTTTGTATAAAGATTAAATACAGTTATTTCCTCAACACAACAAATAATATTATTTTGCTCTATAAATAGTGATTATTTCATCATCTATGAGATTTGAGATGACGAAACAGCTTGTGTGTATTTTAAGGTAAATATAAATGATTACTTGAGTGTATGATGAGTTTTACTAACCTATGTAGTCTGGTTACTAACTGAGTTCAACTTAGTTTAGAAAGGACCATTTATTTATCCCAATAACCAGGGCATCTAAGGATCCTACAGACTTACGTGGAATCTGAAGCACGTAGTATTGGTCAGATTATCAGCTAACTGATAAGCCTGGCACTCAGTTTTGTCCCTACACATCTCGACTCTGACTACAACTTAAAACTTGTAGTGTCCATGCCGATGGCAACCTGTTTTTTTTTTTTTTTTTTTTTTTTTTTTTTTATTATTATTATTTATTTATTTTTTAGGTAGCTAAAAATATATGATAATAATTATTTATTGCTTCAAATTTTTAACAAATATACAATACCATAACTCATGAATAAAACTGGCCACAGTTTAAGTAATGGTGGCGAGTGAAAGAATATACAGAAAAGAATTCATAACCAACTTAAATCTGCTGAGTCCGAGTATAGTTAAGTCTCTTATTTCTGTAGTGCCTGCCAGTATAATACATAAAAACATAATAAACGATAAATAAAATAAAAAAGAAAGTACAAAAATACAAATCCAAACACAGCTAAAAACCATATCATATGTCAATTGCATCTTCTTGAAAAATTTAAAAATAAAAAGGCTGTTCTTGAACTTATATGATTTAATATAAAATTTATATAAAAATAATACATAGAGAAAATGTTACTTAGATATTGGAATAAGCCAGAGTTATATTTGTGCTTTTCGTTCAAACAAATGAAAGACAAAACAGAGAGGCGATATAATATACAGAAAATACTAAAGTATAGATAGTATACAAAATAACAACGATTGAATAGAAATTTTTAACAAGTAGAATTATAAAAATGTATCATTTAAATAATCTAAAACTTATTTTTAAATTACCATTGTTTTAATGTTATGCCCACAAGTCTATTGTTATTGTAAATTTTAATTTGAGTCGGTAATTTATTAAAATATTTAGAGGCAGTATACTGAAAATGTCGGTTAAAATTAGTTTTATTAACTTTAGGTAACCTTAGTACTCCTTGTGCTATGTGGAATATCAGTTGTACCAGTATTTCCACTTCTAACCTAACGTAAAACAGTTCTAATGCTTTGTATTCAAAGAGATGCTGAATTGGCAGTAATTTTAATTGAAAGAGCAGAGAAAGGAACTTTCCGACATTTTCTTATTTAATATAATATGAATATAGTGATTTTGGATTATTCTCAGTTTATTAATATTACATTTAGAAGCTCTTCCCCAACAGTGGAGAGCGTAGAGCAAAATATAGTGAATTCAATAAGAGCAAAATATAGATTTCTTAATAAGGCTTCATTTGAAAAATGTCTTAAGAATTAAAAATTTCTTTAAAAATATACTATACTTAATGTAGTATAAATGTATATAGAGATAAAGAGGTGCTGTAACTTTTGACAAGAGGTAGGAGTATATTTGTCTTATAAATCCACTCATAGACCTTCTGTCACACGATTTGAAGATACAATATCACACTGGAAAATTGGCTGTCACCTTTTCTTATCTCTAGAGAACCTTTAAAGCCTATTCTTTTTAGTAATTTTGTAGAAAATATATCCTGTAAATACAATTTTTTGATGGTCTTCGTAGAAATAATTGTGATTTATTTGTTACTCTGTGGAAAAATAAAATATTGCCATGATTGAATGGTTACATCAAAGGTAAAAAATTCGAACCCGTGATCCTCGTAATTTAATTACACCGCACTTTATTTTTATTATTATACTTTAATATGTTTGTCTTATAATATGTCAATTTTCGATTAAGATTTGTTTTCTCGTGCTTTAGAGCAAGTTATATTTATAATAACGCTGAAAACAACTTATAATTCCTCACTGTATGACTAAACTTACACTAAAATAGTTTAGTACTACGAGTTTTTCTCGAGTTTTGCATAATTTGCCTGAGGTTTGTTTTAGACACTTCAAAGTTTAAAGGTGTTCAATCGAAAATATTTGTGAAAATTGTTTGAATAAAATTGTTTGTCTTGTAAGAAATAAGTGTGTTGAAGGAAAAAGTCCAAAAAATGTTTTTACAAAGATGTGACTACCCAAAGTGGCTAATTTGGGCTTTCTTGGTTCATAACTCATTAAAAATCCGTGCGATATGTTTTATTCAAATTTTGAAAATATAGTGGATAAATGGTATTAACCAACCTAGAGAAAATTAAAACTAATAATAAAAAGAATATTTTTGTAAGTGTAACCAATTATTATTTTATAAATGACGTCTGTGCGAATTTCGAGTTGAAATTTGTACAGTTAACTTAGGCCAAAAAAGCAGATTATTAATACATAAGATCTTTATTGATAAAGTTTATAGTAAATTAGGGAGTTATTCCCGGTTGTGCTTCAGGCATGTAGCAATAGTGTTGTAACTCTCCCATGCTCCAGCAAGGCATTAACTTTGCTGTTCGTGGCGACAGTGGCGGCGAAACGTTGAACTACACTCCATCCAGCGCCGAACTGACACTGTCGGACGAACACACTTTTAACAGGCCAATGGGGTAGGATTGGTGGAATGTGGTGAGGGGGGTAGGGGAATGGAAACCCCATAAAAAATTAATCATCACTAATACACATCACTAAATACAAATACAGATAAGACTAATAAACAGAACGTAAATATACGGACTTAGTTCTAAACATAATTAGTTATTATATTTATTTTTTAGGGTTTCCTATTTGTATAGCCAGGATGTTAACTATTAACTTATTAACTATTATTTGTGGTCAGGATAAAAGTTACCCAACTCCTTTTCAGTCACACAAAATAATGGTAGATATCTTAAAATAAAACAACAACAAAACGCGCATCACTGAAATATATGTTGCATGATTTAAAAAACCATAATTTACCCTAACAAAAGCAGGTTTTTCCATATTAACTTCTTTGCTTTTCCCTACCATTGAGCCACACGTTAGTGATTTACGAACGACATTGAATGGTCCATTACATCCTCCATCTTTACTACATATATAATGTGCTCTATAGGCCATTCAAACCAAATATATGTTGGCTTATGTCAAAAAAAGTTAGTTTTTAAATAAACCGCACACGGAGTATTTTTATTAAACCACTGCACAAAAATAATTAAGTTTTGCCTTTACTTATTTACTGCAGATATCAAGTTATACATACAAAACGTCATTTAAATGTTCAATTAGTTTTGAATAGAATAAATACCACTTGACGCGTCCGTTCAATCTAATAATAGCATAGTTTAAAGTACACGTGCGTTTTAATGCAAGAGACCTTAAATAGATAATTTAATTAAATTGTTCATTAAATAATTTTTCAGAAATGACAGAATGTGTTACACCAAATGTTATGACGTGTTAGTAGAGTGTTTTAGCGGCTGGTAGAAATGCTTGTACAGATGCAGAGTTGTTCAACAGGGTCCTGAAGTAAAACTACAATTTTGTTTTAAATTACAATTATTTATAAGGTACATTTATGAATTACGATACCAATGTACAGATAGGGGTGGGCGATTTTCGACAACCTCCCATACTCGAATGATGGTTTTGACCCATCCGCCCAACCATACATGTACGGTAGTATTGGTACTCCCACCCTTCCTTACATGTACGGTGGTATTGCCTCTTCCACCCCACCCACCTACAGTGGTATTGACCAATCCACCCATCCACGTACAGCAGTATTAACCCATTCATATACTGTAGTATTGACCCACTCACCCATCAACGTACGGTGGTATTGACCCACTCACCCATCCACATACGGAGGTATTGACCCACTCACCCATCCACGTACGGTGGTATTGACCCACTCACCCATCCACATACTGAGGTATTGACCCACTCACCCATCCACTACGGTGTTATTGACCTGCTAACCCGTCCACGTAAGGTGGTATTGACCTGTTCCCCATCCAAGTACAGTGGTATTGACCTGCTCACCCATCCACGTACGGTGGTATTGACCCACTCACACATCCACGTACGGTGGTATTGACCCGCTCTCCCATCCACGTATGGTGGTATTGACCCACTCACACATCCACGTACGGTAGTATTGACCCACTCTCCCATCCACGTATGGTGGTATTAACCCACTCACCCATCCACGTACACTGGTATTTACCTGCTCACCCATCCATGCACCGTAGAATTCACCCACTCACCCATCCACGTACAGTGGTATTAATCAACTCCCCCATCCATGTACAGTGGTATAGACCTGCCCACCCATCCACCTACGGTGGTATTGACCTGCTCACTCATCCACATACGGTGGTATTGACTCACTCACCCATCCACGTACGGTGGTATTGACCCACTCACCCATCCACGTACGGTGGTATTGACCCACTCACCCATCCACATACGGTAGTATTGACCTGCTCACCCATTCACGTCCGGTGATATTGACCTGCTCACTCATCCACGTAAGGTTGTATTGACCCAATCACCCATCGACGTACGGTGGTATTAACCTGCTCACCCATCCACGTACAATGGTATTGACCCACTCACCCATCCACGTACAGTGTCATTGACCTGCTCACCCATCCACATATGGTGGTATTGACCCCCTCACCCATCCACGTATGGTGGTATTTACCCACTCACCCATCCATGTACGGGGTTATTGACCCACTCACCCATCCACGTACGGTGGTATTGACCCACTCGCCCATCCACGTACGGTGGTGTTGACCCACTCACCCATCCACGTATAGTGGTAATGACCTGTTCACCTATCCACGTACGGTTGTATTGTCCTGCTCATCCATCCAAATACGGTGGTATTGACCCACCCACCCATCTACGAACGGTGGTTTTCACCCACTCACCTTCTTATATATGGGTTTTATTGAACGTATCGTAATTACTGACTACGTTATCAAAAGTTAAAAGAAATTCTTTATTGGCACCTTCACTTTTTTTCTTTTATAACTGTGTTTATGACATCACTTTGGCTTTTTTAATTTAAAATATTAATTATTACAATATTTATTTACCTTTTAGTCTAAGAGTATTTCAGATATTAAATTTCAACTTCCCATGTCAACATACGTTTTCCATCTTATTAGATTACAGTTTTTATAATCGTATACATCAAGAACATTATTATGATCTAACGTACATAAATAAGCACTCTCGTCCAGTACTGAATGTAGAATAATTTGTATAAATACTTCAAATTTATCATTTAAAATATGACAATATATTTTATTCACACTATGAAATAATATTGAGTGGAAAAACATGGAAACGCTTTCACAAGAACTGTATGTTTTCCATAGATAATTTGATGGTTTAATTTTTTTAATAATTGTGTTCTATAAAGTAGAATTTTTTTATCAGAATAAATTACTTAAAACCATTAAATAGTGGATAAATAATATTGTTCAAGTTAGTTACTTTGAAATTCAAATGACCGCTACTCTGGAAAGGATAAGCCTTTAGAAGTCCGATTTGCGGCAATTAATTTCTCTTCAATCGATCTTTCATTTGATATCAAACTCGACCTAGGCTTACGTTGAAGAGTTTCGTTCAACTCCTCGTGAGCTGTCTGTCAGAAAAGATGAAATGTCGCTAATAGCGTCAAAAAGTATGTTCTTTGTAACTATGATCATGTACAAGATGTCACTTTCACAAGTGAAGTTATAGAAAAGTTGTGAAAGCGTTGCCATATTTTTTCAACCTGTACTGTATGCAATAAATAGATATGATTACAAACTTTAAATTGAAGTAAAAAAAAAATGCAAACTTTATAAATGCAAACAGTCGTAAAGGATAGAGTCGAAACGCCTATTCAAATACGATCACATTGTGGCCCCGTTATACAAGCAGTTATATCGTTTGTAGGATATTCAGATTTGAAGATTAAACCTCTCAAAGTGTGTTTCCAATGTCCGAAACACCCATAAGCTGATTCACCAAAGGTCTTTATGGTGTTTTTATGGTGAACATTACATTGCCAAGTACAACATTTTAGAACTTGTCAGAACCAGTTTTCTCCTTGTAGAACACTTTATTTCTTCATGCTTCCTAAATCCTTTCTCCTTATATGTTGTAATAATTTGTTTAAATTAAAAAAATTTTACATCTGAATATATTAAATATCGTAATACATTACATAAATCATTGATCGATTACTTATACTGTACACAGATGATCTCAAACTTCACTATCTGTTTGAGCAAAAACGTATCAACTTGCGTTTTAGATAATATGTTTTTTGTGTATTTCGATTGAGCCTTATTTTTAAGCAGATATTTACTGGGTTGATGAAACGTTTAGCTATATTTAGTTTAGATTAAAAAATCTATCATTGAACTTTTTTCAATAAAAAACTGTTAGGTAATATTCTATAACATTACTAATATTATCGATTGAAATATGTAAAAGAATTAAAATTAATAAACTGTATAATGCTCCCTTATTTGTGGAATTAATCCTAAAGCATTCAAAACACAAATATTATACATTTTGTTCATCACTTGGATTATGATTAACTATTCACTTTGATTCTTAAAACCCCTCATGAATGTTGTTAAAATACACTAATTAAAAGCTTAAATTATCAACAATATCTAAAATGTTGAGGCTCTTTTTGTTGACTGCATTTGCTGATGAACTTCATATTTCGTAGCATTTCTTTACTTGTCTTCTAGTTTGAGTTCCTGAATTTAAGTAGGTCACTGTTTTTACATGATTGTTTAAGTTTTACAGTAATCTAATTAGCCTTAGAACATTAAACATAAATCTTTTTTAAACACCTTTAACATCATTATTATTTTTCAGTTATTAAATTTATAATTCATAACATATGTTAATCATGTTTAATTTATGGAACAAATAATCAAATTATTTACAGAATAATAAATATAAAATAGATGTTATTTTTTATTAGGTGATTTCTCCAATATGGCGAAGTAACAAAGTTAGTAAACTTTGTTAGTAATCCTGTTATTCATTAAGTACAATATTTAGCTTTAAGTATTGTAGACATCATTCAACATCAATCTTGTAGTTAATGTTAAAACCACAGATTCTATTATTTTGGTCATAAACTGACAAAGTAAATGAAAAAAAGGCCTCCATATGTTTTACTTCCATTGAAAACATGCAAACTCCATTAGCTTGAAGAGTGTTCAATAATGGCTGTTGTTAAAAGTGTCAGCTAGAGCAATTCATTTTATTTTTTTTGGTATAGACTTCGCTTAGTGATTTCAATATATTACAAATTTACTGTGGAATGTGTTAAACTTAAAATCATTTTGAATTTCATTTTGTAATAGTAATAATATTGTTATAATTATCTACATATATAACAATATTGCGAAGTATAAACATTGCTTGATAAACTTGTTTTAGTAGTAAAATTATAACTTTAGTTTTAATAAAGTAACTTTTATAAGGTATTTGTAGCAAATGTTCAAATAATTGAAAAAATATAAATATGTAAATATGGGTAAGAGACAAAGATTATTAGATCGTACGGTTGTAACTCGTAGTAGATAAAATAGAGTTGTTACATATTTTAATTAATATTTTTTTATATTTAAGTTAGTTAATATGATTAATAAATGACTAGTTAGCATAGAGTCGCAGTGATGTAATCCAGGTACTTGGGAACTAAGTGTTAAAGAGATTGAAAGCTCAGTCCTCTTAATACCGACATGTATCTTCTCAATGGTTGCCATTGGCGTGGACACTATTACAGAAGTCTGGGGTGACCATGTTGGGTAGTAGTCAAGGTCTGGAAGTTTTTTATGGAAGAGAACTGAGTATAGGGCTTGTCTATTATCAGACCAATTCTACGTAGTTCGGATTCCACGTAAATCTGTAGGTCCCTTAGTTGCTTCTATTGGGATATTAATAAATGGCTCTTTTTAAGGAACAGTTGACCTTAGTTAGTAACACTTACGATACTCGTTCATCTTCATTCATCACAATTTTCATCCCTCAAATTTGTCTATATCTCTAATATCGGTGTTTTAGTAATGATTAATGAATGAATAATAAATAATTATTTTAGACGTTTATATTACCTTAAATTACGTCAAGTGGTCCAAGACGTCGTCAGATGGCATACAGATCATTTTGATGTATTTTGGCTTGAAAATGACTACATGAGGTAGTCGAAACCGGTCGCCATCTGACGACGTGTTGGGCCTATTGACGGAATTTAAGGTAATATAAACTTCTTAATATAATTAGACAGTGGTCCGGAGGCAATACATTATACAAATTATTATTATTATTTCCGAACACGATAGTGACACTTAAGATGTAAAATATTTACAGTATGTACATACTGGGGATCGAACCCAGGCTCTCTTCGGGGTAAGTACTTAGCACCTTGGCTACGGCCACTCCTCTGTAATAATTGTTTGCGTATTTTGCAAAGTTCTGTTGATTAAATAACTTTGGGTTAAGTTGAGTTGGGATAACATTGCTTTCGGGATCTAGGCAACTTGGTCTCAATTTAGGACTATTTTATATACTTGTCATTAACTGATTTGTTATGTATACAAACATGTTTAAATTGATTTTCAAGTATCATGTTCTTACATTATTATTTTTTACTTTGGTGATTCTCTCATACAAAATGAGTTTTTTTTATTTTATTTGACTCCATTTTGCCCAGAATAACTAAATATTATTATAGTTAGTGTATAAAAGTGTTTTTTATATATATAATATTCAAATCGTTTAACTATTTTTTTACTATAGAGGAGTGCATACACGTTACATTTCAAACACAGCAATTTATATCTGAATGGATTATTAAATAAATAAATAAGTTCTCTCGGTGGAAATATATAACGATCCCTTTAAAAGGTGTATTATTCTTTAAGGGTTCGATAGAACTCTTAATCCATCAATGGACATAATATTGAAGGTATAATCCTTCACCTCTCTCCTGGAGGGAATTGGATCCTGAATTAAGGATTAAGTTGTTCAAATTGTTCACATTTTTACATCAGTCAGAAAATATTTGAAAACTTTTTTTATTTCTATACATGTTTACATACATTAGGATTTTTTTTCGTAAATTCTATCAAAATTCTTTGATTTTGTATTCCTACGAAATCGATGTGACATGTCATTACCTTTAATATAAATTCATATTTTATAGCACCTGAACTGTAAATATTAAAAATATTTATGCTAACCTATAACCAGTTCAAAGTGATGTCATATTTAATTTTTCACAACACGTTTCGGTATAATAATACCATCTTCAGGTAAGTACAAATTATATTATCAAAATAATAATCATATAAAAAACTGAACAGAAAAAACATATAAATAAAAAATAAAGAAAACACAACTAATATTTTTTGTTAATTTTATTAATTACTTTACATTTAATGGTTATTCTATAAATTATTACTCTGTTATTAAGTGTTGGTGCTAGATTACAATCACTTATTAACAGTATTTATAAAATTCGTTAACAGTCATGAGAGTGTTATTTGAAGACAGCTTTAGCTAAAGATAACAATGTATTATTTTTTGTAATTTCCTATATTCTAAAAAAATACTTAATTAAAAATACGTGAATTTATTAAATAAAGCATCATCTATGTATTGTGCGCCATTTTAAACATAGACAGTAGCATGAAATACTTAATACATAAAACTACCCTCCCAGCCTATCGACTGATTTATAATACTTATTGCTTTGTAATGGGACAAAATGATATATACATGATTCACATATACATACAGGCAACCATACCCATATTCAATAACTATCATTAATCAACCATTATGATTGTTTATAGTGTTTGTTTTCTACTAATCAATACCTTAATAAAAATGCATTTTCTTCAAATAATCAATGTAAAGCTACCACTTCTATACTAAAATCTATCAAATAAATCTCTTACTTTAAAATATACGTTTACTTTCTTTTGCTTACAGTAAATTCCTTTAAAAACACTTTTAAATATCTATATTGTCGATCGAGATGTTTTTTATTTAAATCTTTGTTACACTCCGACAGTCAGAAAATAATTTTTTAGAAATAAATGAGCTAATTTATTACATTTAAAGTTATTGTTAAAGTAATTTTTGGAAAATTGAATAATCTTAAAAAGTTATAACTACATTACAAACGATATACTGTGATTAGTAAATGGTTACAATAAATAAAATACATGAGTTACAATGCTTAGGAAATAGTGTTACAATTTTACTAGTTATTGTATGAGCTATTAACACTGTTAAGTTTTTTTTTTTTTACAACGGTAGTCAAAGATTACATGAATAGTTTGACTATCTCAAACTTGACTATTAGCTCATTGCAGGCTAATAATGGAATAAAAAACCACTTGCCTTTTAATTCACAAACCAGTGGCAGCTTCAACAGGTATCCACACTAATGGCGTTTGGTAGTCCTGTGAACCATTTATCCTTCCAAATGCCTCTTTCAGTATCCAATAAAACTTCGTATTTAACGTTTCACAGAGGTAATTTCGTTGTGTTGCAGTAAGCAGCGAGTGGTAAACTTTGTAATTTTAAGTGCTATATTGTATAACATTGGACATAGAACATGAAACAACACAAAATTATTTATTCACTTATAAATGTAAAGTGATCTTATTTATCTTAATGACAATGTATCTTAATTTATATGTTGGGATGTTTTTGTACAATTTATGTATTGTCAGCTGTATCTTGTAATATTAGTAAGTGTTAAACCTTTCTGCCTATACCATAACATGTCTATGCCGGCTCAGTGGTTAAGGCTTCGGACTGCGGAGGGCTTGGTCCAATGTTCGAATCCCTACTTAGCCAACGGTCCATACTTCATTCGTTAAATAAAGTTCACGCACAGGCCTGTAGGCCCATGTAAACTGGCGAATGACGTTTTTATCTTAACAAATAACAAAGAAACCTCAATCATACAGATATTTTGTTTGAATAGAATCTAGGTTGTATTTGATGTCACAAATAAAAAATATAGTATAACAAAAATAACTAATGCTTACATTTCTTATATGATACTTCTCTCACTAATATCACATTACTGTAATTGTCTCACTATTGAGATAGTAAGACCAGGTCGTATTAAGTATTACGAGTCCTTACAAATATGTTCTTAAATCTTAAGGAATATTCTGTTTCTATAGATAAGTCTGGGTTGTCCATGTTGGGTGGTAGTCACGGCCCGGGTGTTGTGAGGCAAGTGAGAATCAGGCTTGTCAATGAGCTGAATATCAGACCAATATTGTGTGGTTTAGATTCTACGTGAAGCTGTAGTACCCATAGTTGCTTTGGATATTGGGCTATTAATAAATGGCTCTATTTAAGGAACATTTGACCTTAGCTAGTTACAATGACTACACTTGTTCGTCTACATTCGTCACACTCATTCCTCCTTCATATTCGCCCATAGCTCTACAAACAGCGTCTTAATAATTAATTAATACAAAATAATAACTGTCCAACTAAATGTGACGTAATATATTTTGATAATGAACTGCTTAGAATATTGGAAAATTTACTTAAATAAAAGGAATTTTGCGAAATCGCAATAATCTCGTAATTCAAAAAGACAAAGAAAATCCTTTTAATCGTCAAGGCGAGTAATGAAATTAATAATCCCTCTCCGATAGTAAAGGTTATCGAGAATAATATGTCTACTTCTATGGTTTCCAGGAAAATTCTAATCCTTAACCCGCAATACAGGTTATTTAGGGTAAATTTGTAATCCCAATCTCTTTTATATACTGGGTGTCCCAAGAGTACACTTCGGGAAATTGCTATACAGGTCAAAATAAAGGCTCTTTCGGTTGGCTGAACCGATCTTCATGAAACTCACTACGCATGTTAATATAATACAGACCTATTCTAGAAAACAATATATACTCGAACCAATTTATATCTCAAAACGGTGGCCACTTAAAATTTTTATCGGAAACTGCAGGAAACCGGAAAAATTACTATGTACGCGTTTTTTAGCATGTTTTATTACCAATCTGTCAGTTCAAAAAAATATTTGAATGGGACAAAAATCAACTGAGATACAAAGAAACCTTTCAATTATTAATAATAACATATCAAGGGTATTAACAATGGCTTTTTTCTGCCCTCCAACACAAATGTCATGTATCTTGTTTTTATTTCAGTTTCACAAATATCTACATCTATATACATACAACATCCGCTATCATCTAATTTCACCCTACACCTCACCATCTAAGTCTTTACGAAAAAAAAACCATCCTACAAAGAAGCAATTTACTTCAACCATCTTCCAGGACACCTGCGTGAAGAGCCTCCACAGCACTTCAAGGAGGTCAGTCATACCCAGCCGCCCATACACGTACTATTATATTGACCTGCCCACCCACCCATATACGTACAGTGGTGATGAACCGCCCACCCACACATACACGTACAGTGATATTGACCTACCCACCCACCCATACACGTACAGTGATATTGATTGATATGTTCGGTTCTAATTTTTTTATATACTGACAGATTGTCAGAAAAATGCTCTTAAAAAATGTGTTCTTAGTATTTTTTTATTTTTTCCCATTGTCCTTCAATTTTTGTCATGCGATAGTCAATGCCTTTCATTCCCTAAAACAAAAATAGTTAGCTAGGCATAATACATTTTAATGGAACATTAAATAACATTTTTTTTTAAATACTCATATATAACACATTATGTATTAAACACTTACTTGCAATATGTTTACAGAAATATAAACATCAATTAGTGAGCAGTATAAATGTTACAAATATTCAACGAAACACTAGACAAATAAAACAGTATTTATAAAAATATATATAATACATTCTAATTATATTACGTCTACCTATACAAAGGTCTATTCATGAAAAAACTAAATTTTACGACTTTTATTTTACTTCAATAATTGATTTACCAAAATTAATTTGCTACCTTGTTGTAATCATATAACTAAAATCATCCTTATTTTTCTGGTTTAGATCTGTAATAATATTTGGTAGTAGGAAATTAACAATAGAAGTAAATTGTTCTTATATCCTCAGGAATATCCTTAATCCTCCGATGGACGCAGTAATAGAGCTATAAGCCTCAATCACTCTCCTGAAAGCCACAACAGGGAATTGTGTCCTGAATTGAGGATTATGCTCTTCTTTCATCATTCACAAATACAGGATCTACTTTATTATTCTTGTTTACTTTTAGTAATTATTGCTGGTGTGGTTTTAAAATAACTAGTAACTTCGTGAGACAAATTATTTTTGTATTGGCTTATTAAAATGGTTTCTACTGTGTATTGTGTATGAATCTAAAATACATCTACATATGTTCATATGGCAATATTTTATTAATTTGTGGACAATTGGACTTGATAGTTCTTAGAGTATATGGGGAGGGAGGAAACACATACTCTAGGCGAGTCACGAGTAGGCCCCTGGCATGGTACACAATGCACTTGTGTATTAAGGTGGTATCAATTGCTTTTGTAGGCACTCCGAAATAACAACTAAATATTCTTTTATTTGTTTTAAAAATTCTATGCCTCTTTTTTAACACTGTGAAAAGTAACAATAAACTAGTTTGCTACTAGCAAACTGATTGGAAAGTAATAAATATTTTATGTTGAACTAACTTTTTCAAATGTTCAACTCATTGACAAATAAATTATAAAATTATAAATAATATTTATCAATTAATTTTAATTATATTTTTAATTGTTATGTATAAGTAACTAATTTTATCTAACTTAATCACAATACCTTAAGTGTTTTGAAAAATTTAGTATTATTCGTTTGGATTAAAATTAACTTATTGCGTACCACTAAAAATTGTTATGTTATTGTTGTAAAAATTAATTGCTCTGTGTTTGTTTCAGTTTAATGATATGATTTCAATAATAACTAAAATCATATAATTATTTTAAATATAGTTTTAAAAATGATCAGAAACTATTTAGTCTACATGATCATAACTGAAGCGAGGGGGTTGGTGCCTTCAATTTGCTAATATTCTACAAGGACAGAGTCAACTAGAAACTCGCTAAGAGTTGAGAGCTCTTTGTTAAAACAAAAAAAAAACTAAAACAAAACAAATATTAACATATTGCATGAGAACAGAAGTCCTTGTTCACAAATAAGTTTCCCCCTATAATCATGTGCTTGGAGAAAGAAGATTAGCATACATATAAAATGAAAAGGGTCGTACACTAGATTTGGTTTTGTCAAATATAATTAATTTAAAGGTGAGTGAAGAATCTAATCCATTTGTGAATGTAGATAAATATCATCCTGCTCTTATATTGAAATTTAATGTTGTATGTATTTTTAAAGAATGTAGTAGAAGTAGTAATCTTTCTTATAATTACTATAATGCAAATTATTATAATCTTTACAAAGAAATTGGAAGTATTGATTGGCAAGATTTGTTTAAGTGTGATAACTTGAATGAATCTATTATATTGTTTTATAATGAGTTGTATACAGCTTTAAATTTGCATGTACTTCAAACTGTTAAATTTAAATCGAAGTATCCGTCATGGTTTTCTCATGATTTAAGGAAATTGATCAAATGTAAGGAAAAATATAGAAAAGAATATAAGAAATATAACGTTCCATTTTTTTTGGAGCGATATAAAGATTTTAGAATGCAATCAAAGCGTTTAATTAAAGTGGAATACAAGCATTATGTGAGTAGAGTGGAGGGTGAGTTAACAGTAAAACCTAAAACATTTTGGAAATTAATAAAAAAATTAAGAGTTGTTGATAACTTTCCTTCTACAATGAATTACAATGGCACAGTGGTGGAGGGGGGAGAGGCGATAACAGAGGCTCTGGCCTCTCATTTCAGCTCGGTTTATATCAATTGTACTTTGACTACAGACGAATTGTGTTTTGGTGCTAAGCATTAATCTATTATGGAACATGTCAGTTCAATGTCTTTATCAGAAATATCGGAATATGAAGTAATAAATAGTATAAAACAGTTAAAATCAAAAAGGTCGCTAGGACCGGATAGTATTCCACAGTACATTTTTAAGGGTTGTGCTGAGTTTTTTGTTGCTCCCTTAAAACATTTATTTAATCTGTCAATCAAACAATGTTGTTTTCCTGATGCTTGGAAGATAACAAGGGTTGTACCAATACCCAAGAAAGGTCGTAGTGATGACATTGAGAATCATCGGCCGATAGCGGTGTTATCACCTCCTGCTAAAATATTTGAGTCAATAATTTATAATAGATTGTTTTGTTATATTAACAAATACATTAGTAAATGTCAACACGGCTTTCTTCCGAATAAATCAATAAACTCCAATTTGTTAAATTTTTCGCAGTATTGCAATTATGCTGTTGACAACAACATCCAAGTTGATGTTATTTATACAGACTTTCAAAAGGCATGTGACAGAGTTAATCATTTGAGTCTGCTTAGTAAACTAAATTATTATGGACTTAATGATGAGTGTGTGAAATTTTTTTCAACTTATTTACATGGGAGAAGTCAGTTTGTTAGTTTTGCAGGATTTACCTCTAGTAGATACATAGCTGGCTCAGGTTTCCCGCAAGGCTCAAATTTAGGTCCATTGTTATTTTTAATTATGATCAATGATGTGGGAACACATATTAAAAACAGTGAATTACTGCTTTATGCGGATGATATGAAACTTTTTTCGAAGATAAACAATGTTAGTGATTGCTATAAATTACAACAAGATCTTAACGCACTTGTATTGTGGAGCAATTCAAATTTAAAATTTAATCTTGAAAAATGTGTTGTTATGTCATTTTCCAGAAAACCAGACAAAAATATAATTAAAATTAACTATGACATGGGGGGAAAACAATTAAATAGGAAATCAACTGTTACAGATTTAGGTGTAGTATTTGACACAAAATTAAGTTTTACTGAACATATTATCTCAATTTGCAAATCGGCATATTCAATATTAGGCTTTATAAGAAGATGCGGAAATTATTTAAATAGTTTGGAAGCAATTAAATCAGTCTTTGTTTCACTTGTTAGAGCTAGACTTGAATATGGAGCTGTAATATGGAATCCTCATGTTAATTATCTCATAGATATGATTGAAGCAGTACAGAAAAAGTTTTTGAGGTTTTTATATTATAAGGCATTTGGTCACTATACATTAGATGTTCCATATTCAGAATTACTAAATATCTTCAATATTGCAAGTTTGTCAAAAAAGACGCAAGATTAGCATGCTTATCTTCTTCACAAGTTAGTGGGTGGGGTACTCGATGATAGCAAGCTGTTATCTCAACTGGACTTTGCCATCCCCCGTCCAAACTCCCGTAGCCTTATGTTATTTGTTCCGAAATACTCTCGCACTAACCTTGGATATTTCTCCAGTTTAAATACAATGATTAGACTATACAATGTTAATTCACCTTCACTTGACATTTTTTATAACTCACTTGATTCTTTTAAAAATACTTTAGTTGAGATTGTTGACAATTGATATTAATTGAGATTAATTGTTTATGAAATGTTGCTTGTTATTCAGCATTACAGTACAGAGTTTAAAATATGTTATTGGTTACAAATTAGGATAAGTCTGAGTATTTATGTATTTTATTGATTTTTGTTCATGTTATATTTATTCATGTTATATTTATTATATAGTCTTGTGTTTTCATTTTTGGTTTCTGTCATTTGTTATATCGATGTGTAAATTGTTAATCTAAACATGCCATTTTTATGAGGAATAATGCGTGTATTGTGGAACGGTTGGACTGAGAGATAATGAACTGTATGTGCATATTTAAATATTATAATCTTAATGCTGCAATGTAATTGGTGTTGTTGCTGTTTTGTAGCATTGTAAAATAAATAAATAAATAAGACTGACAATTCTTTTCTATACAAATTGTTAATTTTGTATCTAAAAAACTAAATTTAAAAGTGCAAAAATATTAAGAAAGGAGTATTTTTTCTCCTTTATAGTACTTCTAGAGGACAAAAATTGATTTTTTTTCATACTGTTGATCTATATTGTCGTTTGTGTGCTGGACAGGTGGACTACCATTTTTAATTAAGGTAAGATAAATGTTATGCATAATCCACTTATGAAGCATTTATCAAGCAATTATTAACTAACTATATTTAAAGAAATCTACGAAACAACACATATTTATAGTTAAAAATATATAATGTACAGTTTCTCAGTTATTACATTGTCATAAAAGACTTAAAAAGTCGAAAGTCATATGTAATATATACATTCTTACTGTCAGTGGGGTAAAAAATGATTTTCTATTTCAAGTGTATGGTTCGTGTTTATTAGTATAACGAGTTAAATTTAAAACTATACGATTATTAAATCGTCCAGTTTTTGTGGACCATAAGTTGATGAATTTCGTTTATTAAAAACAAATTGAGAATGACAACGGAACTTTTACAAATTTTACTGTCGAAATTACTAATTTTTGCAGGTCCACTTAAATAGTTGTTCAGCTATCAAATTACACTTTAAGTGTTATTATAAAATCGTTATTAATTACCAAAATATTGAAGTAGAAAGCTATGACAACCTAATTTTTTAGCGTTTTTTTAGAAAGGGGAAAAGTCCCTCTTAAAATAAATATTACATAGAAAAACAGTCCGTAAAGGAAAAAATAAAAACTATATTATATTATGACTAAAGTTAACACTCTCTTTAGAGACTAAAACGTAAAGGATCCTCCCAATCATAGCAATGATGAGACATTAATCAGCAAGAGGAAAGTGTTCTTAATTAATGCGCCAGTCTTGGTAATTACTACCAACCAATCACGACAGTTCAATCTACAGGTTTTGATTAAGGTTCGGTGATCGTGATTGTGATGTACAAAGCAATACCTTTTGTAATACAAGAAAATGATCTCGGTCACTAATGAGTCTTCTTGCTTAAGCCGGACAATTACGTCTAGAAACTAACTATTTATAGATGTCTTCATATTTCTAAGGCCAGACATCGTTTAAACAAATAAAACAAGAATTTCGTTGTACTTTTACATTGACTAGACTAGCGAAAATTTTTTTATTTTATGGGTTTTTTACAAGACAGTCCAAAACAAGCCGATCTTTATCCTTAAATGCTCATCAATAACTATTTCTTTCCTGTTGATTTTTTTCTGAAATCGATGGTGAACGTTTTTGCTCTCATTCACTAACCCTCCAACTGAGCAAAAAAAGTCCTAAGGGCTAGACACACACCACTCTATAAATAAGGCTAAACTAGTCCATTTACGAAACTCCTGATATGACTTCAGAGCGCTCCTACAGAAAGTGCAAGAACTACGAGGAGGCTGGGAACGCTACGACCAATAGCGTGATGATACTATCCAGCCGCTTCCATAATAACGCCTTGACGCCCTTGCACGGTTGTCAGGTTTATCTACACTTGTCCACTAACCTGTTCTTTTGAATATGTAGCTTTTTGTACAAATTAATATTGTATGGCCACATATTTTCTTAATGTCTAATACAAGTTTATTCCCTATTGTTTATATTTAGTCAGAGGAATTGTGCTCATAAAAACTCCGTGCGTCAGATTCACTCAAACACCATTATGGTGGTTCGGCCGGCATTCGGGACAACTGAATTCCGCTGCGCAGCGCTGGCTGTACCTCTGACCGCGAGTTACTCACACACAAACGCGCGCGTACGCATGCACACACACACACACACACACACACACACACACACACACACACACACACACACACACACACACACACACACACCACCACCACCACCACCGCCACCACCACCACCACCACCACACACACACACACACACACAAAACCTCTTTCTCCCCACGGTTTGGGATGGGAGTGTTATAATTTCTGGAAGTAGTTGAAGTGCGATCCTGTGGAAGAGGGTGCTGTGTCTCGCTGTACGTGCGTAGGGATTGTATTGTATTATAACATTCGGGTAAGAGTACATACACCAGATGAGTATATAAAGTTAACCAATTTTGTGAATCGTGCGATACTAAGAAGCATAAGATGCTTAATACGACATTGTATTTCTCGTCGTAATATAAAAAATATAACATTAATTATTTAAAATAAAATTACCAAAATGTAGTAAAATTACGTAATTTTAAATAGGAACAAGATCAGTCCTGTTTGATTGATATAAAAGTATTTCCATCAAAAAATCAAACATTATTTGACGAAACAGCCTTAATTGCTCACAAGTCTAGTTGTAACATGTTTTTTAATCGAATATAGTTTAGTCGCACTGTCAATAAATATTTTCTGACTTCAGCATTCTTAGAAGTTTTTAATATCGACTATACAACAATCCTGTTTGCTCATACTTTTTATTATATCTATGTCTTCGTAGTTTGTATGTTGGTTGGATATTGGAATTTGACTAAAAGCTCCACTCCTGGGTTTCCTAAGATATCACGTTGTATTTATAAACGAAAATACAATAATAACATCTGATATTGAAATGTTCAACAGAACATGCCTATATTTAATATATTTTAGTTTTGTTGGTTGTGATTTGATATTATTCACTGAAGAATGTGTTCTTTTTAAATCCCCGTGTTTATTTTGCCTCTCAAAATTTTCAGCAGATCATGTGTAAATTTGGACATTCGGTGATCCTTTTTACTACGTTCATATTTTCATCCCTTAGCTAAGTATTAGTATTTTTGTAAATTTTTATACAAACACTTGAATGATTCCATCATTAATACCATCTTATAATCATTAAAAATATATTTGTTTAATTCTGATCATATTTTATTTTAGTAAAATTATAAGTATTTTTTGCAATATTAATGGGAAATATATTACTATGCTAATGGCAATAGAAATAACATATTAATAATAAATACATGGAATTGTATACCTTAATTAAGAATCGTGTAAAATGTGTAATGTATCTTATCAACGAGCTTTAGAAAAGATGTGTTTTACCTTTTAATCATTTTTATTTTTTCAAGACTAAATTATGACTTTTTGAAAAATATTTTAGAATTACATTACATTATTACACAATATATATATATATATGTTTCTTTTTAATATTTTGAAAAAATATATTGAAAATACCACAAATCTACTAACAACAAACAACAATACCTCGCACATTTATTAATTTAATCATAATTCGTTAATACAAATTCATGGATATGCTAAAGAACAACATATCGTAGCATTTTGATAGTTCATATTAACATTGGTGAAATAATTCGAAATGACATGTACGAAGTGGTTGTGTAAATAACTTTTATACAACTACAATAATCTTAATGCAGCTTACTAAAAAAGTTGTATATTTTAGTAAGTATCCTATAGTTCCTTGCTGGCCACTATATTGGAATCGTAAGCCTTAAATCCCGAAGGAGCTATCCCCAATCCCACAGGAGCAATAACTTGGGATTCAGACCGCCAGTTACTTGGGTTTTTCATAGACATAAACCTAATCTATAATCTTCTCTGTCGTGTCTATCGTTATTTTACATAGACAATTTATTATTGATTAAATAAAGATATTTAATCAATATATGGTTATTTATCAAGGTTTAAGTTATTATTGATTCATGTATAGCCAATATTCTTAATAATTATAATTTTATATAATTATATCATTTATTAATATCTTGGTTTTGCTGTATGTTTCCTTCGAAAACCATTTAGAATATAGATAGTTTTATATAGCTTTCAGTGGAAGGAAAGCTCAATTAAGACACAGTTCTTAGTGTCTGCATCATCATCGTTATCGACACACAACAAAACACCATCAAGTATGTATGTGACGGTAAACATGTTGTTCCTTCCCCTACTGATGTTGCGGTATAAGATCCTAACGACCGAGGTAGTTAGTGCCTGCATCATCATCTTTATCGACACACAAGAAAACACCATCAAGTATGTATGTAACGGTAAACATGTTGTTCCTTCCCCTACTGATGTTGTGGTATAAGATCCTAACGACCGAGGTACTTAGTGTCTGCATCATAATCGTTATCGACACACAACAAAACACCATCAAGTATGTATGTAACGTTAAACATATTGCTCCTTCCACTACTGAAGTTGTGGTATAAGATCCTAACGACCGAGGTACTTAGTGTCTGCATCATCATCGTTATAGACACACAACAAAACACCATCAAATGTAAGTACCATTTTATCTACACTATCTGTCAGCCTATGAACATGGAATCTCTAAGGTGTTTACGTAGATTTTTCACTGTAAATAGAAAAATACTAACGAAAGTAAAGGTAAGTTTGGTAATATTAGTCTGGTTAATACGTATGCTCGTTTTGATAGTTTTTTAAGTCAATATGTAAATAACCCTTACATATTAAACATTCAGCAACATACAAAACCTATAATCAAATATATACTTTTGTGTATTTCGAGTATATATAACATTCTTAGTTTATCTATACTCTACACATACATTGATAAAATTTTAAATTATGAAACATGGTCATCAATTGTTATGTTATTAAATTCATTCGTAATAACAGGAAATTACGTTTTTAATATACAGTTTACGCTTATTTTAATGTTATATTTGTAAATTTAAAATAATTTTAAAATATTAATATAAATCAAACTAAATATCTTCTATTTATAAATATTAAATTCAAACAACGTTCATGGTTTCTCAATACTATAGGACTTTAAATTATGAAACTTGACATAATTATTCTGTACACGCTCTATTTAGGTACTAAGAAAGAATTTTTAAATATGTTCTCCCATATACCTAAAAGAAGGTAGATAATAGTAGATAGTAATGTATAACACCTAAGCCAAATTAGGAGACATATGGTTCTTTATACCATAAATCTACCAAAACACTTTCCATTCACTATTACACAACTTTTTACCTAAATTTATTCAAAATATCTAATAATTTACTCAAAACATTTAATAAATATTCTTAATTCCAAAAAAAAATGAAATCTAAATTCTTATAATATTTTATTCAAATGAAATTCTTATAATATTTTATTCAAATTTAATAATTGCACATTCTTTTTCTTTAATAATCTTTATTTCTGTAACTATCAAATTAATATTTTCAAGTTTGTTAAATTCTTTAATCTTCTTATCATCAAAAACATTTAAAAATCTACTTGGCAAATGTACTTTAAATTCTTCTAATTCTGCAATAATTGTATAACCATATTTATCTTTCAATTTTTCCAATTTTATAATCTTATATTTTTTATTTAGTTCTAAATCTTTTAAAGGTTTATATGCTTTAAATATTAATTCACCTACATCATTCAATTCTTTTAAGAACTCCATTTAAGATAAAAAATTTCGAAGAAGAAAAAAGCAATGTATTAATTAAATTAAATGGAACATTTAAATGAATTAATACATTGCCACAAATGTAAAAAGAAAACTAAAAATATCACTTCACAAATTGTAGAAATGAAAAATGGATTGTTCAGAATAGCTACAAAATGTGCAATTTGTAAAACTAATAAAAGTAAAATTATCAAAAAAGAAATGAAACCAATTATTAAAAAAGAATTAAAAAAAGAGGATCAAATAATTGAAGCAAAAGAAATTCATGCACCTGTTAGAAAAAAATTTGAAAAAAGAAAAACAATAACTTTAAGCATTGATGACTTATGGGCTGCTGATTTAATTGTTATGAGAAATTATGAAAAAGAAAATAATGGTTATAAATATATGTTAAATGTTATAGATACTTTTTCAAAATATGTTTGGTCAAAACCTTTAAAGAAAAAAGATGGTAAAAATGTTGCAAAAGCATTTGAAGAAATAATTAAAAATGCAATCGAAATTGGCCATAAACCACCAAATTTATTACATACTGATAAAGGTTTAGAATTTTTAAATAAAGATTTAAAAGAAATTTTAGAAAAATACAACATTAAACTTTATCACACAGAAAATGAAGAAAAATCTAGTATAATCGAAAGATATAACAGAACCCAAAATGAAAAAATGAAAGTTCTTTTTGAAATTAATAAAAACTTTAAATGGATTAATATTTTACCAAAAATTGTTAAAGATTATAATAATTCTTATCATTCAACTATAAAAATGAAACCAAATGAAGTGAATGAAGAAGCAGAAAAAGATTTAAAAGAAACTGTTTTTAAATATGTTCCACCAAAAATAGTAGCAAAATCAAAATTTAAAATAGGTGATAGGGTTAGAATTTCAAATAAAAAGTCTACATTTTCAAATAAATATAAAAATAATTGGTCTAGGGAAATATTTGTAATCTATAGAATAAATAATACAGATCCTGTTACATATAGTATAAGAGATTTAAATAATGAAGAAATAATCGGAAGTTTTTATGATTATGAATTAAAGAAAACATTGTTGTAAACATTTTTCATACTAAATGGAAGGACAAAAGAAATGTAGCAAATGTAAAGAGATTAAATATTTCACAGAGTTTTTTAAAGATAAAACAAAAAAAGATGGTTTACATAGTTCTTGTAAAAATTGTCGTAAAGAAGTTAATAATATTGAAATAAAAGAAAAACAATGTGGTATATGTAAAAAAACAAAAGATGTTATAGAATTCCATAAAAATAAATTTACAAAAGATGGTTTACATAGTCAATGTAAGAAATGTCGAAAAGAATTTGATAATAATTTTGAAATAAAAGAAAAGAAATGTAAGAGTTGTAAAGAAACTAAGGACATTTCAAAATTTTATAAATCAGTATATAATAAAGATAAAAAATTTTCATATTGTATTGAATGTTACAAAGAAATGGCAGTAGTTCCAACTATATGTAATTGTGGAAGAGAAATAAAGTGGCTAACAAGTTTTCATAATCATTTTCGATCAAAATATCATCAAAATTAAGTTTATAATAAAATCAAAAATTTTTTATCTAAAATTTTTCTTTATAAATAAAGATGCCTAATGAAAACAACATTGAATGTCCTTATTGTAATAAAACTATATTAAGTAAAAACTATGACAGGCATTATAATTCTAAAATACATTTAGAAAATAGAATGATATATGATAAAGAAAAAATGATTTAAAAGATTGGTGTAAAAAGAATCAAATTCATGATTATAAAAATAAAAATCTTAAACAATTAAAAGAAATTAAGAAATCATACAATTCAACAAATTATTCCATATTTAACCATGAAAAATTAAACAATATTGCTAATAAGTTATCTGTTAGAAATTATGAAAGTTTATCTAGAGATGAGTTAATCAAAAGATTAAACAAAGTAAAAGAAGATCCTAATAATTTAAGGTATAGGTCATTATATTATATTCAAAACTTAGCAGTAAAATATAATATTAAAATTGCTAATAAAACTAGAAAAGAATTAAGTGGATTATTAAATGATCATTTTAAAAATAAACCAATACCAAAAGAAAATGTAATTGATATTAAAGAAATGGCATCCTCTAAAGGATATTTCCAAGACTATACATTGACCAGTTCTAATGAAGATCTAGATATACCTGAATATTTGGAATCAAACAGAAATGAAATCAAAAAGTTAATTGAAAAACAAGAGTTTAAAAACATTAAAGGACAGATGTCTTTGACATGTGAATATGAAAGAACATTAGTTGATTCTGGAATACAAACTACACAAATGTATTATCATTTAAGAAGCAGTCATATTTTAAATATTGATGACTTTATTGATGATCAGTTTAATAAATTAATTTCAAGAGAAGTGTTACATAATCCAAATAAAGGATCTGGTTGGACATTCAAAAGATGTATTGAACTAGAATTGAAATTAAGTAAAAATAATTCATTGAATGCTGGTTCTTATATTCAATTACCTAATGAAATTAATAATAAAAAATGTTGTATTAATTTTAAAAATACAGATGAATATTGTTTTATTTATGCAATCAGATGTGCTGTAGATAGCTTTGAAATGAAGAAATTAGATCATCCACATAGGGTAAAACAATATAGTAAATACCTAAATGATGAAATATTTAAAGGTTTTGATTATCCAATGAGTTTGAAAGATATAAAAATATTTGAAAACAGATCATTTGACCAAAAATATAATTACCCTTCAATGTCTATAAATGTTTATAGAATTGACAAAGATAATAAAGTTGTTCCATTACGAATTTCAGAAATTTACAATGCAAAACTTGAAATTGATTTGCTTTTTCATATAGGTAAAAAAGGAGGCTTACTTTACTATTTTTCAACTACTTTAATAAATCTTAAAACTATTAATAATTTCTTTAAAAAACAAACATTTTTATCTAAAATTCAAACTAATTTCCTCAATTATTAATGTTTTTTCCTTAAATTTTTTAGGCTAAAAGTTTCAACTACTTTAAAAAATGTTAATATAATGGATATAAACATAAAATTTTTAACAAAATTGTAAAACTTTATTAAAATAAATTTCTCTTCTAAAATTTTTCTTAAATAAATGGAAGTTTAAAATAAAATTTCTACTACTGCTAAATATAATATTACAGAGCTTTTAGGAAATAAAATTAAAACAACAAATGAAAGATTTGGGCTATGGTTACTAAATGAATACTTATACAATGATAATTTAATTACAAATATTGGAGATATAAACTATACAGAAAATGAACAACAAATTTATAAATTTAAAGCAATTACAGAGCCCTTTTGTGATAATATAATGATTGTAAAAATAACAGATTCTACAGATTTAGAAGGAAAATTATTAAAAAAAGATGCATGTGGATCATTTAATAGTTATTTAAGAAGTAAATTCTCTAGATTTCCATTATCAAAACATGGTGTTAAAGCAAAACTACCACAACTTTTAGATTCTAACACAAACACAGTTAAAGGAATAGAGCAAATTATAGATAAAGACCATAAAATAATTTATAAAAAATATAAAAAACCAGTTGCAATTCCATATAAAATTGAATTAGCAGATGTAAAATTATTAACATTATTAGAAGAATTACCAGAAATATTAGGACAATTAGCTATAGAATATTACTATTTATTAGATTTAGACATAACACAAGACTTTTCTGGAATTTTTAATAAAGAAGAAATGACTAATTATTTAATAGAAAACTATAGTTTTTGTGAAGAAGGAAATATTAAGAAAAATTGTAACATAATAGTAGATAATAATAAAACTGTTGGAAAAGATTGTTTAACATGGTTAAGTTATAATTCTAGAATAAAAATATATAACAAATTTATATGCCAAATAACTAGTCCAGGAATTAATAAAAGTTTAGGTAATCATATTGTAAATTTTGTAAATTGTCCAGACAAAAGATTAAAAGAAACATTTAATTCTGATTTAGCTAAAAATAATGGAATTACAAGATTAGAAGCAACTATTTACAATTATGTTAATGAAAATTTCCAAACAGATAAAGAATTTGATCCATTAGATGACTGTATAAGCTTATTAAAACAAAATAGAAAATATTTTTAAAATGCACCATTTTATTCTGTTCCTATATCTAAAATGTGGACTAAATTAACAGATCAATTAAAAAGCAGTTGTTGCATTGTTTTTAAAGATTTATTACAATATGTTTATTGGGGAAATTATAATACTAAAAAACTAACAGGATTACAAATAAAATTACCAGAAAACAAAGAAGAGAAAATTAAAATGATTAAATATGTTATATCTGCATTTAGTTTTAATCTTTTACCAATAAATTGTATTTTTGTTAAAGAAGATGAAAAAGATAAAAATTTAGTAAAAATTGAACAAACATGTTTTATTAAAAGTGGAGAAACTTATTTTTCTAAATCTAATACTTTATTTTCTACAATTCCAAAAGAAATAAATCTACATGAATTAGGATTAATAGAAACAAAAAATCTTATTCCAAAAATTGTTAGAAAAAGATTTAATATTAATAGTGATTTATTTCCTTATACATTTAAAGAAATAGATCCAATAAACAACATATTTTTAAAAAGTATTAAGAAAAGACAACAAGAATTAGAAGAAATAGATATACAAATTAGAAAAAAGACTATTTAGAAACATTAAAAGAAGAACAAAAAAAATATAAAGATAGTTTAGAAAAAGATAAAAAATAAAAGAAATTGAAGATGAATTAATTAATTATTTTAGTAAGCAATGGAAAGATTTAGACACTAAAGGTGAGTATAAAATCTCTGCATTTGTTATTAATAATAGAACTAGATTTACTTATGTTGGTGTATTAGCAGAAAAAAATAAAAAGAAATTTGTTTATTTTGTTAAAGGATTATATAAAAATGAATTTATAAAATTGAATAATAAAGAAAAATTAAAGAAAGAAGGATTTATTTTAGTTCCATATAATGGTTTAGATATTATTTACTATCCAATTAACAAACCAATTATGGAAATTAAAACAGATGGATTAACATCTTTTAATGGTAACACATTTCCTAAAATTATAACATTAAGTTCTTTATATGTGTTTAAAAATAAAGAAGATTTTATTTATAAAGAAGAAGATAGAAATAAAGTTCAGAATTTAAGAATAAATAACATTATTGGAACAATTAAAGCTAAAGATTGTAAAAGATTAGAAGATTTAGATGAAGAATTAGAAGTAAATGCATTATCCACAATAACTTTTAGAAATAAAGAAAGATATATCTTAAAATTTGAAAATATTACTGATTGTTAGATATCCAATTATTGGTTAGAAAAAGAAATAAATGATAGACAAATTGATTTAAATTATAAATTTAAAATAAAATTAGATAAAATTAGAACAACTCCAAATAAAAATAAAGAAAGACTAATATTTGTTGGTTAACAATGTTTAAGACAAATTGTAGGATATTTATCATCTTTTAAACCTTTATAAATTAAAGATAAGTCTAATTTTTTATTAAGTTCTTTTATAGTTTTATCATCTAAGTTATTTACATATCTTTTGGGTAAAAATACTTTACATTCTTCCAATTCCACAAGAATAGAAGGACCAAATTTAGTTTTAATTTTTTCAAAATGTTTAACAATATATTTTTTATTTATTGTAAGATCTTTTATGTTTATAGTTTCTTTAAAATATTTATCATCTATATTATTAAACAAGTCCACACAATCATTTGGTTATCCATGTTTATTTATATATAAAAATTGTTTAAACATTTTATTAGTAATTTAATATTTGTTATATTGTTCTAATCCTAATCCATATTTTTGGTTTCTATGTCTATATTTATAATAAATTCTACCACCACTTATATTTGTAAAATTATTGTTATCTTCTTTCTTATTAATAATTTCTGCTACTTTTTCAAACAAATAATCTTTATCTTCTGTGTCTAATACAAATGCATCTAATTCGTTTTTATCCAAAATATTTATGTTTCCATTGCCATTATTAAAAAATACTTCTATAATTTGTGGTTTATATTTATCATCTAACATTTTGTATAGTTCTCTTCTAGTATCTATAAAGTTTGTTTCTATATCTTTAATCAAATTTAATATTTTTATGTTTTTTTTTCTTCATTTATTTTATCTTTCTCACTTTGTAATAAAACATTTGCATAATCCATTTATAAAGCAAAAATTTAAATTTATAACCTTTTTCTAAAGATAGTGTTCCATTTCTTACTAAATGTAAATAATTTGTTTTAACACATTTGTTGTTAAAATCATGTTCTTTGTTGTCTAATGCATGTTTATTGTTGTCCAATTCATGTTTATTGTTGTCCAATGCATGTTTATTGTTATCATAATCATGTTTATTGTTGTCCAATGTTATGTTTTTGTTGTCCAATTCATGTTTATTGTTGTCCAATGTTATGTTTTGGTTGTCCAATAGTTTAAATGCACAATCAAATTTACTTATGCAAAACTTATTTTTATTATATCTTTCTATTCTATCTTGGTTTATACATTTTTTACAAGAAGATCTATATTTATTTAATTTTTTACCAAAGTCACTTATAATTTTATTTTCCTTGCATTTGGAACAAATCTTAAAATTTAAATCCATTTATTTAAAAGAAAAATAACATAATATATAAGAAAAATTTAGTATAAAAGTACTTTTATATTAACTTTAATGAAGAAAAAAAACATAAAAATATTAAATTTGATTAAAGATATAGAAACAAACTTTATAGATACTAGAAGAGAACTATACAAAATGTTAGATGATAAATATAAACCACAAATTATAGAAGTATTTTTTAATAATGGTAATGGAAACATAAATATTTTGGATAAAAACGAATTAGATGCATTTGTATTAGACACAGAAGATAAAGATTATTTGTTTGAAAAAGTAGCAGAAATTATTAATAAGAAAGAAGATAACAATAATTTTACAAATATAAGTGGTGGTAGAATTTATTATAAATATAGACATAGAAACCAAAAATATGGATTAGGATTAGAACAATATAACAAATATTAAATTACTAATAAAATGTTTAAACAATTTTTATGTATAAATAAACATGGATAACCAAAATGATTGTGTGGACTTGTTTAATAATATAGATGATAAATATTTTAAAGAAACTATAAACATAAAAGATCTTACAATAAATAAAATATATATTGTTAAAAATTTTGAAAAAATTAAAACTAAATTTGGTCCTTCTATTCTTGTGGAATTGGAAGAATGTAAAGTATTTTTACCCAAAAGATATGTAAATAACTTAGATGATAAAACTATAAAAGAACTTAATAAAAAATTAGACTTATCTTTAATTTATAAAGGTTTAAAAGATGATAAATATCCTACAATTTGTCTTAAACATTGTTAACCAACAAATATTAGTCTTTCTTTATTTTTATTTGGAGTTGTTCTAATTTTATCTAATTTTATTTTAAATTTATAATTTAAATCAATTTGTCTATCATTTATTTCTTTTTCTAACCAATAATTGGATATCTAACAATCAGTAATATTTTCAAATTTTAAGATATATCTTTCTTTATTTCTAAAAGTTATTGTGGATAATGCATTTACTTCTAATTCTTCATCTAAATCTTCTAATCTTTTACAATCTTTAGCTTTAATTGTTCCAATAATGTTATTTATTCTTAAATTCTGAACTTTATTTCTACCTTCTTCTTTATAAATAAAATCTTCTTTATTTTTAAACACATCTAAAGAACTTAATGTTATAATTTTAGGAAATGTGTGACCATTAAAAGATGTTAATCCATCTGTTTTAATTTCCATAATTGGTTTGTTAATTGGATAATAAATAATATCTAAACCATTATATGGAGCTAAAATAAATCCTTCTTTCTTTAATTTTTCTTTATTATTCAATTTTATAAATTCATTTTTATATAATCCTTTAACAAAATAAACAAATTTCTTTTTATTTTTTTCTGCTAATACACCAACATAAGTAAATCTAGTTCTATTATTAATAACAAATGCAGAGATTTTATACTCACCTTTAGTGTCTAAATCTTTCCATTGCTTACTAAAATAATTAATTAATTCATCTTCAATTTCTTTTATTTTTTTATCTTTTTCTAAACTATCTTTATATTTTTTTTTTGTTCTTCTTTTAATGTTTCTAAATAGTCTTTTTTCTAATTTGTATATCTATTTCTTCTAATTCTTGTTGTCTTTTCTTAATACTTTTTAAAAATATGTTGTTTATTGGATCTATTTCTTTAAATGTATAAGGAAATAAATCACTATTAATATTAAATCTTTTTCTAACAATTTTTGGAATAAGATTTTTTGTTTCTATTAATCCTAATTCATGTAGATTTATTTCTTTTGGAATTGTAGAAAATAAAGTATTAGATTTAGAAAAATAAGTTTCTCCACTTTTAATAAAACATGTTTGTTCAATTTTTACTAAATTTTTATCTTTTTTATCTTCTTTAACAAAAATACAATTTATTGGTAAAAGATTAAAACTAAATGCAGATATAACATATTTAATCATTTTAATTTTCTCTTCTTTGTTTTCTGGTAATTTTATTTGTAATCCTGTTAGTTTTTTAGTATTATAATTTCCCCAATAAACATATTGTAATAAATCTTTAAAAACAATGCAACAACTGCTTTTTAATTGATCTGTTAATTTAGTCCACATTTTAGATATAGGAACAGAATAAAATGGTGCATTTTAAAAATATTTTCTATTTTGTTTTAATAAGCTTATACAGTCATCTAATGGATCAAATTCTTTATCTGTTTGGAAATTTTCATTAACATAATTGTAAATAGTTGCTTCTAATCTTGTAATTCCATTATTTTTAGCTAAATCAGAATTAAATGTTTCTTTTAATCTTTTGTCTGGACAATTTACAAAATTTACAATATGATTACCTAAACTTTTATTAATTCCTGGACTAGTTATTTGGCATATAAATTTGTTATATATTTTTATTCTAGAATTATAACTTAACCATGTTAAACAATCTTTTCCAACAGTTTTATTATTATCTACTATTATGTTACAATTTTTCTTAATATTTCCTTCTTCACAAAAACTATAGTTTTCTATTAAATAATTAGTCATTTCTTCTTTATTAAAAATTCCAGAAAAGTCTTGTGTTATGTCTAAATCTAATAAATAGTAATATTCTATAGCTAATTGTCCTAATATTTCTGGTAATTCTTCTAATAATGTTAATAATTTTACATCTGCTAATTCAATTTTATATGGAATTGCAACTGGTTTTTTATATTTTTTATAAATTATTTTATGGTCTTTATCTATAATTTGCTCTATTCCTTTAACTGTGTTTGTGTTAGAATCTAAAAGTTGTGGTAGTTTTGCTTTAACACCATGTTTTGATAATGGAAATCTAGAGAATTTACTTCTTAAATAACTATTAAATGATCCACATGCATCTTTTTTTAATAATTTTCCTTCTAAATCTGTAGAATCTGTTATTTTTACAATCATTATATTATCACAAAAGGGCTCTGTAATTGCTTTAAATTTATAAATTTGTTGTTCATTTTCTGTATAGTTTATATCTCCAATATTTGTAATTAAATTATCATTGTATAAGTATTCATTTAGTAACCATAGCCCAAATCTTTCATTTGTTGTTTTAATTTTATTTCCTAAAAGCTCTGTAATATTATATTTAGCAGTAGTAGAAATTTTATTTTCAACTTCCATTTATTTAAGAAAAATTTTAGAAGAGAAATTTATTTTAATAAAGTTTTACAATTTTGTTAAAAATTTTATGTTTATATCCATTATATTAACATTTTTTAAAGTAGTTGAAACTTTTAGCCTAAAAAATTTAAGGAAAAAACATTAATAATTGAGGAAATTAGTTTGAATTTTAGATAAAAATGTTTGTTTTTTAAAGAAATTATTAATAGTTTTAAGATTTATTAAAGTAGTTGAAAAATAGTAAAGTAAGCCTCCTTTTTTACCTATATGAAAAAGCAAATCAATTTCAAGTTTTGCATTGTAAATTTCTGAAATTCGTAATGGAACAACTTTATTATCTTTGTCAATTCTATAAACATTTATAGACATTGAAGGGTAATTATATTTTTGGTCAAATGATCTGTTTTCAAATATTTTTATATCTTTCAAACTCATTGGATAATCAAAACCTTTAAATATTTCATCATTTAGGTATTTACTATATTGTTTTACCCTATGTGGATGATCTAATTTCTTCATTTCAAATCTATCTACAGCACATCTGATTGCATAAATAAAACAATATTCATCTGTATTTTTAAAATTAATACAACATTTTTTATTATTAATTTCATTAGGTAATTGAATATAAGAACCAGCATTCAATGAATTATTTTTACTTAATTTCAATTCTAGTTCAATACATCTTTTGAATGTCCAACCAGATCCTTTATTTGGATTATGTAACACTTCTCTTGAAATTAATTTATTAAACTGATCATCAATAAAGTCATCAATATTTAAAATATGACTGCTTCTTAAATGATAATACATTTGTGTAGTTTGTATTCCAGAATCAACTAATGTTCTTTCATATTCACATGTCAAAGACATCTGTCCTTTAATGTTTTTAAACTCTTGTTTTTCAATTAACTTTTTAATTTCATTTCTGTTTGATTCCAAATATTCAGGTATATCTAGATCTTCATTAGAACTGGTCAATGTATAGTCTTGGAAATATCCTTTAGAGGATGCCATTTCTTTAATATCAATTACATTTTCTTTTGGTATTGGTTTATTTTTAAAATGATCATTTAATAATCCACTTAATTCTTTTCTAGTTTTATTAGCAATTTTAATATTATTTTTTACTGCTAAGTTTTGAATATAATATAATGACCTATACCTTAAATTATTAGGATCTTCTTTTACTTTGTTTAATCTTTTGATTAACTCATCTCTAGATAAACTTTCATAATTTCTAACAGATAACTTATTAGCAATATTGTTTAATTTTTCATGGTTAAATATGGAATAATTTGTTGAATTGTATGATTTCTTAATTTCTTTTAATTGTTTAAGATTTTTATTTTTATAATCATGAATTTGATTCTTTTTACACCAATCTTTTAAATCATTTTTTTCTTTATCATATATCATTCTATTTTCTAAATGTATTTTAGAATTATAATGCCTGTCATAGTTTTTACTTAATATAGTTTTATTACAATAAGGACATTCAATGTTGTTTTCATTAGGCATCTTTATTTTTAAAGAAAAATTTTAGGTAAAAAATTTTTGATTTTATTATAAACTTAATTTTGATGATATTTTGATCGAAAATGATTATGAAAACTTGTTAGCCACTTTATTTCTCTTCCACAATTACATATAGTTGGAACTACTGCCATTTCTTTGTAACATTCAATTCAATATGAAAATTTTTTATCTTTATTATATACTGATTTATAAAATTTTGAAATGTCCTTAGTTTCTTTACAACTCTTACATTTCTTTTCTTTTATTTCAAAATTATTATCAAATTCTTTTCGACATTTCTTACATTGACTATGTAAACCATCTTTTGTAAATTTATTTTTATGGAATTCTATAACATCTTTTGTTTTTTTACATATACCACATTGTTTTTCTTTTATTTCAATATTATTAACTTCTTTACGACAATTTTTACAAGAACTATGTAAACCATCTTTTTTTGTTTTATCTTTAAAAAACTCTGTGAAATATTTAATCTCTTTACATTTGCTACATTTCTTTTGTCCTTCCATTTAGTATGAAAAATGTTTACAACAATGTTTTCTTTAATTCATAATCATAAAAACTTCCGATTATTTCTTCATTATTTAAATCTCTTATACTATATGTAACAGGATCTGTATTATTTATTCTATAGATTACAAATATTTCCCTAGACCAATTATTTTTATATTTATTTGAAAATGTAGACTTTTTATTTGAAATTCTAACCCTATCACCTATTTTAAATTTTGATTTTGCTACTATTTTTGGTGGAACATATTTAAAAACAGTTTCTTTTAAATCTTTTTCTGCTTCTTCATTCACTTCATTTGGTTTCATTTTTATAGTTGAATGATAAGAATTATTATAATCTTTAACAATTTTTGGTAAAATATTAATCCATTTAAAGTTTTTATTAATTTCAAAAAGAACTTTCATTTTTTCATTTTGGGTTCTGTTATATCTTTCGATTATACTAGATTTTTCTTCATTTTCTGTGTGATAAAGTTTAATGTTGTATTTTTCTAAAATTTCTTTTAAATCTTTATTTAAAAATTCTAAACCTTTATCAGTATGTAATAAATTTGGTGGTTTATGGCCAATTTCGATTGCATTTTTAATTATTTCTTCAAATGCTTTTGCAACATTTTTACCATCTTTTTTCTTTAAAGGTTTTGACCAAACATATTTTGAAAAAGTATCTATAACATTTAACATATATTTATAACCATTATTTTCTTTTTCATAATTTCTCATAACAATTAAATCAGCAGCCCATAAGTCATCAATGCTTAAAGTTATTGTTTTTCTTTTTTCAAATTTTTTTCTAACAGGTGCATGAATTTCTTTTGCTTCAATTATTTGATCCTCTTTTTTTAATTCTTTTTTAATAATTGGTTTCATTTCTTTTTTGATAATTTTACTTTTATTAGTTTTACAAATTGCACATTTTGTAGCTATTCTGAACAATCCATTTTTCATTTCTACAATTTGTGAAGTGATATTTTTAGTTTTCTTTTTACATTTGTGGCAATGTATTAATTCCTTTAAATGTTCCATTTAATTTAATTAATACATTGCTTTTTTCTTCTTCGAAATTTTTTATCTTAAATGGAGTTCTTAAAAGAATTGAATGATGTAGGTGAATTAATATTTAAAGCATATAAACCTTTAAAAGATTTAGAACTAAATAAAAAATATAAGATTATAAAATTGGAAAAATTGAAAGATAAATATGGTTATACAATTATTGCAGAATTAGAAGAATTTAAAGTACATTTGCCAAGTAGATTTTTAAATGTTTTTGATGATAAGAAGATTAAAGAATTTAACAAACTTGAAAATATTAATTTGATAGTTACAGAAATAAAGATTATTAAAGAAAAAGAATGTGCAATTATTAAATTTGAATAAAATATTATAAGAATTTCATTTGAATAAAATATTATAAGAATTTAGATTTCATTTTTTTTTTTTTTTTTTGGAATTAAGAATATTTATTAAATGTTTTGAGTAAATTATTAGATATTTAAGTAAATTTAGGTAAAAAGTTGTGTAATTGTTAATGGAAAGTGTTTTGGTAGATTTATGGTATAAAGAACCATATGTCTCCTAATTTGGCTTAGGTGTTATACATTACTATCTACTGATAATAAATACCCGAATACCATCCGATCAACGCCTTTGTTGCAATTTAACAAACGATTGATGGAGCTTAGGACGGTGCAATTAACGTAAGATATTATTTTTAACATTTTAATTGTGCGATGAGAAGACAAAAAAACAAAATAAAACGAGCAAATGACGGGGTTGGCTCTCAATGTGAGCAGGAGTGTTCCCTAGTATCTACACCTTCTAAAATTGACTGAACGAGATTATAATTTTTTGAATACTATGTTCTACTACTATATAAATTAAAAAGGTGCGTTTTATCAATGAGTTCTTACTATCGTATAATACTGACAGTCTGAGTTATTAGGTATCTTACATACAATTTTATCCAAAAACTATACAAGACATTACTTCATTTAAGGGCCTATTATACTATATATATCCTGGATGTATGTACTCACTTTATCAACTTGGACTGTTATTTATAATACAAATAACACGTATATTCATGTAATTGTGACCTGTACAATACATATTAATGTTTAACCTAAAACGGCTTCAAACTGAAGGACCTTTCTAAAGAGAACTTCCCAATACGGTTACTCGAAGTATGGTCAGTGTGCAACATTTCATTCAAGTGGTTAAATTGATTTAATATTAGACAGAAAAGATACGTCAGCTTTCTCATTTGAATCCCGATCCCACACATTCCTATGTAAAACATGTAATATAAGACGTGTTCGAGTAAATGTTTGCAGTGTAAGAATCAAGTCAGTTGTAATTGATGAAGGAACGATCATTAATCTATCCGAGTAACTACGCTATTCGATACAGTCGAAGATTAAACAAATATAATTTATGGTAAGAATACGAAGTTTTATTCTATTAAAATATTATTTACCACTGTTTAATATAAAAATTACGTTTGATACATTATTTTATAAATTTACAAATGGTTATAGCACATTAAAACACTCAGTAGAAAATTCAATTTTAGTAAATACATTTAAATTTAACTATACTAAATAATTCAAAAAATATTTTAAATATCTACAACTCTTAACTATTTACATATAATTTTAGTTACTTATAATTAGTGTTGTTGTTGTTAATGTTATGGAGATAATGTTATGTTTTTGTGTATAAAAAATCCAAGCAAGTACGTGTTCTTAATTAAATGTGCAGAGCTGAAATATTTTTAAGGTCCTTGCCGATGTGGTCAGCACCCAAAATATAGTATATATTTTTTAATTATTTAATATATTATATTTTCAAATAACAACGTCATACTACTCGCTCAGCTACTTATTAAAAATATTTACCTTGTTGTGCACTTTTGTAAGAATATCACAAATATTTAATATAAAACCCGCAATAATAAACTTTACTACAGGAGCGGGTGACATTTTTTACAAATTAATAAGCGTGGGTATATAAGCTATGATTTGTGTCATAAAAGAGATGTTTTGTGGAAGTGAAAGAATTTATATGCAAAAACCTTTTTATTGCATACTAGTGTGCACGTTTTCAAACACATGAACTTTTAATACATGGTTAAGATAGGCCAACTACGACGGTAAAACTATGAATCGAGTAGGAGTTCATGTTTTTCAAATGTTTTTGAAAATGTTAGTATGTAATTATATTTACAATTTCGTCCTACCAATGTTCACATATTTTCCTTTAGGTCATCATTATTATGATATGTATCCTTTCAAGTAGTTTGTAAATGGTAAACAGGATCACTTGTGAAGACTTGTGCAAAGTTATTGAGAGACCAATCATGTTGTAGGTTTGTAGAATTGGTGATAGAGTCTGTGTATGTAGTTTTTATAGCCATAAAGAATCTAAACTAAAACTGGACTATGTAGTTATGAGATGACCACAACTAAAACTTAATGAAAACTCCATAGTTTTCCTGTCATAAGTACTGCGCGTAAAAATATTTGGCTTTATAAGTGTCTCTGTCATTTTCATTAAACAACTGCAAATAAAAATTCCAATTTCTGTAAAAATATTTGGAATTAAACTCAAATTATAACTTGGATATCTGGTAGTATAATATTCTTACAATTGTATTAGGGCACCTTACAATTTTGTAAATCAGGTGTTCTGATATAATGTATTGAAAAAATTCAAATTTATTTATTTATTTTTAAAACATTTCCATTGAACAATCATGGGAAGAAATTAAAACCCAGCTACTTGGGGACAAAATATTTGGGAGATTGTAGGTGTTAGGTTCCATCCTCGGTCCTCTTAATACCGACACGGCGTCCGCTCAATGGTTGTCATCGACGTTGACACTACCAAACAAGTCTGCGGTGTCCATGTTAGTTGGTAGTCAAGATTCAGATGTTATGTAGGGAAGAGAGACTTATCAGTTCTGAAAATCAGACCAACACTACGTAGTTCGGATTCCACGTAAATCTGTAGGTCCCATAGTTACCTGGGTTATTGGGTTATTAATAAATAGTCCTTTCTGAACTAAGTCGAACTCAGATAATAACAATGACTACACTCTTAGAACTTAGGCTTAAGCGTTCGGTGTCATAACTAGAATCTACAGTTTCCGGTGACAACCGCGTCAGTCTCAGAGAAACCGCTGAGGATGCCGCATCACAGTATGGGCGAAACGTCTGGTCATCTTGTAAATATTGTAGATAGTACCTTGATGCGGTTGTCACCGGAAACTGTAGATTCTAGTAATGACTACACTCATCACACTCATTCGAAATCCATATTCACCCATAGCTCTACGATAGGTGTCTTAAGAATAAATAAATAAAAACAGAACTGGCGTTATTGTGTAAATCAGGTGTTGTGACATGGTATATTGACTAAATTCAAATTTATTTATTTATTTATTTTAAAAACATTTCAGTAGTACAATCATGGGGGAAAATGAGAAATAGAACTGACCACTTTTTTCAGTAGTGGGACCAATTATACAAATAAAATATAAATAAATTAGTATTAATAATTGTATGAATAGAGTCTAGTATTTTATTAACCTACTTAGTTAAGCCTTTATAGTATGGGTTAAAAAGATTTTTTTGTAATATACATAATATATCGTCAACTGTAACATCTTAGGCTAGGGTTTGCACTGTGGCTGGGTTATAGAAATAATAGTAATCAAAATAAGTTGAAAATGTGTAATAAATTAAGATGAGATGTTAATATATAGTAAATAGTGTTATTTCAAAATTATTGCAAGACAATATCAAGAATTATTGGGGAAATACAATGACTTTGAATATTATTAATTAAATATTGAAAACTGATAGATTTCATTAAAAATAATTGGTTGCCGTGTTTAACCACGCATATAATAATATAAGTGCTTTATTAACATTTTGGGTGCTATTAGATCAAATAAGAATGCTTTATTTATCAGGATAAAATGGGCTGTCAGAGAAATGAATAAAAACAAGATAAGATAAGCAATATATTAAGAAAAGTTTTTAGAAAAGAAAAGTCTTTTTGCGCCAAATCAAAGTTGATACAAAGGCTGCCAACCATCAACTTCCAGTGAAAAGCACTTAAGGAAATGATAAAACAAATTCTTTCCCGTTATCACTTAATGTATAGCCTTGCTATTCGTCCTAAACAAAAAATAACCGATGGCTTAAGTCCATACTTGTTACATAAAAACAAGCCACACAATACAATAACATTGAATTTATTTAGCTAGTTACATTTGGCTAACTAACTAACCACCACTCTCCTTGAAAAAATGAATCAATTGCTTGTTTTCTGCTTCTTAGGAAAAAATATACTATTCCTCTGCACATAACTACAATAAATAGTTCAAGTTATCTTCATAAACACATGAATAGTATACCAATATATAATTAAATGTAAGTGATTTTTTTCTGTTATTGACAATCTTCACGTCCACAGCGGTACAGCGATTCATATTTCTGTTCATCCAGGCGCCCAGTTGACAGCTCCAAGGAATTTAGTTCTCAAGCAAAAAGCATGCCTCATTAACACACACAACGTGTTCCCCTCCCCTCCGTCCCCATCGCTGTCCACGTCCACTACGTCCCGATAATTGAATAAAAGTACACAACTCCCTCATTAGTAAAATACTCTTAACAATGAAGTTTCTATTTACAATTAATGTACTTTTAGCCAAAGATAATTGTACAACTCGTAATCTGTACATATGTCATTTATCAAAAAATATTGGATGTATTTTTCGGTTTTTTTTTTTTTTTTTGTTTTTTTTTTTAGTTTTACTGTACACTAGTTTGGTCAGTGTGCCACTATGTTCTCCAAATGTTCATAAAATATATAGCACAGATTCTTAATGGGTTATGAACTTAGAAAGGCCGAATTAGCCACTTTAGGTAGCCATATATCCATGAAGAACTTTTTCTGAATCGAAAATCCTTATTCTGTACTTATTACTTAAGTGTTTCTAAACGAACGACGATTTTTTTTTTTTTTTTTTTTTTTTTTTAGCTGAACTGTCGCTTGTGTAATATCTCTCAGCTGTTACAGCCACTTTAATAACCACTTTAATAACAAATATAAAGATACATTTTCTATTATTTGAATGCCGATGGTATAAGTATATCTGAGTGTGCTAGCAGAGTAAACGACTGAGATGCTGATACAGCTTTTGCGTGTATCAAAGCAAATATTAATGATTACTTGAGTGAAGCATGAGCATGTGTAGTCCTGTAAAACAGACTAAGTTCGTCTTAGCTCAGAAAGGGCCATTTATTAATAGCCCAATACACAGGGCTACTATAGAACATACAAATTCACTAGGAGTCCAAACTACGAAGGATTAGTCTGATTTTCAGCTAATTGACAATCCTGATACTCAGTTCTCTCCCCTACACAACATCCAGGCACTGACTACCACTCGACATGGACATCCAAAACTTCTCTAGTAGTGTCCACGCCGAGAGCTACTATTGAGCGGACGCAATGCCGGTATTAAAGTCACCGAGCATATATCATATCGCCTACAACTTCCACAACACTTTATCTCCAAGTAGCTGGATTACAGCACTGCGCCTCTAGTGCAGACTCACAAGTCCCAATAAAGCCTTGACATTTTACTATTCAAACAGGTGATATAATGCCCATCATTTTCATTACAACTCGTGAGATTCGAGTTGGTATATTTCGAGTCGTTTACAGTCATTTGTAAAGAGAATGTTGTTAGTGGATCAATTTATGTGTTGAATATGTCCAACTTGTAGAGGCTCTGAACTGTTGTTGCTGTTCATACAAACACACCCACCCACCAACTTGGCAGGCCCATCCATTCACCGATATACGTCTTGTCATATCCACCAAACGTACGCCTTGGCTTAGTAGGTATGTCCTCTAACAAGCATGATGACTGTTTATGAACTATTTCCCTTTCATAAGTTTTAGAATATGTTCGTAAAATACTGTAAAACTATTCAATGTTATTTTTGTTATACACATTTGGCCACTTTTTTTATTAAGACAAATTGTGATAGATAACGTACGAATTAACTTAAACCAGACATTATAACGAGAGGTCATTTGTAGATGCTTCAAATAAGGCCAAAAACGTAAACGTTAATACCACCGTACGTTAAAACAAATTGTTTTCTAACAATCTTCGAAGCGCCTGTGCTATTTGTGATACAATTCCCGCAATACACGTATGTACCTGAATCACGGTTCGGCGCCGTCACATATTATAAATACGTTTATACACAAGAAAGAAACAAGTGGTCACATTCAATTAATAGTGAGCTAAACGTGTTTCTCTGGTTTTCCATGGGGATACAAGGCCAGCACCTTGTCAGTCCCCTTGAACTGACAAAAAACTGACAAAAAATATTTTAATAACAACAATAAAAAATAACTCTTAGTCATATATTCATTTTTTTGAAAACCTAAGTTATAAGCTTGTTTCGTATAATTTTATTTAAATATTCACTACGAGAGTGGCACGTGTTCAACTGTTATTGCATAAAAGGGTCGACAGCACTTGATGTATTAAACATGAGGCGGCCCGTATTTTGACCAAGCTCTTTTCTGTTATCTCCTATATTAGGTAAATTTAGGCATTTTCTTGCCAATATCTATGTCGGTATAATGTTTCTCGCGTAGAAAATATTTATTACATTGTCTAATACATAGATATTGTAGCCTTAACTTAAAGCTACTATTTATTTTTGATATGTTGAACAACTTAAATGAGAGATGAAAATAAAAAACTTCTTCAATGATAAAAATGGTGTTTATTTTTCTTCTTATAACTTCAACAAATAATAATAATAACGAAAATAAAAGAGCTTTCTTTATTTAGTTAAAGGAACACAAATAAATTAAAAATCAAAACAAATCAAATATCTTCAGACCAGAACCTTTTTTTATTGATTAATTCTTAATTCAAAAATTTAGAAAATTGAAAATATCTCAAAATTGAAAATTGAAATGGAAAATCAAAATTTAAAATCAAAATCAATATTGAAAATCAAAATTAAAATTGCAAATCAAAATTGCCTCCGGGAGATGTAGCTGTCCTGGAGGATTTAACCCACAACGTGACCACAAACAAAGCGCGACATACGCTCACTCACTCACTAGCGACAAGGAAAATTGCCGATCCGGAAAACAAGACTCCGAACGGTTAAAATCGCCGTGAAGAACAAACGTGGTCACTCGCCAAAAGATTACTTAAAACTGCTACATAAATCTAAGACTGTAAAATATTTTGCTCCTTCTAGGAAATGATGAATATCATGCAAGTCACCCAGCGGTGTGTTTACTTTCTCTATTTTCTTGTTTACTTCTGAATAATTAATAACTAGCCTATATTTGTCTTCACCCTTCGGTACTAAGAATGCAGGGCTATTGTATGGTGATTGACTAGGCCTAATAATATTTTGTTTGAGTAAGTCATCTAATATATTTTTCAAAATTTTCATCTTAGCAGGATTAACTGGATATGGTCTAATATTGACAGGAGTAGTATCATTCAACTTAATTGTATATTCATAATCTATTCCACTGCCTATTTTATTAGTGTAAACATTTGGATATTTTTCTATTAAATCAACTATTTCTTCCTTGACTTCACTACAGCCAATATTTACTTGTTTACTAACATTGTTTACATTAATTCTTATGTTAGCTAAACTGTGAATGAATTCGATTTTTACATTAGGCTTGAAGTTAAAATAACACTGGTTACTTTTCAAGTCTACTACCAACTCACTTTGTTTAATAAATTGACTCCCAATTATCATAGCATAACTTAATTGTTTACTTACTTGGACAAGTATTTTCCAAGTAAATTCATTTATTTTTATTTTTAAATTACACTGCCCCAGTATCTTCATTTCACTTTGACTCGCTGTACGACACTTAATATCTGACCTATTCAACTGTAACTTAGGACAACATGCTTTTAATTTGTTAAACAAATCTTCACTAATTACATTAATTGAACTTCCAGTATCAATTAATGCTTCCTGTTTCACTTTGTTGTTTACTATAACTTCAATAGTTGGTAAAATGTTTAGACTGTGTTCCATATTATCAGTGTTATTGTTTACACTTGAGTGAGTCATCTTGTCGTCTGCTGTGTTGTTGTG